>ML685899.1:3783613-3939348 GCA_007922175.1 Pelusios castaneus | reverse complement strand
TTATGGTTTCCAACTCCTGAAGGATTGCAGAGGAGCAGGAAGAGGGAAGTTGCCTACAGAATGGCTGCTGTGCGAGGGTTAGATAGGGTCATATCTGGACATTAGTTGAGAGGCAGGTAGTTAGAAGTTAGAGAACTGTACAGTCTGTATATGCTAGTGCTGCAACTCCTCTATCAAAGAAGTGGAAATAATCACAGATAAGCAATGGAAACTAATCTGCCTCCACTGTCAGCAAATGCATAGTTGTAAAAGGAATATAAAATAGATTCATAGCAGACTTGTTGGCTCTTATCTCCTTTAAAGCAAAAGGCAGCAAACTGAGATTGCAAGGTGACCTATTTTCTCCCACGAAAGCTCATGCAATAAATAAATCTGTTAGTCTTTAAAAGTGCCACAGGACTCTGTTTGTTTTTCTGGCTATTCTTGTTATCCTATAATAGTCCCTTCTTGAATCTTCTGACTTTTTTTTGGTTTCAGTCATATCCTGTGTCAATGAGTTCCACAGCCTAATTATGCATTGTATGAAAAACTGTTTCCTTCTCGGCTTCGAAGTTGCCTTCTTTTAATTTCATGTAGTATCTCCTTGTTCCTATGCTGAGAAACAGGGAAACCAGACGCTCCTGATGTACCTTCTCTAGAACATTCATTATTCATATGCTTTTATTATGTCCCCTCTTATTCATTTCATGTTCATGGTAAACAATCCTACTCTTTTCAGTTTATCTTCATCATGCAAGGCTTGGTTTTGTTTTGTGTTTTTTCATGGTCTTATCATTCTCATTACCCTTCTCGGAACCCCCTCTATGTTCATTTTAAGATGGGGTGACCCAGTATTGCACCTGCTTTTCCAGATGTTCTAGTGAACCCCTGAGATTCAAGTAACTGAAAGAGATCAGAAAGAAATATTCTTTATTTCTTCAGTCTGCTTGCTATGTGCATTTGACAGCACTTCGTATAGTCAATTTCCCCAATTTCCCTTTATCATGAGCATTTCCTGTCATGCGAGCTAAGTTCTTCTCTGATTTATACAAGTGTGAAGCTCATGTTACTTCACTGTTGTCATTGGGCTGACTCTGGATTTACACAAGTGCTCCTGAGAGAGAATTGGGCCCATCACATGAGCTTTTAAAAAGTTTAAAAATAGGAATATGCCATAAAACCACAATACTTTGCAGAGCAGTAACAGTCATGGGTCGTGTCTGAAACTACTTTGAACTCAGTTGTCTAGGTTTCAACTTGACAGTGCTCCTTTTTAAAGTGCATGGCTGAGTTCAGGTTGGCAAATGAAAGACGCCATGCTGCACGCTGCATTCCCTGTGAAAATTAACAAAAATAGCCCAGAATTTAATCATTTATGTAACTATCAGAGGTCGATGAGAACTGAAGCTACAGGAAGCAGAGTGGTGTGTTCAGATGAACTCAGAACAACGTTTAATTGGAGGGAGTGTTGCAATGGAGCAAACTACAGTTTCTGCAGCAAACATTTCTTGCCCCAGTGTCCTCTGCTGGTTCAGATGTGAAGGCTCAATCCAAACTCTCTTCTGGTGACAATGCTATGGCATTCTGAATTTACTGCAGAGAGAGAGAGAGAGCTCTTTAAAATATCAAGGTATTTGAAACTGTAAGATAAAAGCCATGGGGAGCAACAAAAGTCTAAAGATAATCAGGATTACATTGAGAGCTGATAAATTGAGGTTCCCCTCCACCCCAGCATGAAAGTTGCTCTCTAAGTGACATTGAGAGAGGGTTGTCACGGTATTGTGTTAAAAATTGGAACAGGAAGTAGGCCATCCGTCTCTCTCATCTTTTAATTACATGCATTGTGTATTGCTGAAGCACTGCCAGTGTTTCTGCTGTATGTTTTACATCACTGTAGCTCTCCCCAGAAATCTCCTTGAAATTGCACCTTGGCTGAGCTTTCGTTAATCTTTTTGTGCAGCAAATAACTTTGTTTAATCTGGATGGGATATAAACAAATTGCATTGGCTTGTGTAATGTCAGGCAAGCTTTTAAACCCATGTGGTTTGCTATTAAATGGGGAGAGCAGAATCTTTCCCTCCTACCTATTCCTACCCCCCAGTATAGCAGCAAAATAGCAGCCAGTCAGCTTGTTTTGAAGTGCCTTAGTGGAAGGAAAAGGCATTTATTTCTCTGCCATGTTACTGTGCTGTAGCTTGGTTGGTAATGTGACATGGTGCATTTCCTGGCTTAGAGTAATACTAAGTCAAACCCAGGAGATGTTTTAGTGAATTGCTAGTTCTTTATTTTAATATTACTTTAAAGCTGTGGCTCATAGAAAAATTTAAATAACTGCACATCCTGTTGTTAGCTAGCTTTCTGTCTTGGTTATGGTACCTGGATAGTTCAATGATGCATTCTTGACTATACTAACCAAAGCGTAGTCATTTAATAATAGTTTGTTTTTATAGTAATCTGCTCCGAAAGATGGCCACAGTGAAACTAATATATACTGAAAACCAAGGACAGCATCATCTGTTAAATTATATTGTAGCAAAAGCACAGCTGAAAAGAACCAGCCACAAAGTTGTAAACCTCTCACTTGCTGATATGGAAGTCAAAATAATATTGCTGCATGAACTAAAACATCAGAGAAATGGAAGACCTTTTCCTCCAGGATGTTCCCAGGCATTCTTTGCAGTTCAATCCAGCATCACAGCCCCTTGCTGTGTTGTTGCTGCTAAGCTTGTCTATGTCTTCTTGACCGACAGTACTTGGTCCATCAGAAGGGCCAGCACCAATCGGATACCAACCCGTCTCAGCACTCCGCACCATAGCACTACATTCTTGTGTCCCTTTTCATGGGGAGGTTAGCTGGGATTTTTGTATATTAGAGGCAAACAGTCACTCCACTTTCTCCAAACAGAAAAGCAAACTTCTGAGCTCATACATTTCAAGCAGGATTTCACCTTCTTTCAGGACTTCGTAGCCACGAGGCCAGCCATAACCTTGCTCCAGCTATCCAAGACATATGTAGTCTTGACCTGCTGAGTCTAACCCTTTCTACATTGGGCCCATCTGTTATTTGTCCCAGATCCGCCTTAATGGTGGGAGTCAGCACAGCTCTGCTTTTTCTCTTTCGGGAAGGGGAAAAGAGAATGAGTGACAACTGTTTGGGCCAGAGACACAAGAGCAGCATTCCTGATAGTATCCTCTTCTCAGTGAAATAGTTCCCCTCTGTCACTGTGTTCACCAATAGAGTTAAACTCCTCTTGCATCTCTCGCTGCAGTCCGCAATCTCCACTGATTCGGTAGGAATAGTAACACCGGTGCCTTTCATTCAGACACAGAAGAACCACAGCCTGCTGCAGATCAGCTTAGACCTGGTCACAGCCATGTTTAGAAGTTGCAGGAAATCACAGCAGTGCACAGGACTCAGTCTGACAGTTCGTGTTCTGTACATGGCACATCTTGGCTTTTTAAGTCCTGGTGTCTGTCGGAATGCTCAGCTGTGTCCATCCTACCCATTTCATCATCACACGGTCCAGAGAGGTCAATCGTGTGTGGTAAATGTGTGAATTTGTGACACTCAGAATTACTGCATGGCTTGACTTCTCCAGCTACATACTAGGTCCTCCATGCAGACTTGCTGCAGGTCCTCCATGGAAATTGCTGCAGAGCCTGAGTTAACCATTCTTTGCTGTGCCGCTCCTATGTCAGCTGCTTGGCATCACCTCTTCACTCAGATGGCACTTTACACTAGGAATTCTGTCTAAGATATCGCTCCAGTTCCCATCACCACAGTATTTGAACACGCAGAATCTGCAATTGCTTTTCCATCACAGTATCTATGAGAGGTGGGTGGAGCTGTTACTATGAATGGGGAGCTCAGGCACCCAGGGGCAGTGACTAGTCTACAGTCACATTGGAAGTTGGTGGCAGAGTAGGGACTTGAACCCAGGATCTCAGATGGTGCCTTCCTCTCTGGAATTCCGGAAACAAAATGTACCCGAAGCTGTTCCATTTCTCATGTATTCTGCCAGACTCCCATGTCATCCTGTTCTCTTGTGGCATCCAGAGCTAGAGTCTGTTAGGCTTTTGTTTGTGACTGGTGGGCTGAAAAGCTGGGTCCCCAACATGTTTCTCATTTTTCCAAACCCACAGAATATTACGAAAAGGGTGAGCCATTCATCTTGGATGTCACTGTAAGGGTGTCAGTGCTGCTTAGGCATTATCTGTCGCCATAGACAGGGAGTATCTCAGATTGCTGCTGAGCACTGTTCTTCCATTTTTATTTTCTTTTGTCAGCTTCCCATATCTTGTTTTCGGAGGCTGTGGCTCCCCCAGGTCTCGCTAAGAAACAGCTGATTTGGAAAGTTCTCTTTACCCTCGGAACACCAGACACTTGCAGTGTAGAGAACTGCGCACCCCATAGATCCAAAACAGCTGATGGGTTTAGACAAGGTTTTATTTATTTTTGGATTTGGGGTTGGCCTTTTTTGTTGGATTGTTTTTTTTGTTTGTTTGTTTGTTTGTTTGTTTTTTTAATGTTATGACTATAAAATTAAGGGACTTCTGGAGTGACAAACAGAGAGAATAGTGATTGACCGTATGCTGTTGACACTGCAGGAAGGAGCTGGTATGCAAATGAATTGACTGGACTTATTACTGAAGATTAGCTCCCCATGTGGATATTCTGTTCTGGAATAAAAATTGCTCTAACCCAGAATAATCAGGGCCCATCCAAAAAGGAGTAAATATTTTTAATTAAGATCAGATGTTTTCCAGGATAGTGTGCCCACATGAGGGGCTGCTGAGGAACAGCTTATTCCACAATAGCTGTTCCAGTCAGTTTTCACCATGTTGGCACGCCTTCAGTCTGGATTGTCCCTGCACCTCCAAGAGAATATTCATTTAAATACTGCAAGTGTTCTTTGGTTTCCACATAAGGGTTTTGAAAGTGTTAGCAGGCTTTTGCCACTCCTGGTCAAACCCAGACTGGGAGGGGATGGAACCATCAGAGCTAATAATTTTAGCTTTCTCCTTTAGCAGCTCTTAAGTGGAGGCTGATAGATGACCATCCTGAGCAGGGCTGGGTTAACCTTCCTGCAGGCCCTGGGCTGTGACTCTCTGTGGGGAGGCCCTCTCCGGTGCTGCCACCACAGCCACCTACATCCAGCCCAGGACCGAAGTAGGTCACAGCTCTGCATCCCACTTCCAGAGCAGTGGGTGATCTGACAGCCAGCCTGAGGCCAGGGAGCGTGGGGCAAGGGCCAGGGTAGGTGGGGCTGACACTCAGCACTGGGGCTGGCTGGCATTGTGGGGTGGCATTGCAGGACGGTCTGGGGGCGAGGTTGGCCAGCCCCAGGGCTGGAAGTGCTCCGTGGGGCCTGAGGCATTCCAAACCTGGGGCAAGCTGGGGCTGTGGCCAGATTTATTTTTGTGGAGTGATGGGCCTCCCGTAGCCCGGTGCCCTGGGTTTCAGCCCTAAAGCCCCTGCCTTAATCTGGCCCTGATCTTGCGCTGTATCTGTCCTGCCTGACCCATCCCAGACTTTCCACTTGCGAGAAGCTCTTAAAGCGAAATATTCATACCAAAAATACCATCATCATAACCAGTCCTCAGAGTCCAAGCTCTATCAGCCTAAGCCGCAATGTCAAAGTGCCAGCTGTGCTACTCATTTTAGAGCACACTGGGGATTTAGGAGCATAAGTCCCATTGATGGTCAGTAGGGTTTATGGCACATTTCTACGTCACTTAGGCACTTTTGAAAATATTATCTTCAATCTTGCTGTCTCACTTCCCCATCTGTAAAATGGGGTGATGACACTTCCTTTGTTTCTATGCCTGATCTTGTTTCCCTAGGCTGCAGAAGGATCTCCTATCATGCAGCTTTTGTGGGAATAGAAGCAGAGAGAGTTTAAGTGAGACTTTATGCTGGTCCTGTACGTAGGGCTGCATTTTTCCCAGAACAAACAAGGAGTTCTGTGGCACTTTTAAAGACTATCACATGAGTTTTCATGGGAGAAAATCTCACTTTGTCAGATGCTTTGAAGATGGGGAACTTAGAGAATGGGAGAAATATAAATGCAGAGAAGTGTAAATCAAAGGATCAGGTCAGACTGTAACAGCAAATCAGAGCAGTGGATAACAAATCGAAGCTTCAAAGAGAAACTGCAGAACTGGAATTCATATGCAGATTTAACACGATTACCTCATGGCTAAATAGGGACTAGGGATTTTTTCTCATTACAACAGGTGATTTGACCTCACCTTCCTCTCTATATATTGTTCCTCAGTGTTTGAATCTTATCAACTGCTCTGATTTGCTGTTACAGTCTGGCCTGATCCTATGTCTTATACTTCCCAGCATTTGTTTTCTTCTCATTCTGTAAGTTTCCCATCTTCAAAAGCATCTGACGAAGTTGGATTTTGTCCCACAGAAGCTCATGCGATAACTACATTTGTTAGTCTTTAAAAGTGCTACAGGACTCCTTGTTTGTTTTGCTGAGCTAGACTAACACAGCTACCCCTTTGGAATTTTTCCAAGAGTGATTTTAATACAGCGGAATAATGGGCCTCTGCGAGAAACCTTGATTCAGGACTTTCTGCTGTTAACTGCCTTATGCTAATAATAAATCTGCAGTTTTCTACAGCCGTGGTCCCAAACATTGCAGGCTTCAGCAATGTCACTGCAAGCCATTGCCTGTCTCTCAAGTAAGTCCTGAGAAGCATGCATTTGGAATCTGATGCATGTTTCTTTCCATCAGAGGAGCCACTGAAACTTCCTGGCAGATATGAGGCAATCTTTTTCAGCAGGAAGTGCTTAAGGGTGGCCCCAGGTACTTCTGAGCTTCTGTCTGAATAAAGGCTCTGTGTGAAGGAAGTTGTGCATAGACTATCATGAAGCTGAGGAGTCTTGGGAACTGACTCTGGAGCAGGTAGGAGCCTCAGGACCATCCTTTCCAGCCTGGAACTGCCCCACCAAGTCTCAGTACCTCCCCTCCTTCACTCTCCCTCCTATCTCTCCATCCCCTTCATGCACAGGGCACTTCCACCGCTCCACCTGCGCCCCCCCCCCCCCCCCCCCCCCCGGGGGGGGGGGGGAGTGAGCAAAGTAAATGAATAGAAATAAGAAGGTAAGTCATTTTGTTGCAATGACCTATTCAGCAAATTCAAATAATGCTTAAAAGTGGCCCCAGTGTAATGGCCAAATTATGGAAGTTGTGGGGAGAAAAAGGTAATTACAGCATCTGTGTGGACTGTTTAACTCTCTGTGGTCTGAGCTGGAAGATTGGCCTGGAAACAAACATGTTCTCTCTCAGTCTCCGTTGCTCACATGGGAATTGGTTTCGTTGCTGCGTGCCTGCACCACTAAGGATGTTTGAGGTCACTGTTGTGAAATCGTGTGCTTTGGAACGGAAGAAAGAAACTGCCATTGCCTTTTTGCAGGGTGCAGGCTGCTTTACATAACTGCTTTTTCCTTATCAAAGAGTAAGTGAAACTGCTCAAGTATGAGGGTACAGAGCCTGTTGGGAGAGTGGGGCTGCCTGTTCAATGTGAATCCCTGCTCTGTGCAGGGCAGGCAGTAGCCTAGGAAGTCAGGATCATCTAAATATCAAAAGTAGGTGGGTGGCTCATGTGTGGCCGTCCAGTTTGTTCTCCTGTGTGAGTGTGCAGGTAGAAATGTTGGTGCGTTGCTCACCATGTGCTCACCGCTCCAGCTGTTCAGTGGCAATAGCTAACTAACCCTCAAGTACACTATCATGATAGATGAAGAACCTCACCTCTACCATTGCCACTTTACGTCTAAGAGGAGTGCGGGCTTGCATGTCTGCTTGCCTTTAAATGAGTTTAGGAAGCTTTTTCCTCCCACTAAGCTATAGGGTAGTTTTATAATCAGAGATGGGCAAACTGTCTAGCTGGGCGTTTCAGAATGGTCAAAGGAAATTAGGTACCCAGTATTTTAGTGAGAACTGGGAGCCTAACTCTGGTTGGCTAATTTGAAATTCACTGCTTTCTGGCTGACTTCAAACCCTTCCTGTCATGTAAACCATATAGTGTGCTTTTGGTCCCTATAGAAATTATTACTTTGATTCCCTTCTTGCTTAAGAGAGCGAGGAAAGATGACAGAAAAGTAGAGAGATTTTCTGGAGGAAAATAAATGCAGCACAGATACAATATGTAGGGCCTCTGAGCTTTTGTGGGAACTCTTGTATTCCTTCAGCGAGGAAAAAAACATGTGCTTTGTTGGGGCGGGTTGGTTGCAGTTATAGGGCAAAGGGTTTGTGAATTCAGAGCCATTTTAGCAAACACCCAGAGTGTAGTTTGGAGGTTTGCAAACCATCAGCATCTACAGGATTCACTCCTTTCCTAATAGTAACTAAAGATGATTGTTGCTACGAAGTAGCCTACAGATACAAAGGGTATCTCGGCGTCTCCTGTTCGCCTTTCTATACAGTTCCAAGGCTGTCTGAACAGCAGCATGTAGGGATGTTTTTGGAACCATACTCTTGTTCATACAAAATCTGCTGTTAACGGGGGGATGATGAAGGAAGGAGCTGGGATTGAATCTCTTTCTTTTTCTTTTCTTTTTTTTTTTTTTTTTTTTTAAATGAGCCAAGTGAGTAGATTTTTAGATGGCAGCTATCGTGGTGTTCAAGACACCTGTAGAATAAAATACACACAACTTGCAACATTAACGTAGCCTCTGGTTTGAGCGATTTAATCCATTAGAATTCCCCTCACGGTAGGATAATGCTGACCACTTCTGATGTTGCTTGTTATCTCATCCTGAAGTCCTCATTCTAATCTCTCTGCCACCCCACTGCACACACCCTCGTGCATTTTAGGCCATCTTTCATTATAACATCCTCTTTGCCCCCTCCATGCTTCCCACCATTTATAAGCAGCTCTGTTTGTAGCCCTTATTCTGCCTCCTCAGATACTGCGTGCACAGGCTGCAACATGGGGTGCTTAAAAGAGAAATAACCACCCGTTTCCCATCCCTTTCTCCCTCCAAAGTCTCTGGTATCATTAGATGCCACAATCTCTCCAGCCTGCCATTCCTGTTAGGCTCCCCAAGCTCTCCTGTCCTCCTCAAGGGATGTAAGCACCCTCTATGTGTTGCAGGTTTTGTTTTTTGTTTTTTTTTTCAGGAGACTGTACTTCATGCTCTAGATATCTACTTCTTAAGCAGCACAACTTAATTTCTTTAGCATTTTTACTGCTCTGACAGGGCTGTGAGGTTTGCAGCAAGGATGACCATTGCCACATCTTTCATTCAGTTCCAATCACAGCGGGGTATGCTCTCACCATTAGTTATTACGCAACAGTGCGTTCCGGTGGGCTGCTGTGCAGTGCTGCAGTTGCAGGTCGCTGTTGTCGGGTCCCTGATTGCTGGTGTTCGGAGCCCTGCAGGTTTGGTGCAGGGGCTGTAGCTTGTATACTGTCTTGTTTTCAGCGTGGTGTTTTCAGAGATCAGGGCTCTGGAGGGATTGGCTGCTTGAGTGATGCAGTCAATTTCTATTGGGTAGCACTGGCTGCAGAGCATCTGAAGTCTGTTCAGCATTCCAGTCAGGTGGGAGCTCTGTGTGGTGTGTGTGTCTGGAATTCCAAGTTACTGAAGAAAGCGAGGCAAAGATTCTGGAAATACTTCCTGTGCTACATGGGATAACATTGGCTAGGTGACTGCTTCGAAAGGAGTTTTTGTAGGGTGAAAAACCGTTTACCTTACAAACAAAATTGTAAACTGTTGATTTGCATAAAAGAGCATTGAGTTTTGCTGGAATGCTGATGAAAGCTAGGGGAAGGGACTTGACAGCAGATGGCAGTGGCTGGGTACAGCATTAAAGGGCAACATGCAGTTCTCCCCCCCCAAAAAAAAAAAAAAAATTAAATACAAGCAACCAAACTGTGCTTCCCTCTGATAGCTCTGTGGAGGGATTTGAAGCAAGTGAGATAATGCAGGATAAAGCATCCTCGCAAATTAGATTTTTCTTAGTGCACTTTATTAGATTTCATTTCAAGGTATTTGAAGGGCAGGCTGAAGGGTGGCCTGTTCGGTTTGGCTCTTTGCTGGCTGCATAGAAACTTTTGCAAGAGAAGGTATTTGTTTCAAGCCTTTAACCCTGCATGGCTTATGGGTGTTTCTTGGTCTTGCACACTTGGCTTCCTCGCATCACTTTCTTCCCCTGGTGTACTGATGCTGAGCCTGCTTGCCCAGCCAGCCTTAAGGAAACTCTCTCCATCTCTATGATTTGCTGCATGCGTGGTTTCTCTCCAGGATGAGTGGTTGCTGGTTGTGCGCTATTGCTGATTTCTTTGCACAGGGTAGAGGATATTGTTCTGAGTTCTTTGGTTTCACTGGCTGGGTGGGGCACTGTTGGTGAACTTCTCAGGTTGCTTGTTGACTAGTTGGAGCTGCATTCTCATTTCACAGTGTGCTTCAGTTTGTGATATTCTCTTTCACTCTGACCTGCCTGTCCTGACTGGAGAGTGGCAGCAGAGCAGGCACCATTTACTTATTCTGTTCTTCTGAGTCATTCCAGGTGCAGCGCTTAGTCTGTTGTTCAGTGTGACGTTTTACAACCCTCTTCTTTGGGTAGCGAATGTGTCTTACTACCTTCCTGCCCACACTGTCCTTGAGTGAAACTTGCTGACAGTTCTCCTGGGGTATCTTTCTGGTTTTAATGCTAACTCAAATGCTGCCATAAAGAGGTGAAGGACTCGTTAGAAGAACAGCGAACTATAATCGTAGAGCGGCAAGACTGCACTAAAACAAACAGGCTCCTGCTACCGACCGTCACGTCAGGGCTCATCTTCATGTCCAGCACTACAGTTCCATGTGGTCTTTCAACACTCTGATGCCGATGGGGTAGCTTGTCCCACCAGTGTAGTTAATCCACCTCCCCGTGAGACAGGAGCCCTCCCATCAATGTGATGCTGTCTACACTGGCGGTTAGGTTGGTACAGCTATGTTGCTTGGGGAGGGGGGGCGAAATATCACACTGCTGAACAATGTAGCCATACCAATACCAGGTCTGTAGTGTAGAACTAGCCTCAGGCTACTTGAATAAGCAGTTTTAAAAGACACAAGAAATTGTGGCAGAATTTACATATGTGCCTACAGCCTTTTCTACATGCAAATATGTCCCAGTGTAATTAAACTGGTTTATTGAAACCAGTGCAAACCCCAATTTTGATTTGAGTGGTTTATTTTGGTTTATCTTAAACTTCTTCCTGCTCACCTTAAACTAGACCAAACTAAGCCTAGGTTTAAACTAAGTGTCCACAGAGCCTTTTGCACTCGTTTAATTAAACCAATTTAAAATTACACCATAAATTAAAATGGTGGAACTCAGTGTGTGGGCAAGAGCTGCAGTTATTCATGTAGATGAGTCTTTGCAGGGTTACAGCTCAAACCATAAAATAACTTTTATTTTAAAACCTCCAGGATTTTCTCCTCACATATAATGGGTTGGCAAATCAGGCATCAATATGCAAATGACTACAATTAACTTTAGGGTTTGCATATTCAGATTGATGCTATAATCCCATTTCTCCAGTCACACTGAGTTTGCAAGAAAATCTGAAGTATTTTCTCTGCCACCTAGCAAGAAAACCCACGCACTCGAGGCTCTTGCTAGAAAAATGTTTTTAATGTTCCAGTCATCAAACTTTATAGAGCTTAGTAAAGGGAAACTGTGAAGAAACCTCTCATGCATGTCAGAACTAGCACAAACTTCACCCTCGCAATAACCCCGGTGGTCTGTTCTCTTGCTTAGCCTACCTCCTTGTGTGTGTGGGGTAAGGAGGATAACTCCCAGATTTGATTGGGGGAGTGGGTGAATTTTTCAAGCGGGAGTCTCACTGCTTGTGGAACTACTCTGTTTCTGTTTCATCTGCTGCCCTCTAACGGTTACACTCTTTCAGTACAGCCCTTCATTATCAAAAGTACTAACTTTCTCCATTCTGCGGGACCTATTCTGCATGCCCCATCATTATTCCCCTTTCCATCCTTCCCCACTATGTACTTCACTTCCCCTCAGTGAGATTTAGAATAGATCCTTTTTTTGTACTGTTGACTTTTGAGTATTGCAGTTTCCTCAGGGCTTGGAAAACCGATTATTACATCATGTATGGACAGTTAGATTATATGACTAGTTTCCTGATTATATTTTTTCCTATATCACTGACTGTGAAACCCATGAAGAGTCATTTTTCTGTTTATGGTGGAGTCTGGCATGTGTTGATTTAAATTGCATTTAATGGCTTCTGAACAATATGGGAACTGAGCAGTAGAGTTAATTGTACGGACTCACACATAAGGTCACCATGTTAGTCTATTGAAGAAAAACATCTTCAAAGCATCTGACGAAGTGGGATTTTCTCCCACGAAAGCTCATGAGATAAATAAATGTGTTAGTCTTTAAAAGTGCCACAGAACTCTGTTTTTCATGTTGCGTGTTGTCTCACCGGCTGTGAACTAACTATACCACTGAGAACTTTGACCTTGAATGGTGTTGTTTTGTGGTTTGGTTGGTATTCTTTAATATTGTGTGGCATTCTGACTGGTTTAAAAAAAATAAAAGGAAACATAAGGCTGGAACTTCAGACTCCATTGTAGTAGCTCCAAACATCCTTTGGAAGTGGGCTGTTATTTTTCATCCACAGGTTTGCCCTTGACCTGGAGATGCATGATGCTGTTGTCTGGGTTGATTGACAGTGTGAAGTGTTTGCTCCACGTCTGAGTTATAGGTCACAGTTGATGAGGAATGGTTTCAAAATGATTCCTGAGTAATGGAGTAACTGAGAAAACTACTGGAGCCAGAGACTTCAAGTATCACATGGAGCATGTTGGGGGAGGGATTGAGATGGAGTCTGACAAACTAGTTTTTATTCATTTTCTGTCTATCCTATTCTAAATAGATTGTTATACGGTGCCCATCATCATGGTATCTGAGCACCGTCCAGTAGTGCAATAAGCAATGTGACCGCACATCCGTCCATATATTTTGTTCTTTCCTCTCACAAGGAAGAGCTTGTGCCTAGTCTAGGGTAGTGATTCCCAACCTTTTTGACTCAAGGGTCACAGGTACCATTTTTATAATCCTGTCTCTGCTAGCAGACTCCTTTCCCAGTCCTGAGTGCTGCTGCCACGGTGGGAGGGGGTGGTGGAGGGATCCCCAAAAGTGCAAAGCCCTGGGCGTGCTGGAGCCTTAATGCAGCCCTGGTGAGCACCTCACCCTGCTTTTAATAGGAGCTGAACTGCAAAAGATAAGCACCTTTTGGAAACCCAGCATTAACCTCTAAATATATGTCTGTTCCTCCTTATCAATATTCTAGTGTCTTGAAAGCAGCAGGACAATCCTACTATAGTTGGGATGACAGCCATTTCTGGCATGTCATATAACCTTGTTCAGAACTGGGCATTTCAACCATTATACTTAAAATGCCTCTGCCACCTGAAATACCCACCCCATCTCAAAAAGGATATAGCAGAAATAGGAGAGGTGAGGAGACAGGTAATGAAGATGATGGGAGGCATGAAAAGATCTCCATATGAAGAGAGATCAAAACAGTTGAGACTGTTCAGTTTAGAGAAGAGGTAAGCAAGAGGGGGACAAGACAGGGTATAGGAGTGAAACACTGGTTACTCCTAATTAGACTTCTTGTAATAGGTGAACAAAGGGAGATTCAGTGAAATTGAATAGCAGAAAATTAAAAACCAATAAAAGGAAATACTCCAGTTCATAATTAACCTGTGGATCGCAATGTCACTGACTTGTTTGCTTAGCAGCATTCAAAAGAGGTTTGATGTGTACATGGATAATGAGAACAACCTCCACAGCATTTTTTAAATGAAATGAAAAGCGTGTAACCTCTCCTGGTTCAGGACATAACCCACCCTGTCCACGTGAGGAGTGAAAGGAGTTGTCCCCCACTGGCTGATTACTCCATAATTATCTTCCACCTTCCTTTGCAGCATCTAGTACTGGCAATGAGCCCATGGTCTCAGGACCATCCATCCCCATTATTCCCAGGGGTCATGATTTGCCCAGTATCTCAGTGAATTAGTGGTAGTGGGAGGCCCAGAACCCAGAGTCCTGACTCCCCGAGCCAGCGGGAATGTTCCCTGCTCACTTAAGTGAAGGTAAAGAATAGAAACAGGAAAACTGGTGTGCTTTTAAAAGTTGATTGTAACACTTATTTCTGTATTTTTTTTGTAGAGGGTAAAAAACAAAACTGAACCTGAAAACTGAGGCTGGCTCAATGTATCCAGAATCTACCACTGACTCTCCCGCCAGACTCTCACTAAGACAGACAGGCTCTCCAGGGATGATTTACAGGTGAGCCAGTCGGCCGAGTTTAGAGCTTACCTCACTCCCCTCTGCACAGAAGGTCTTTTGATTACTGTGACCATACTTTTTGCAGTTTCTGAAAAATAAGCGAAACTGGTTATCATGATCCTCTGAGGCATCATAAAATCCATCACTTGGTTTTTATCTTTTTTTTTTTTTTTTTTTTTTTGCAGGTGCTTACTGAAAAGTCATTTTCCAGAACTGTGCAAACACTCAATAGCATGAACAATATTTAAGCTTTCTTCAGAGTTTAGTGCCTGTTATTTTAAGGAATGGGGCAGTTTTCCATTTCTTTTCAAATTATCTATTGCATTTAAGGGCTTAACGGTGTTTCCTGTATTTTATTTTATTTTTTTGTAACATTTGCGGGACATTCTGTTGTATCAGCGGGAGCCAGAATCCACATTCACATGGGCTTGAACAGATTTTGTGCCCGTAATTCTTTCCCCCACTTGGTGGCATTGTTGTCAAGCTTTCACAGTGCTTTTCAACTTCCAGTGAGGAGAAATCGTGGTAACATTAAAAACATTATAGAGACTTTGATGGCGATGATCCGTAGAGGTTTGCTAGAGCACAAAGATCATTGCAAGTTAAAATTGAGACTGAGCTTTACTGTTTCTCGCACTTCACAGTTGTTAATGTGATTTGTGGAATATTTCTTCTTTCTTTCCCTTGCTGTCGGAAGTGCTCGATATGGGAGTCCCAAACGACAGCTCCAGTTCTACAGGTAACAGAGTCCTTTATTTCTTATTTTAAAAAAAAAATGCAGCTGAAAACAAAGATGGGCATAATTATGGAAGGGCAGGTTTCAGAAAGGGTCTCAATCTGCCTACACTAATATAATGTTGTGTGTCATCAAACACAGCACGTGTTAGCCCTGGCACCCTGAAGGGAATGGAAGAATGTAGGTGATCACCTCCGCCATTCAAATTCAGCCAGCTACTTGCATGCTCTTAGTTTTCATGCTCATGCTGCAGAAGGATGTGTTTTTATTCATCTTGGGAAAATCAATCTGTACAATTGTGGATTAACTGAGCTGTCATTTAAATTACTGAAATGGTGACATTTTAGTTAATCATAGATAAAATAAGTGGACATGCTGCCGTTTTTATGCAATAATTTAGCCAAGTGTGAAGTGTTTTTGGATGGCAGTGAGTTGGAAGGCTGAGTAATTGCAAGATCAGGAATGATAATAATCAAAATAAAAAACTCAGGACAGACATTCGGTTACAATTCCATCCCCTCCTTGTTGAGAGAGAGTGTGAAAATTTCTTGATATAATATCACATACCATGTTACACTGGCCAAAAGAGACAGTACAAACTTGCATTTATTGGCTAAGATTGGTGACTAGTCATTTTTTATTCCTCTTTCTCAAGCTGGGCAGCCAAAAACACCTTGAAGGGGCCTGATTCCCTTGCTTGGGAGCTCAGTACTTTCTGAAAATTAAATTCCGTTAAGGTCTTGCTGGTTGGATATCCTAAAAACAGACTTGTTCAGAATGGCTAGTTATTTCTGAAAACTTTGATCTGCAGAGTCAGAGGCCAAACAAGCCTGTACGCCTGTGACAGACAATGAATTGTCAGCTCTCTGGCTCTGTCTACACTTACCAAAGTTAATTTGAACTAACTAATTCAAACTAATTTTAGTTAAGTTAATTCGAACTAGCAAATTTTAGTTCGAACTTGGCACTTGCTTAGTTTGAATTAGTCAATTGCATTGAGCTCAATGTACCGGTTAGTTCGAACTAAGCGCTTAGTTTGAACTAACATGGCCACATTGGCTTAATTCGAACTAACTAGTTCAAATTAACCCTTACTTCGAAAAGTATAAGCGAATGTATTAGTTCAAATTAAGGAAGTCCTTAATTCGAACTAATGAAAGCCTAGTGTAGCCAAGGCTTAAGTTAGTTCAAATTAAGCTTCCTTAATTCGAACTAACTTGCCAGTGTAGACTTAGCCTCTGAGACTTGAGATAAAGATTAGGGGCCCGGTAGTGGGATCTGTACCCAAAATTTTAGTCTTTGTTTATCGTCCAAGGAAATGTATGCTTACATTGACTCAGCAGTTCAAGGGAGCCTGGAATTGTACTTACTATTTTCTTTTTGGGTGTAACAGAGTGCAGCAGTGGCTCTTTCAGCTAATGTAACAGGGTAATTTTGAGTCTGCCACTCAACACCGACCTGTTGCATGCCAAGGGGAAACCACTTTTTAGAAATCCAAAATGGGGACACTTGTATCCTGACATTTTAGGGTCAAAAATAGTCATACAAAATACAAGAGTGTGGTCGTGACAATGCTGCCGTCTTTTGACTCAACTACAACACATATATTTCTCAGAATGATGCTGCTCTGCAGCTGTGATGATGTGTAGACAAAACCCGGACCTATTTGGTTTTCCCTAGAGTTCTGCTGGGATCTTATCCAGGCCCTGTTAATCTGGGGATATGCATTAAGAGAATCACCATTACCGTCTGTATAAGACAAAATCAGTTTTCTTCAACCTTTTACTGTCTAAAATCAAAGGAACTACTTACCCCTCCCCCCAAGCACTGTGTTAATGGAGTGCTAGAAACTGTTTGAATGTTGCTGGAGGCTTAAGTTAATGTTGTAATAATACAGCAAATTGCTGAGCCAATAACTGATCCAGTCAAAAATGTGGATGATATGAGACTGCTTTTGGCACTCATTCCAGAAAGGTAACCCAAATCTGCACACTTTTTTGTTAATTCATAACTGATGTCCTCAACTTTTCATACATAAAGCTACATGAATGAACCAGAATAAGTATTTAAACTGAAGATGTATAGGGCAAGAGAGGGGTAAAGTAAGATGATAAGAGAAGGAGGCATGTTTTAAACCACTGGTAGAGGAATGACTGGTTTTCATGATGTTTCTGGTTTTGCAGCAGTCACATTGTCATAACATTTTATCCTTCTGCAGCCCTGGACATGGAATTTGCAATCAGTCAGCTGCTAGACTGACTGAACAACAATATGCAACTGTCCTATACAACAATCTGCAAAGAAATAATTAAATAGCTAATTAAAGCAAAACCACTGATCGTCAATGCTGCATGAATAATGCAGATAATTTTCTGTGAATATTTATTACCTTGAGTAATCTACACAGATGGTTTATGGAAATCTGGGGGATTCTAGGCATGGAAGAAATCAAAAGAACAATTCAGATGACTTGTCTGACACATGGCCAGTATTAGTAAAGGCCACTTATTAGTAACAGTAAAAGGAAAGGCTGGATTAAAAAGCTAACACCCTTTACAAACTTTTCTCCTTTAATAAGACCTCATGGACTTCCACTAGCTGTGCTTGATGTGTGCTCTCCTCAGGTGTGATTCTGCACCACAGACTTCAAAGGGTGATTTTGCCGTAAACATGGGAGGAGCAAGATCAGCCCCATAGCCCCCGATCCGATCCTTCAGTTGCTTGCTAGCATGCTTACGTTTCGGCATGAGTGATCCCATCAAAATCAGTGGGGCTGTTCTGTGCTCAGAGCTACACGTGAGTCTGTTTGCAGAGTCGGAGCTTTAAAATGTTTTTTTTTTCTTTTATTAGTGTGTCTGGCGGCTTTATGTTGGCTATTTAGCAGTACCGGTGTGCCTGAACATACCATAATGTGAAGCTAGGCTTGCACATTCGAAGCAGGAAATTCAAATGATACGGCAGCGCCTCTTAGTAACTTGGTAGAACTCGTAATTTTCACTTTCTAGTAATCGATAAGCACTAGGCAGATCTGAGCCCAGTATTTGTTTCCTTTTTGCAGTGCAACTAGCCATTCCAAATGCTCCATGAGAGCACCACAGGCCAGATCTGTGGCCCAGTTCCAGTCCTTTTTGCCATTACAGACATGCAAAATGACTGGAAAGTGTAACTGGCCAGCTAACCATTCCCCTGGTGTGGTGGTAGAATCTGTGGGTGGCATGGGTTTGGCATAGACTGCCTGCACCATGCTGTTACAGCCATGGTGTAGTACGTGCCCAGGGGAAGGTAGCATCTCTCTGGCAATCCACAGCTACTCTTACAGCTGCTTGGAAATGGCTGTCACAGATGGGAGTGAGCTGGAACAGCTACACAGTAGTTCTAACTTGCACTGGATTGTGGCTAGCCACAGGATCCAGGGTGTCACAGGTCCCTCGCAATCCCTTTCTCCCAGTGCTGGACTAAGCACAACTTGGTGAACCTCAGTATTGAGCCTCAAATTGCTTACCTTTCCGCCAGCTTTCTGGGTATGTAAAAAAGTGATTGATGTTGAGATTTTTGTGTTTGATTCTCCCTACTCCCTTTCTCTCCCATCTTAACTTCTCTCTCAAGTTCACTGTGCACTTCCATAGCCACCTGTTCAAAGAAACAAACAAGGAATTCCCCATCTTCAAGCCTCTGATGAAGTGGGATTTTCTCCCACGAAAGCTCATGCGATAAATAAATTCGTTAGTCTTTAAAAGCGCCACAGGACTCCTTGTTTGGTTTTGTTGAACTGGACTAACATGGCTACCCCTTTGGAACTGTTTTAAAAAGTGAGTATTCAACTCCACAGTGAAAATAACAGTGCAAACATTTCACGTACATAGCTCAAACTGTTCTGTATTTGTATTCCACAGCCCCCTTAAATAGTGTTGGAATTCTGAACTTAGCAGAAATGTCATGCTGCCCTGTCCCGGACTGATTTTTCTCATAAGTTCACTCTTTCTCTAGTAATTTCACAGGACTACTAACCTAGCAAGTCTAAATTTATAGATTTTAGTCATTTCTTTTGGTTTACTTCCAAATGGTCTTGCTCTTTTTGCCGTAGGAAGAGTTTTCTGCTTTTTCTTCTTTTACCGGAGTATGACTTAGAAGAGAGTGAATAAACTCGGCTGTATTTTCCGGGCCAAATGCCCTTAGATCAAGCATGGAAAACTACTGTCAATTAGAATAACTTTTTAGGACATTATGAGAGTATTAGAAGGTTATAATGGAAGTCTCCATGGAATCTTTGCTTTCACTAATAGCAAAAGCTTTTAAAGTCTGTCTGAATATAATATAACTGTTCTTAGTATTTGTTTTCAAACTCTGCACTGGAGAAAAGATTTTACTTTTGAACTATTTGTCATGTTGGCTGGCGTGACTCACAATCATGAGTGCTAACCTCAGAGCAGACTGTCAAAGCAAGGGAGATGCCCCAAACTGGTGGTATGTTCTGTAATTAGATTTCACCAACCCAGAAACACATGGGAAGTCCTGAAGCACTGTACCAGCCTTATCATGGTATCACAGACTGTACCCTTGGGCACTCCAGTCTGTTTGGCCACCCAGACTTAGTGATAAATGGTCACTTACACCAAAAATCACAAAATATTCAGGTTGTTCCCAGTCCCAAGAGACCAGTCTCTTACTCCAGATCACCTTGTGCCTTAGATCTTACACCAACGACAATGCCTGTAGCCAATCCTATAGTAAACTGAGAATTTATTACTAGGAAAAAGAAATGAAAGTGTTACTTGCAAATTAAAGCAAGCAACATACACACACAAATAAATTTGTCTGCAGTTCTAAAGGCGACAGTATAGTGATCTGTTATTCTTTTAGGACTAACCCGGGTTGGCCTGGGTACCTCGGCTTTTGTCTCTTAGCTGTATCCCTTGTGAGAGTCCAAACCGTAAAGAAATCCAGGTTCTCCTTGTCAGGGATTTGTATGCCCGTTTACCCCAGAATCTGAGCTGATAGGACGAGTTCATGTTCACATCTCTGCCTCCTGGAGGAAGCTAGGAATGCAGTCAACAGAGTCTGTGCTTTGATGCTCTAGAGTATGTTATTTGCCTTCAGTGGGCCATCTTGTGTGCAGGACAAGCACTTCACTTTAATCCATGCTGCCTTTCCTGTTTTGTTGAGTTACACAATTTAAGGAGTTGTACAGTGCAAACACTCAGTATAAGTTTACATCATGGCTGCAGAGAAATGAAATCAATACATGCAGCACCCTACCACCATTTCATAAAGGCTAAACACATCCTGATCCATTTAACATTTAATATCGCTTTGGTTCGGGCTAACAAACGGGTGAGTCAGATTGGTTTCCAGCTTATGCAGTTGTAAGTGTTCAGGGAGGCCTGGGAATGAGCTGGCACCCGGTTTGCCAGCATCACACTGTTCATCTGTTGATCCTGATTCCCTGTTGCATTGATTTGCGACCAGTGTAACTCCACTGACTCCAAGGGCGTTACTCCAAAATGACAGAGGGAGCTGCATTTCTTAAATTTATTTACAGGTGTTCCCATAGCTCTTATCACTGCACTATCTTATCCTAATCACTATGGCTTGTTAGAAGTGGAACCTATCATTGGGGTGTGCCTGTCCACAGTGTCTGACAAGTATCTGCTTTATAAAAAAGTAAATGATGCCAATATTCATAAAGCAGCTGCCCATCCAAAGGCTTTTAGAGAGAGAGAAGGGTCATGAATAATTTAGCTTCTGTTTGCTAAGAGGAAAATATCCTAATAGAACTAATGGAGTTGATGCTAAAAAACTCGACTCTGGAGTGACTTGTCTTATTCACCAATTGCTTTTGACATTTAGCTTCGACACTCCCATAATGAAAAAAAACCCAGCTGTACTTTCTTTTATAGCTGTCTGAGGAAACCCTAATAAGATAGAACTTTTCTTTTTAATGAGCAGGATTCCAAGAAGCCGGGTGAGTTTGTGTTTTTCCTGAAGCTCTCTGAGCAGAAGTCCAGAGTCCCTTTGTATTAGAAACATAGCTCTGAATCTATGCTTTCCTAATTTAGGAAGTGGACTAGCAAATAATTTATAGGATTTTATATTTTTTTCTTTTAAAGCAAGATGCCTGCTCCGTTGATAGAGCTAGAGACTCTTTTAGTTCAGTTGTTTGCTGTCTGAAGGTAAATGAGAACTAATCTTTTTACAAGAGAAATAGATACCAAAGCTGCTATATGTCAGGTTGAAATTAATCCTTTTTATAAACTGTCTCTTTTTTACCTTACAGTTGGTGCTGCTGGCTCTTAAATGTTAGGTGTCTTCCCTTCCACCCCTGTTTTCATAGGCATGGGACGTTAGATTTTAGCATCTGTTCGGAGATTGGTATCTTGAAATATTCTCAATTAGTTCACCTGTACATGTGAATTCAGTGTTCGTTTCGGTGGTTTGTTCATATTTTAGAGAATACAGTTCAGTAATCTCCAAACTGTTGACTAAAGCAAGTTCTATACTTGTATTTTAAAGAATCAAACTGTTCTAATTATTCACTAGAAACCAGGTGTTAATTTGCTTACTTTAGACCGTTGTTTTTTTCGAGATATCCTCCAATTGTTGTGCCTTTCAAATGTGTGATGCATTTTGGAACTTGTATTTTTTAATTCCTGAACATTGTCTAGAAAATGCAATTTTTTGTCTGTTGAAATTGTAGTGTCTTGTATTCATTCTTCTTTTGTGACGCATAAAAATCTGAGATCATTCAATAGTCACCTGTGCACTTCTGTATTTTTGTTTAGACTTTTGCAGGTTTTTATAATCCTAAATTAAGATTTTCTTCTTCGTGTCCATATTATGTTAAATATTTTTTTTAGAAATTACCATAGCCCTATATTTGTGATTAAAGTGTCTTCATTCTGCTTTTGATTTTTTTAACGCTGTGGGGCTGAAAATGTAAATATATAAAGTTTGCTATGTCATATTCAAGCTTAGCTTCCTTTCAGCTAGTCCTGTGCTCCTCCTCAGGTTCATCTCCCACTGAGGTCAGTCTGTCCATTGACTTTAATTGCAGCTGGATAGGATGCTGACAAACTAATATGTAGTGTTGTAGCTTTGCCTCTAATTTTTATTAAATCATCAATCAGCAAATAGTACAAGAAGTAGAGTGGGGAGAGTCTGCTCCTACCCTCTTGTCCCAGTTCTAAACTTAGTTCTAGCGGCTAAAAAACATTTGCGCTAGTTTGATTTCCTGAAAAAGAATTAAATGATTGAAAATAGAGTGCTAAAGTTTGCAAAGAGGTGATAAACAGACGATCAAGGGCACGTTTTTGTCTGGTAGGGGTTACTGGCATTTGTCAAGATAAGAATTGTTAGCTCTGAAAAACTTTTTTGGTGTTTGCTTTTTATTCTGAGCTTTGTTTGTTGCCCATGTTTAACAATATTGACCTTTCATTCTTTGTGCACCAAGGAAATGGGCTCTAAAAACAACATAAAGCCACAAAAAAAGTATCCAAGAGAACGATAGGATTTTGAGACATTTGCTATAGGTAGTAACATATCAGTCCCAAGACTTCTTGTGACATTAGTACACTGGTAGATATGCAAGCAAGTTTACTAATTTTTGCTTTTCCTCTTTAAATACAGTCCTTCATTCTTCATAAAGTACAGCCCTTCCCTCCTTACTCAGGTGAAAGTATCACTGATTGGATCAAACCCTTAGCCTTTAAGATTGATAAACTCCTTGAATGCTGCAGTGAAGCAGGGAATGGAATAATCCTCATAGTTGGTGTGAAAGAAGAGTGGGAAATGCGACTGTCAAATGCAGAAGATCGTAACAAACAGTTGAACTGCAAAGCTTGAGTGCTTCAAATGGTCTAAGCACTGCAAAATATACAGTCAGAACAAGTGATCCTATATTGGCAAGTACTTTGGAGTACTTTTTTTATGGAGTACTTTTTTTTCCACTTCTAACTTCAATAATTTTATGAAGTGCTTTCTACTAAGTGTGTCTAGCTATTTAACTCCTCAAGTCACTGTGTGAGAGTGTGGACTTTTAGAAAAATTATGTAGTTATCAATCTGAGGATTTTTAAAAGATTTCTTAGAATGTTTATTACAAAAATTCTTAGGCTTTTTACTTTAATTTTGTGCACGCTAATGGTTATTGATTCTTTTGAGATTACATTTTCTTGGAAAAGTGATACATCTTCTGCGCTCTTTGACACAAAATACCACAAAATTCAGTTTGCATCTGATGTTTATGAGTTTGTCTCAGAAAAAGAAACGATAAAGGGTTAGTTTGTAGACAGTGTTATAATTCTTATGTCTTGTTTTGTGTTGAGAACTAACCTACATCACTGCACCTACCATACAACTGAAATGTCTACCTCCTGGTGCTGCTTGAGCCCCACAGGGTAGATAGAGTTGTTCGCTTGAACTGTTGATGCTTCTGCCACTGTTCAGTCTACTCATCTCTTTGGAAGCAAGATTTCTGAACCTGGTGTATGGTATATGAGTTTTGCACTTTCTAGCTTAGACCACAGACTCCATGTCTGCACAGCAAGATCCAGTGTCAGAGCAGCCCTGACCCCCTGAAATAGAATGAGTTTTTCCCAGTACCTTCAGTGCAAAATTCTGCAACCCTTGACTGGGATTGTTGACCCCAAAATAAAAACTTCATCCAGATCCAGCTAACCTCAGTTTTCATTGTTGTTTAAAAACAATGAGAAGCTGGAATTCATTCTGCCATGAGGAAAACTGGAAGAGCCCTAAAAGCAGATTGCGTCAATATCAGTATGAAGTTGCAGATAACAGTTCTGTAATGTGCTGTGCTTCCAAACTTGTCTGCGCTGCTCTCAACTTCATTTGGTAAGGTGTGAATGGCATCATCTTGTCCAGTGTGCCAAGTGTGATCCGCAGGGATGGATAAAATACTTGAGCCAACATTTTCAGAAGTGGGTGCCTCTTTATAGATTGTCTAATTTCCAGATGCACTGCGTGTTGACTTCAGTGGGCACTGTAGGCCCCCCACTTCTCTGCAAATCAAGGTACTTATTTAGGGAGCCTAATTATGACCAGAAGTGCTTAACATTAGGCAGAAAATTTACAATTTTACTTCCATCTCTTCTTCTTTATGTGAAACACCAAATACATTGGGTATTTCTAAAAGCCACAGAGAAACATCCTGCGCTCCCATCCAGTGTTCAGTCTGCCTAAAACCTCCCTGCAGCCTGCTGTGGTGGAGATGTTTGTATCCTGTCATTCACAAAGACTAGCTCTGCTGCACAGTCAGCAAGTTATTTTCAGCAGCCTGCATTGAATGGAAATTTGATGCCATGGTCCTGTGCCCTGTATGCTGCTGCCTATAAAAATATTGGCTCGAGGCACAGATTGCAGCAGTCTGCCGCATAGACATAAGTTGCATTTTCCTCTGAAGAGTGCAGCCCTCCAAGTGTGCCAGAAGAGCTAGTAGATGCAGGAGGAGGGTGTACAGTCACTCTGCTGTGTCCACTGTGAGGTTGAACTTTTATTCATTAACTTTTTTTGCATTCCAGAAGATGCAGACATGCATTTGGGCCTATGACAGTCAGATCCATATGTGGTAACTGTTCCACTCGTGGAGCTATTCTGATTGATGCCAGATTACGTATCTGTTTTGTGAAGATGCTCACTTGGATCCACACAATGCACAAATAAATGATCATGGCACCTGCTGTGGAACATATTTAACTAAATATTGACTGGCAAACCACATGTGGCCAGCAAGCAGCTTAAAAAACCCAAGATCAGTGATATAATCAGAGGAGCCATTAGAAATCTGAAGAACCACAAACTGCCATATTTTGCATTACAAAGAGGCAGAAACTATTGATGCAGGGAGCACTTTGATACACTTCCAGTTTCCCTGCCAGAATACATTGGAATAACTATCTATAATATCCCTGTAATCGTCCTGCCACCAAAGAAGAGGCCTTCACTAAGGAAACATCTGTAACATCAATCTGACAAATCCGTGCTACAAGATTTTTGTGCAAGTGACACAGTACCAACCCCTAGCTTACACTGAAATTTAAGCAGCTGAAGAAATCAAATTTTTTCTATTAGGAGAAATAAATGTGATAATCTGCAACTTGCTGGCAAAAGCTTTAAGACAAATAAGGTCATGTTGAACCAACCCAGAAAGTTAAATATACTCTTGCTAAAGATTTTTTAGATCTCTGAGCTTTCCAAGATGTTTGGATAAATCCCTATAGGAATGGAAAGACTATGCTCTGACATATGTATTGCATCTTCTACACATTGCACAGCTGGACAGTGAGCAAAACAAGATGAAAACATTTACAGAGCAGAATTCCAAGGAGGAGTTAAGTATATTTGGAAGATTTGATTTCTCTCTCTGCAAGTAGTGGAAAATTCATTGTGAGTGAAACAATTGTGAATATGCCATTTGATGAATGTTGACTTCAGATATGCACTGGGATCTATACACACTTTTGTTGACCTTTTGGGATGAAAAATAATTTTCAGGAAGAAAAAAATGCTTCTAATTTTGTAATGTCCTGCAGCTTTTCCTCTAGACCTCTGGTTTACTATTTTACTCTCTACCACAGTTATCATGACACTTCAAACTTAATTGGAATGAACAGAAACTGCTCTAAGGGAAAGTTTAGCTGTGCCATTGAATTACAGAATGTTGTTGGTGTGGCTTTTCTTCTGAAACCTCTTGCAAAGAATGCTCAGCAGGTATTCTATACGCTCTATATGTGGAAATCCTAATTCTTCATTCTTAACTCGGAGAGATTTGGGGTGATTTCAATACACGAGGAAGCACCTAATACACAAAAAGCTGAGGCACCTTAGGTTGCAGGTCTTTTTTTGGCTTCAAATGAAGCTTCTTGGTTTAATCTCTGTTGCATTCACATGGAGAATATCTGTTTCATGGCTTAATATAGTATTGAGTTAAGGAATTAATATAACTCTTCCTAACTAATTATAGAGTGAAGGCCTCTTAATACGCAAGCCTAAAGGGTCCAGTGTCTTATCCAACTGCTGTTGAAGTCAAAGGAAGGAGGACTCTCATTGAGTTCTGTGGGAGCTGATCGTGCCCTAGAAGAGCAATTCACTCCATCTTTTTTAAATCCCTGTTGTTGCCTAGATAAACCCCCAAATGTTTCTAAATATCACCCTTGTAATCATTCAGAATCCAACAAAGTGAAGGTTTCCTAAAGAGGCATAGCTTGAATGCATATCTTATACTAATGCGTAATACGCATTCAGTAGTTTGTCACTTTATGACCAAAAGCAGCTTCAAACCTTTTGTTTCACTTAATTAACTTTTTTGGAGTTTAAACATAGCTCAAACTTCTTGACTTGCTTTAAATGACTTGTTTGCTCAGGTATGTGGATTAGCTCTGAGGGCTGACTTCCTTCATAGGAGTCAGGTTTTGTTTGCTGGAGCCTATGAAAGTGTACAGCATTTATTTGTTGTCTGAGGCAACAGAGTGTGAGTGGAGAAGCCATTTAACTAGTGTTGCTGACTTCTTTTATTGGTTGTCTGACTGAGCCTAGGAGGAGGAGTTATGGGGCTTTGTGAGTGTGCCCTACAAGGTCACTACTTGCTGATCACAGGGAGCAATAGACCTTACACCCCTGCCTCAAGGAGGGCGCTCATCTTGGGTCTAGATTCAGTTAAGTATTTAACATCTGGAAAAATTTGCAGATTTCCAAATCAGGCAGCAAAATGTTGTCCATGACATACAGCGAGAGCCTGCGAAGCGTGGCCAGCCGGTACCACTCGGACTGGGGTCTCCACCAGGTTCGCCACACAGGCATGGTGGAACTGCAGCGACTGCGAGATGTCCGAGTGGCAGCACAGGCCAAAACCATGGAAGAGTTTCTCAGAATGCATGGGCTGTCGCTGGAAGACTGCACAGCTCGCAAGACAGGCATGAAATATAGGTAAGGACTGAAATCCCTTCCTATCTTTTCTGTGTATTTTAATAGACATAGAAAACCTGGGGAAAGGAACAGGTTGTGCATACTTCACATAAGCTGGGATGTACAGTCTGCATGTCAAATCTGCATCCAGGTTGTGGGAATACTTTCTAGGATATAACTTACCAGGGATAAAGCTAATATTTTCTTCGGCCCCCGGAGGCATAGAAATTAGAATGTGAAGTTAACTGAAGCAGGTGCTGCTGTTCTAATTAAGCGTCAGAGCCTTATTATGAAATGTTTTGGGAAGTCTCTGTTTGGATGAAATAGGTACCAGCAAGCCATGGGAGCAAATAAGCCCTTAAAATGTACATATGTATATAATCCACTGGTGGTATTACATCTTTTGTTTTTTAAGACTGATGTCTGAAAACTCTATTCACACGTCTGTCCAAAATAACAGTAGTGCAGGCTGGGACAACTAATGAACTTGTGTGCCTGGTGTTTATACGTTGATTGGGAGCCAAATGCACCATTGATTGAACTGGCAGAGGTCTGCCCACATATATCAACAGAGCATTTGGCCCATGTTGTGTCACTTTAATGTAAGCCCCCATTGAGATCAGGATGTGCATTGTATTCTTGGAACGGGAGAGACTCTTGTACACTATTACATCTGGAACAGCCCTTTGGGATCAGCCTAGGTTTTTGTTGTGTGAAAAAAAGACCATTAATCAATTTCCTGACCTGGAGTGTAGGATTCAACAATGTAGAGAAACAAATTTCCATCTTAATCCATTTCCTATGCCATGGCAGGTGTAGGTTGGTATTCAGGAAGTACATCCACTTCCCTGTTCTGAGTCAGAATACATTCTCCATCCTATATCCACTTGTACTCTTGCTAGACCTGGCAGACTATCCCAACTTCCTCTCCAGGAGAAAGCAGCCTGTCCTAATAGCAACTCTAAACCTTTTCCCACTGCATCTTCCACTTTATACCATGTGCAGTGTGCCCCTTGTAGGTGGAGCTGGTTATAGTTTTTGATTCCTTGGATTAGAGACCATCTCCTTGTGGTTCCCTTTTCTGCAGCCCTTCAATACCAGGAATCTCCTTTCTGTTCATTATCTGTAGTTTCACTCTCAGCCCTACTTCATGCGGGCCGTGCTCCTGCTCCAATTTACAAACACAGTAACAAAACTTCTCCTGAGATTCCAGTAGATGGCAGACTTCCACAAGTGGAGGCCGGCGAATGGGCATGCTAGAGGTGTGACTCATCCGAGGGCCAGCGGACTAGAAAGTGTGCTATGTACACACCTTAGGGTGCCCAGCCAGCCTTCCAACCCTGGTTAACAGACTGGGAGGCAAGATCTTTAGTCGCAACTAAACAATTCCACTGGAACTGTTCTACTAGCAAGAAACAATCGCTTCATTCCCCACTTCAGCAAAGCAATATCTGGAACCTTCTTCGTGCAGCCCTGAGATGTGAGGTGTACAGATACTCTGTGCAGGAGTCTGAGAAGGCTTCCCAGTGTGAATTCTAGGGGACATGATTAAATGTTATTCGCTGGCCAGGACGGAGCAGTTTCCGAGACACTACTGACATCACTTAACATCCAGCGACTAGTTTTCTTTCTTTGTGGAGTCAAAGCATGGTAGACATGGGAGCATAATGAAATAAACATCAAAGGAGGCAATGCAGCTGTGACCACTCAAAATGTTAGATCATATCACTACAGGCTTTGTGTAAAAATTTAAAAAATTTGGAAGGGCTTGAGCTGTCAGGCTGGCCACTCCCACTCTGCCACCGGCCTGTCCGAGCTAGCTCTGGCCTGTAGCGGCCAGCAGGAAAAGCTGATCCCCTCTGGAAAGGTCTGTGGACCTTCCTGCTAACAGAAAGGAAGTTCTGAGGTGAACCTGGAACCCAGTTCCTACTCTGTGAGGTGGAAGGGATTGAGGGTGGAGTGTCTGTACTCTTCTTTTCATTCATGTAATTTAACTCAATTTACCTTGGCTGCTTGCTCCATCCTGCTGGAGAAGTCAGTGTAATTATGACGTGTTTAGTATTGTCTGGCATTTGTTAGATTAGGTTTGGGGTATTTCTACCTACATGCGGTGAAATCCCTTTGAGAGCTGCAACGTGGCATCAACGAGGGCATGACAGGAGCACGTGAATTAATTACGCTTTAACTCATACAGTCTAGCCATCTGATACCCTTGTCACATATATCATTCATGCCTCCGACCTGCCAGCAGACAGATGGTCTCTGTTTCCTAGAGAACAAGTAAAGCCTTTGGGATCCCAGGACTTGGACTTTAGAAATTGAGTCTCTTTGTACACCTGTGAAATTTGTATGGACTTGTCTAAAGCCTACTGGAGTTGACATAAGACTTTTCATTGCTTTAATACGATTTGGATCAGGACCCCAGTGGCAGAACCCAGGTGCCTGTGTTTGAGTGAGCCCTACTCCTGCTGTGGGATTGTCAATCAAATGTCCTGGCTTTGGAAGCACCCCCAACATGAGTCAGTTCTCGAGTGTAATATTAATATTTATTTGCATTGCGTGACCTCCCGAAGGGCCAACTCAGGATCTGTCCCTGATGTGCCAGGCACTGTACAGACCTGTCATCTCAGCAAGGTTTGGAGACTGAGACAATTCCCTCTCCATAAAGATCACTTGAAAGTGAGGCATCCTAAAGAGGCCTGCATTGCTCTGACCTGGGTACTTTTCCTCACCTTCTATCGGCCATACCTGGTACCCTTGTCCTAGACAGGATCATTGTCTATTTGTGCTTACACCAACTGAAGAAATATGGAGGCTTTTAAAAAAAACAAAACCAAACTCTTGCATGCAAGGCTTAGTGGGAACCATCAGCAGAGAGTACCAGAAATAAAAGGGGATTTTGTCAAGCATGTAGCATACAGGGCTTTTGATCTGCAACTGGGGCTCCTAGCCACAACCATAATTACTAAACTGTAGAACCATTAAAAAGGATACTTTCTGAGTATTCACTGCCTAGGTGCTGGACCTTCTCTCACTTCAGAGATCCTGTCTCATCACCTACAGGTCTTCAGACATCCAGGTCCCTCTACCCAATCCTTTCCCCCCCCCCCCCCTTCTTTCAACCTGATAACAGACTTCCAACATGCCTGGGGAATCCAAACTCCAATCCTTGCAGCTCAGCTCGGGTAGCATGTGTGTTAAACTCATTTTAACAAGCCCTTTGTCAAGGGCAGGGGGGTTTCCAGAGATCTTAGTGCTCTGTGCTTTAGATATTTGGGCTTCTTGACCTATCTCTAGTGCTTTGCATTTGACTTACAATAAAAAACACCAACCATGTTAAAGAAATTAAACCAAGAAAGTATCATGTTGAGCTGGAAAACCAACTCCAATAAAGACAGCAGCCGGTACATTAATTTTGCATATTCCTCTAGAACCTGGTGTAGTGAGAACATTTCAAGTCATTTTTGTTTTCCAACTACTGTATTATATTTTTGATGGATTGAAAACGGTTTTAGATTACGCTTGGATTATGGGCTGCTACTATGAAGTGATTATATTAAAATTTTCTTACTCTGAATGATCAGAGAAGGAACAATTATTTCACTCTGGCTGAAATTGTCAGGATACTGAAAATAAAAGCTGGCAATTTTTTAAACGTTCCAGGGGGTGAGGGCTGATCCTTCTGAACTCTAGCTTGGAAGTACTGTCTTTAGATGCTTATTGTAAGTAGGTTAGGAAGGAGATTTCATTATTTTTATTATTCCTTTGTTATTGTCACCATTCCTGTTTAGTTTTTTAAAGCCTGAATCTGTGGTGCTTTGTTCTGGGAGCTCCACCATCTTTTGGTATAAGCCCAAGCTGGAAGAAACTTCAGAAATCCAGCCCCAAAATAAAAGATGTCATGAGAGTAACTATCAGAAATATACATACAGAGTATGACATTCATTAGAACGCTGCTAAGTTTTTCTGATGATTAAGGTGTGTTGCCAGTTCAAGAGGTCTGACATTTTCGACTACTTCTGGAGCTTGTTTTACAAAAATTGAGCCTATCTCTGAAATGTAGAATGAAAATGTATCACTTGTATTTTAGTGAGTGCTAAGCCTCTTTACTTAGATTGTCAATTAGTAAGTTTAAACATTCTGTTTTAGATTCTCAGAGGAAGCTTAAGGGAAACACCCTTTTGAGGTATGCATGTTTTTTGGGGGGTGGAGGGTCAGAACTGTATTTCCATTTAGTAATAATTTAGTAACTGAAAGCAACTGAAATTTTATTTCCCTCTCTAATAAATCTCAGTATAAATGAAGATTTATTTCTAATGACAGTAAATAATAATTCTGGGGGTCAACCAGTAAAAACCTTTTATGTGATTGTACAACAAATCAAAAAATTATTGTTCATATCACCCTGAAACTTATTTAGAAAAAAACCCCAAAACAGTAAAATTGGTGAACCAAAAAACACACTCAATGTCACACTGAGGTCACTGCTAAAAATTAGAGATGCAAGGGCCCTATGGGATGCAGACATAATCCAAGTCCACAGTCCAAGTCTTCTGTGCCTTCATGGTACCCTACCAATGTTCCCTCTAAACTGATGATGCAGCTGAGCAAGTTATGGTACTCGTTGAGCGCCAATCTGTGAGGCATGGTGCCGCACAGGCAACAGTTTTTTGGCACCAGAAGCATCAGCATGCCTAAGTACCTTAATGCAAAAGATATGTATAGATGTTGTCTTTTCATTCGAACGTTAATCAAAATGTTAAACTGAAATACTGTAGTTTTATTAATTTACTAAACAAATGTGAGATGATGACACTTGCTGCCTATCTAGCCTCTACCAGCTGGGGAGAAGAGATGCAGGGTCGGGCAACCTTCCTACGGTCAGCTATAATAGCATCCTGTTAGGAGGACGGCTCTGATGCCGTAACAGCAGAGCTATCTGACTTTTGATCTCGTAATGTAAATGATTGGCCACTCCGAGGGCTGTAAATTAACCAGTAAAGAGTCCTAAGTAGCTTTTGATTAATGAAAATGATCCCCCTTCTGGCTACTGATAAAGCTGTTTTGTTGGTGTTTAGAATTATTTATGCACTTCCCTCCTGCCCCATGCCTTTTAATTTAGTGGGAGGATTTTTTGTTTTGTTTTTATATTACTGTCATTACTGTAACTTTGAGAAAAGTTGGATGATGTTGGAATATGATGATGAAATTCTTAGACTGTGCTACTTTGCTACCCAGTATTATCCAAATAACTATAAACATGCACACACATAATTAAATTATTTGTAGATAAATCAATTCTTAAGTTAAATATATCAAAACAATCACAAGAAAATAATTTTGAAAAAAAGCAATTAGTTTCTGAAGATATTTCTTAATAAGCCTGGAAAATATTTTCTGGACTATACACACTTTTAGAGATGACAAATATAAATATTTGTGTCAACCTGAGCAATCACATAGCTTTTACAGCCCTGTAGCTCATCTTCTAACTGAGCTCATAACTCTTGATCTTCAGAAATGGATATCAGTTTGCTGTCAAAATCAAATTACATTCATAACTTAACAGCATCATCACCAGAAGATCTTTTATTTAGAAGTAAATGAGGCTTTGTCCCAAGTTTCCTGGAAGGGGTTCTGTAGGGGCTGTGGGCTGGGGAGAAGAGACGCAGGGATCATCAGGCTGGGGAGAAGGAAGAAAAGACACGGGGGCTCGTCGGGCTGGGGAAAAGGGAGAAGAGATGCAGGGATCATCAAGCTGGGGAGAAGCCAGAAGAGATAAAGAGATCGTTGGGTTGGGGAAAAGGGAGAAGAGAAGCGGGGATCCTCTGGGGAAAAGAGATGCAGGGATCATTAGACTGGGGAGAAGACAGAAAAGATGTGGGAATTAGTGGGCTGGGGAGAAGACAGAAGAGACACGGAGATCGTTGGGCTGAGGAAAAGGGAGAAGAGACGTGGGGATCCTTGCGCTGGGGAGAAGAAATGTGGGGATCATCAGGCTGGGGAGAAGAGACACAGGGTCAGGGCTGCATGCGCCTCTGTGATAGGCGCATAGGAATGTGACGGCTGCTATGCACTCGTGCAGCTTACAGGGGACATAGTACCCTATAAATGTTAAATTCTTGTTTCTGCAGTTGAAAATTCTGTGTTAGGTTGCCTTATTTTCCTAACATACAATATGTATTGAGAGGAATTATAGGTTTGGCAAGCTAACATATAGGAAGTATTATTAACAGCTATGGCACATTTGCTACCCCAACCAACGGGCAGCAATTTTACTCACAGAGGTTGTGTATGATACAACAATGCTCTCTGTGGTGTGGGTGTCACATAGCCTAACGAAATGGGGCAATTTCTGAAAGATTCCAGGTTTTGGTGGATTTAAATTCCAGGATCCAGGAGCCACTGGAGCAGCTAGATGGCTGGAACGATCTCCAGCAATCACTCCCTTAGCGGAGTGAATTTTGGGGCTTACCGTAATTATTCTCTGAGTTCCAGAGGATTCACAACAGTGTCACTACATTAACTTGACTGGAGATGTTCTGGATTTACACTGCTGTAGCCCAGGGAGGAATGTGACCCACTGAATCCATCAGTGGGAAATTACATTTTCTGGCTTTTTTTTTTTTTTTTTTTTTTTGGTTTGGAGGGTTTGGCCTAGGCCTTCTGCAAGGAACTTTTAATCTGGAATCCAGAGAGATTTTCCTGCTTCTCCTCTGGAGGCATGAAAAGGTGCAGATTCGTTCTGATTCACTCTGCCTGCCTGCGATGCAGGAACTCTGCTGCTTATCAAATGGATGCCTCTGTGTCAGTGATCTACTCTGCAAGGATGTTCGAACTAATTTGCAAGGACACTCTTCTTTTCCTATCCCTCTTCAAGACCACTTCCTGCCTTTATGCCTACAACCACTCTACCAAACAACGATGGGCTAAATGGCCTGGAGTGGGAAAGAAGAAAGATTGGTTGACATTAGAAATTTACATTTGGCTATTTCCCTCTTCTTTCCCCCAATGTTTTGTTCATCATTTAAGGTTGCAAACCGTTGGGTGCAGGGTTTGTGTCTACTTGGTTGTTTACACTGAGCCTCATCTAATGGGGCCAAGTAACTAATAAAATAACTAGTTGCCATGTCAGGAATTTCAGCTTTTTTTTTTTTTTTTTAAAGTAAATACTTTGGATCTCAAGTTTATTTAAACTACCATGCAATAAAAGCAATGGACCTGATTCTGTATCACCACATACCTCACACAACTATTCACACCAGTGCAAATTGGGAGTAAAATATTGCCAGTCCAGGTAGTGCTTTAAACTCTCTCTGCACTGGTGTAATGATGGCCCAGTGACCTGAGTAATACGGAATCAGACCCAGTGCATTCAAATCAGTTACCTCATGGAAAGAACCTCAGCGCAAGGAGTTATTGCAGGGAGAACCTGTAAGATTGCACCAGCCTTTTACAGCTGCTGTCCTGACTAGTAGGTCTGGATTAGTCTGGGAGATTGCCATTCGGGATGCATGCAGTATTGTTGTAGCAGTGTTGATCCCAGGATGTTACAGAGACAAGATGGGTGAGGTAATATCCTTCTGTTGATGAGAAGCTGGTCCAATTCAAGAAGCAGCCACTCTAATATTTAATTGCTAATGGGACCCTCTGTTAAAGCATTGGCACAATGTGGGAGTACCTGACCATATGGAGCTTAAAAACAGCCAGAGCAAACATTTAATTAATTTAATACATTTAATAAATGTAATTAAGTAATTTGGAATATTCAGACAAAATTTTAATGCCAGATTTTAATCCTAGTAGAAGCTGATGGTAAAGGGAGCCATTTGTTGATTCCCAAGAGTTTTTGGACAATGTGAAAGTGTTTGAGACTTGTTTGGAGGTTTTTTAGGGCAGGGAAAGGTATCTGATTGATTGATTGATTGATTGATTGATTGATTGATTGATTGATTGATTGATTGATTGGAATTTTCTGGTAACTGTGTTGTCATATTTCATTATCTTGCGTTGCAGAGGGGCAATGTGTGTTTAATTCATGCTTCCCAGGGTGATCCCTAGTGTTCTGAAGAAGCCAGTGGCAAAACTCCCATTAACTTCAGTTGGGCCAAGAAGTCACCCTTTTGTTTTTAGGAATTTCTGAAGTGGTCACAATAAAAAAGGAAACTATAATCAAGTTCTGGAGGGAGCTAAGCAGGATTATATGGGCTCAAGTGTATGATTAAGGATCTTTGAGGCAGAAGAAAATACCAATGGATTTACGGTTTGGGGGGTTTTAATCTGAGTTCAAATATATATATAGTGTTTGTTCCTGGCAGACGCCTACGCACCAACACAATTCTCTTTGTGTAAAAGTGCTTTAGAAATCAATTCACATCACTATGTTGGTGATCCAGTTTGTCACTTGGATGTTATTTAATCAGCCACATGGTAGGGAAAATAATTCTTTCCTGGTCACTAAAACACTGTCCTAAACCCTAAAGTTTAAACATTCTCCTAACACTAAGGCTATGTCTACACTGGCAAGTTAGTTTGAATTAAGGAAGCTTAATTCGAACTAATTTAAGCCATGGCTACACTAGGCTTTCATTAGTTCGAATTAAGGGCTTCCTTAATTCGAACTAATAAATTTGAATATGCTATTTGAACTAAAGGTTAATTCGAACTAGTTAATTCGAATTAACCAATGTGGCCATGTTAGTTCGAACTAACCGGCCCATTGAACTCAATGCAATTCACTAATTCGAACTAAGCAAGTGCCATGAATGGCACTTGCTTAGTTCAAACTAAATTTTGCTAGTTTGAATTAAGTTAATTTGAACTAACTAAAATTGGTTCAAATTAGTTAGTTTGAATTAACTAATTTGAACTAACTTTAGTAAGTGTAGACGTAGCCAAAAAGAGAAGCCTCCAAACCTGTCAGTTAAAAGGACAGTGCAAGAGAGGGGGTGCTGCAGGATGCAGAAGTGCCAATGTGCAGTATCGCATTTGGAAGCTTTGAGGGTGTTCAGTCGCGTTTTATGTCTGAAATCACAGAATCATTTAAAAATGAGATGGGATTGTTTCATTCTGAGTGGCTGAAATTTTGCCTCCCTTTGATCAATTTGCCCCCTGTTTGGAGAGCCTTCAGGCTAGGGTTGCACAAGTAATAACACTGAGTGGTGTATTGAATTAAATTAAAAACCAAGGGTACATTAGTGAGAGAAATTCCCTCACGCTGCTGTGCTCTTAAGCACTCCTCTAGGGTTTTACTCCAGCTACAGAAACATTTTAAAGGGGTAAGCGATTAAACATTCTTGCAGGGAGATTTTATTTTAGACTTTGATCCGATTTTAAGAATATTCCGTAAGAGCCATCTTGCAATTACCACACAGCTGTCAGAGAGCAAATACATGAGGCCCATTTCTGATCCCAGCTGGGGCTTCCACAGAGCCAGCTTCCAAATCTGACCCCTGCACCCTTTCTGGATTGTAAAATCTAAAGATGCTTGGTGTTGAAAATGTTAGCCTGTTTCTAAGGATAATCATACAAATGTCTCTCTCTCTGCTGGCAAACAGATGCTTGAGAGCACCGCGAAGATTCACACACTGCTGGTTTGGGAGTAGCAGAATTTTAACCTGGAGCTGTACTGAGAGAGTGCTCAGTTTCATTTAGGGATTAATGCTGTGAGTGTAAATTCAAGTGGCCCAAGCACACAGGAGAGAAGGGATTCCGTCCCCAGAAACCCCTCCTATCAACCTTCCTTAGCAGGGGATTGCATTATCACACTGAACTCTCCTTGGTGCATTCTATCCTGACTCGGAGGCAGAACAGCTGTTAGCTGTTTACAGAAGCAGCAGCCTTTCAATACAAGGGTTGCTGGGTGGCGCTCTCTTGCAGTGGTGTCTCATAGATCATGGGGTACAGTGGTAAAACAACGCTCTGTATAAAAGCAAGCTCCATACTAGGGTGTTTGTCCCTCTTGCTCATCTACAGCCATTTCTGAAGTCCTCATTTAATTTGTTACTTCTGTGTTCCCAGAACTGTTATAGCGCACAGCCCCTCTGGCGCATTAGATGTGTCCTCGCATTCTTTTCGTAGCAGTGGGATCTGCCCCAGCCAAGGCAGCGCGGAATGTCCTATCTGCTCAAGGCAAACCCAGCACTGATTAATTCTTCTCTTGCTAATTCTACCGTTTCCCCTCTGAATTTGCTTGACGTGAAGGGATCTGTTTCCATGACTTGAAGCCCTTGGAACCTGCCCTGATATCTGCATTGTGGCTGTTGGAATTTGGGAACACTTAGCACATCCTGTGTTGCTGGAATGTGCAGCCTCATAACCTGTAATGGCCCCCCACGTCTCATGTCACTTCTGTTGGCGGGTGGGACGGGGGAAGTTTTGAGTGTTTTATTAGCAAATCCTTCTGTATTTGCCTATAGATGCAAAGCCACCAGTACACCCCTTTGGAGGTAAAATTCACCACACCTGTCTAAAGGCAAAGAATAAAAACAGATTTTAAAGCAACCACCAAGGGGGGGAAAAAGCCAGTCAAACCCATTCCTGTGAAAACCAAGCAAACTGTGTAGATTCCAGTCTATCAGATCATTGACTCTCAAGTATGGAAACTCTTTTGTTTCTGCTTTAAAGCTTCAGATGACATCTAGTTTTTTTCATAAATCATGTACTGAATACCAGCCGGGTCTCTTCATTCTAACACTCTATTAGTAATATTCAGATGCTGCTTTACAGACACACAAGAGGTTCCTGCTGCACCGAATTTATCCTCTGAATTTAGCTGCCATTGCTGTTCTGGAGGTTGGGAGTTAGAGGGGTAGAGAAGAGTGAGGGGAACACTTCTGTTGAGAGACTTAGATCCACAGAGCTGCAGCTTGCAGCAAATATGCTCACACCAACAGCTGTCTCCGTAGTTATTCTTCCATGGAAGAAACGGCAACGTCACCCCTTTTGTGAATAATGAATTACTGAATGTTTCCTGTTCAGCTCACTGGTTACCTAATTGACTTAGTGGAGCCTGGAAATCAAGCAGGATCTGTGGCAGCGTAGTCACACTGCCCTCTTCACTTCAGAAAACAGCCCTGGATCTGACGGGGAAGCAGCTATTGCAGGGGTCAGAGAGGGGAAGAGAGAAAAATTCTTCTGCAGCACTTGAGAAGCAGAATTCGGGGCCTTCGATCTCCTTTTACCTTATATGAAAGGCTGATGGATGCTTGCTTTGCTTATAACCAGCTGGGTCTGAATGGCCTGGCTCCTTCTGTGCATCTGGAAACCTGCAGAAGATTTTTACCTAAAGGAGGTGAAAGTCTGAGATTAAAAATAAACAGAAATACAGCATAAATACTTACTTACTTGGAAGCCACTGTGTTTAAGTCAGTGGCAAACAGCATCCATTAAACTTTGGAAAGCTACTTAAGCAACAAACCAAGCTACACCATCAAGAGTGGGAGCAGAGGAAAGCCGTGACTGGCAGAAGGATGCAAGCAAAATAGACTTGACTGTTATTCCTTAACTCTCAGTTTGTTTAGATACTGTTTTTTCCCCTGCTGACTTTGTCCTGATAACAGAAGGTTGAAATTGCAAGCGCTACATTTTCTGCTTCTTTCTTGTGTGGTGCTTTTGTTTTCGATTTTATTTCTTGGGGGGGGGGGGGCCTGAACATTCCAAATTCTTGGGGAAAACACTTCCACATCATTTCCTCTTTGACGTCCTGCGGCACTCGTGGGTAGAGGACAGCACAGTGTGGAACAGAACACTTCTGTGGGAGGGGATTTCTGCAACCAAAATAAAGCAAGGTCACTATGCAGGTTTCTTTTGTGTGCTCAGAGCATAGCATAAAGAGCCGGAGTGCAGAAGATCGACTGAACAGACAAAATGCCAGCAGTCCCAGCCTTGGCACACGTGGTAAATTCCGAGCGGTGGCCATGGTTGCCAGAAGTCTGGGGCAACTGTCTGTGCAAAATGCCCCTTCCTCCAGTGAATCCAGCGTGAAACAGCCAGGAATGAAATATAGGTATGGAGCAGAGAGTGCTCTCCATTCAGCAGGGAGAGAATTACTTGTCTTGTTTAGGGAGGTTTCACTATCTACTGTGTAAATTGGAAGAGGAATGTGTGTTGTTGCGTAAGTGTATACTTTGGTGGTGGTGCAAATGCTGAACTCTGTGTGACTTCTGTATTTCTACTAGTTTGCTTTTTGTCTCCTGGAAGTACCACCTTGCAAAGGGTCGTCATCTGCTCTCATTTACACAGACGTAAAACCAAAGCCCATCTTCGCTGAATTCATGGGAATTATTCCCAATTTACATTAGCCTAAAGGAGAGCAGAATGTGACCCTAAGATTGGGTACAGGGGTAAGCAAAATTCCTGTTAGCTTTGTTGTTGCTAATTCTCCGACATTCCCAGGGGCCAGCAGCCCAGATTCCTCATTTGATTGATGACATTACAGAATACAAATAAATGTCTGCTAACACTTTCTAGTGCTTCCACCTTTTTTTAGAGCCCCTAATAAATGTGCTGTAGTATAGGAGGGGACTGTGTCAATCATATACTCCTGTTGATCTATAATTAGGAATCTTAAAACTATATACAGGAGACATAACATAGTGTTCTACGCAGCTGTGCACCAAAGGGCGAATGTGTTAAACTGGCGTGACATTTCAGTAGGCAGATGCCAAGTTTTGTGTGTCTGAAAAAGCAAGAATAATGTATGCTGTGCTTCTGTTAATATGGGTGTGTGTGGCACTTCATACAAGATGTGAGTAACAGTGCTAAATATGTCAGGCAGACACACATTGCTCTCATGGTATGAGGTGTACCGTATCTTTTCATAGTAAGCAAGCCATTGCTACAATCCTCTATAGCCTTCTAGGCAGTATGTGTGAGCAAGAGAGAGAAAAAGAATGACTATATGATAAAGCAGTGGTTTTACACTGGTATGCCATGAGAACTGTCCAAGTGTGCTGTAAAAATTTGTACAAAGGTAATGAAAATCAATATAAAACAAACATTGTTTCATCTTAAACAATATTCTATCCAATCAAAATTACAACTCATAAAACTTGTGAAAATTAATCATCAAATTAAAAGCGAGGTATCGGTTTTTCGATTCTAAAACATGAACATTCTAAATGCAGGTGGCCAAAGGGTAAAATTGAGATGATATATACTTTTGTCCAGTGGATTTAAAACATTAATGCATTTGATCCTTCTTTAGCTTTTTGTATGCACCTCTCTAGTAGGATTGTAACGATAGTAAATGTAAGCGAATGTGACGTTTATGAGCAATCAATTCAGCTGAAAACTGTGGGTGTGTTGTGGAATTGTTTGTCTCATTGACGTGTGCCCTGTTACTGAAAAGGTTGGGAACCACTGTGGTAGAGATACTGCCTTAGATTGCAAGATATATATTAGCTGATCTCCTTTCCGTCCTGCATGCATCTCAAGTGAAACGCCTGAATGCTTGATATATAGTTGCATTAAGTAAATAATTGTTAATAGGCTATTTTATTTGGAAACAATTCAATATGTGCTTTGAAAAGTTCAGCTGAAAATTCCATCTAATGCCCGACTTAGAAATTTGCTGTCTTAGATGGAAAGGTTGAAAAACTGTACAGTGTAGGTTTATACAGTGTAGGTTTATAAGTACAGTGTAGGTTTATAAGCATCTTCTAAAAGCAAGATGGGTCCTAAAGGGTAAAGTAATTCCAATGCAAGAGCACTAGTTAAACTAACCAGTTAAACTAACTGCCAAATAACATTTTGACTGAGATTCTTCAAACGTGACTAGCAATTTTTGGTTGCATTGCTTTTTGGGTGCCCAGCCTGAGAAACCTCAAAGGGACCTAGGATATGTTTTCAACCTTTTCTGAAAATCATCCCACTTCTAATACCTCCCAGAAACACAAGTCACTTTTGAACATCTCTGTCTTGCAACATTTGAATGTTTCTTATTCAGTATTTATCGCCTTTGCCATGTACCAGAGTTGGACACGTTACCTCCTACGTACTCCAAAAGCTAGAGACATAAACGATGCTATCTTGGGTCCCATTTCTCTCTGGATTGTAACTTGAATTGCCAGTTATTTGAGACGCAGTTCTGCCGAGGTGAACATAGAACAGTGATAATGTTGGGTGATATCCAGAACCGGGACAGTTTGAGCTTCAAAAAAATTCCAGTCCTTCTGAAGACCGTTCCCTATCAAACATGGGAAGCAGAAATACTGATTCATTGTATAGCATATTCATTCCTTGATATGCGAGCATGACTTTAATAAAAAAAAAAAACCCGACTCAGTGCTGAATGATTGGGCATTATAATCTGCTGATAATGGGTTTAATATTTTCAAAGACACAAGCAGACATCTGTTCCGATCATCTTCCAGTGCTGATGATGCAGAAATGGCCTATCAGCGTCCTCCGAGTAGCGTTCCCTCATGGCCGTCAGCTCCCTGGCAGTACTGAAAGAACTGCACAAGCCTTAGCTAGTGCCTGCTGTATGGAGGATGGGGAGTGGGGGCTCTTACAGTGCTGGGGCTGAGTTACACTACTGACAACACAGGCTGTTAAGGGAGTACTGGAACGAAACCGCTCTTTAAAAAAAGTGTTTGTGGAAGTGGAGGGCAGGCTAAGTTGCACATACATATAACTATAATACAATCCTTAACGTCTGCACAGTAAATCAGACTAGATGATGGTTAATATTCTTCAGGTCCTGCTATCCTAAAGTTAATAACTATTATTACCATTATTTAGCTTTGCTCTGTTCCCAAATCCTAGATCCCTTAATCAAATGGCTGCTTGCCTGAGACTTCAATCCAGGGAGCACTTCTTTTTTGATCCCAGGGCCGGAAAGAACAGTCCTATATCTGGGCGAGATTCATAAATGGAGGGGTATTTTTGCTGTATTTTATCATAGACAGTTACCTGGAGCTCCTAATGATTTTACTTGCAGTTACATGATTGCTTTTCTTAGCTGTCTAGAAAAATGCCTTGTCACTGAATTTAAGAACAGCTACCTATCTTAGTGCAAGACTCCTGTATTCCCTTAATGCTCCGATTTATAGCTTCCTTTCTTTATTAGCTAGAAGTTTATATTGTCTTTGAAATAATCCTGCAAATTACTCTAATTTCAACTGGACTGTAGTAATGGGTGCTGCAGGATGTCCCTACTCTTCTGACCTTTCCCTGTGTCCTTTCATTAGTACGGTTTGTTAACCTTTTAAAGAGGTATCCCTCTCCTTCCTGCAACAAAGCGGATGTGCTTACTTCCCAGCTGTGGTTAGAGTTCTGGTTCAAAGCTGTAGAAATGACAGGAGGGGGTACTTAGCTGAGAGTGTAAAAGTCCAAAAGAGTTTTAATGGTTGTGGTTATTGCAGCCTTTATCATTTGACTAAATGGACGTTTTTAAGCTTGATGTCAGTCATAAGTGTTAAAGATAGAAAACGGTGTAGGTGACTCTCTTCGCCCCAGCCAATACAGAGTCAATCCTTATGGTGTATTATTCTCCAGTCTTCTGTCCAGGCTAAGGTCTCAGTATCTCAAGCTATAGAGCTTCCTCCATTTTTCAGAGCAAACTCTCCTACTGGCTCATAAATATCATCATTATGTGTTTCTCCCTGGTGCAAATACAGTATTACCGAAGCCATGTGAAACAATCTTTTCAATAGAGAGATGCAATTCCACTTCTAGTTAGCCGGAGTGCCCTAGCCACATGGTCCAAAGTAGCTGAACTTTTTTATTTAGAAGTAGGAGTAGACCTTGCAGTTGAGGCAAATATAAACTAGCTCTACCTGAAAAGCAGAAGCCTATATGAGTATGCGAAGCCACGTGGGTTAAATTCCTCTCTATCAATTCAGCCTCTGATTTCATCAGGATTGTATCCATGCACCCGCGATGGCAGCATTGGGTGACTTCTCACTGCTAATTCACACGGCTGCCCTCATGGCTTATAGCTCAGCCACTGTGATGCTGGTGGTCTGGAACTGAAATACAGAGTAAAGTGAGCCCCCCCCGAAGGAACGTCTCTGTTTTCCCACATCTTAGAGAGCAATCTGGGGAATCAAAGATGAGTGAGCACACTGAACCCCTTTTGTTTTATGAAGCACATTTTCTTGCAGGAGAGCAATATTATCTTTTCATTTCCTCTTTTACTTTTTAAACAAAGCGCCTGATCTAACATAGGAATTGAAACACAGCCCAGGTCTAATGTGCAGTATTTAACAGCAGTGAAATATGCAGAGCTAAGTGAAGTGCACCATTGCTTTGGGGGCTCGCACTAACAGGCATTCCACTAGACTTCCATTAGTGTTTTCCATACAGTTGAGGAGAGCTAATGAAGGCAATTTTCTTGGCACTCTTTTTCTAGACACAGCTTATTCACAATATTATGCTTTTGTGCCACTAGAAAATACCTGTGCAAATCCTCTTTTCTTTCTTTTTTTTTTTTTTTAAATGCTTGTAAGGTTTTAAATCCCAAGTTGAACTAGTACACTGAGAGATGGAGCAGCATACGTTCTATTTGCATTCTTTGTAGAACAAGGAGCCAGGAACGCCTGGGGCCGAAATCCCAGCTGTGATATTGGTTTTTCTTGTAGCTTTGGGCGAGTCACTTAGACTCTCCTCCTTAAGTGTTCCCATCTTAAAACTGGGGTTAGAAGTTATCTGTATCATACTAATTTATATTTTTAAGTTGTTTGAATATCGAAAGAGTAAAATGTGCAATAATGTTGCAGAGTTCCAATCTGTTCACCAAGTTATATATCCATGTTAGATGTTCATTTCCAGTTATTCAATTTTTACCCTATCTACTCTGAATTTTCAGTTTGCATTCTCTCACTGAGATTTAAAAACACCACTGGTATAAAACTGTTGTCAGAAAATAGCTGGATGCCACAATGTTTCTGACCGAATCATAAAAATCTGATTTAATGAGGTCACTGCTACTGCCACTTTAAATTATTGTGCAAATGTAGCAGACAGAGTCTCAGCAACCGCCTGTCTATCTGATAACTGAATTATGTATCTGAAAACCTCGCACTTGCTTGTTTGCCACTAAAATGTGGCTGATTTTCCATGGTTAAGTATCAAAGAGTTTGGATTTTTTTTTTTTTTTGAGCTTTAAATAATTGCACAGGAAAAGAGTAATGCGACATACATACATTTCTTGAATTGCCCTTTTCCCAGTTTTATTGTATCATATGTATAATTAAGTTGCAAGTTAGAAAAACTAACTAATATTAAAATATTTGTTAAGAGATTTCACATGCTTTTCCTTTTGTTTTATCCTTGCAGATGTGCTATATGCATTAAAATTACACTTTCTGTTGATAGTCACGCATTGCAGATTGTTTTTGTTTTTTCTGTTGACGGTAACTAAATGTTTAGCATCTAAGAAAGAACATCCTTTCCATTACTACTGTCTGTGTGTTCCTGTTGTCTCTTAGATGTTTATCTCCTGATTTGGTTGCAACAATAGGAAAATAATAATGTCGCTTGACATTATCAGGTATCTAATACCTCATCTGAGTCCAGGAAAAAATCATTCTCTGTCTTCTCTTCCTCTTTCTAACTAAGTAGATTCTCAAATTCATGGCCTTAATTTTGAAGCCATCAATTTGGGTTTAGAAGGGTAATGTATCTCTTTTGCTTTCATTGATTTAGTGTCAAAGATGGTCTTCTAGATAATACTTAGTCCTGCCTCAGCGCAGAGGACTGGCCTAGATGACCTTGCAAAATCCCTTCCAGTCCTACAATTCTCTGATTCTGTCTTTGTGCACTTCTGATCTGTATATTGCTTTCTATCACAGTTTTTTCAAATCCCAGTTTATTCCTGATTTTATCTTGTGTTTATATCTCTCTTCCCCATTGTCATTTCATTCCTTATAATGTTCTCATTGTTACCTTGTTTTGCTGTATCTTTTAACTAGACTTGACTATGGCCACCCTAAGCTCTTTAGAAGCCTGCAACCCAGGTTGAAAGGTTTTGTGGGCGCAAGGGGTGGGGGAGGTGGGAAGGGGGCAGTGTCCTAACCACAGTGTCACCTCAGAACAGTCACACTATCTATTTCAGGTAATTTTGCAACATGCATCCTCTTTTGCTGCCTATGTCTGTCTCTACTTTGTGTATTGCCCATCCATGCTAACTCTATTCCTGTAACCTACAGATGTTCCACAGACTCTTCAATCCATATTATGTTGGGGATTGCATGTGCTCTAGTGTAAAAGGGACTAATGCAATCCTAGTAGATCGTGATTTTGTACTTGTTTGATGACCAGCATGAGGTTTGGATGGAGGGGGGAGGTGCTTGTTAATTGTCATGCCAATAGCCACCCACTATTTACTGGGTGAGTTTGCATGTTCTGTGCAAGATTCCTGGTGCACTGTGGGATGTGCCCCTCATAACGTTCTTACATTAATACAATGCAAGTCATTAGAAAGAACAGGATCAGAAAGGTACCATTAAAATGTTAATGAAATTGTTTTCCCAGAAACAGTGAATGCACAGGACAAAAGTTATTTTAATGCTTTTTACTTAAAATGGCTTTGTGCTAGCTTTGTCTTTTTTAGACAGTATGCAGGTCTCTCTTTCCCTAACATGCATATATATGTAGCTGCATAGTTTCCCCATAGTGAAAACAGTCATTTAATTTGATCAGCAGTTCAGAAGCATTATGACCTGTAGCTCCATGATGGCATCTGGGGCGTACATCGTACTCGTGATTCTTTCAAAGACCAGCGTTTAGCTGAGCACTTCCTGAATATAGCACTTTGTGCTTATTGGGGTGCAATGGAAGGGAAACCCCTGTTCTTTCTGGATATAGTTTTGAAAACTAATGTTCCTGTGATGTTTGTCTAAGGGACAGGAATTGGCGACACCACGCTTTGGATCTCTGCTTCGTAGCCATGAGCACTAATAGGCACATCCTATTTCTGGCCTTTCCAGTGGTTATTAAGAGGTGTTTCTCTTTTTCAGAAATCTTGGGAAATCGGGGTTGCGAGTATCTTGCCTTGGCTTAGGTGAGTGACCCAATCTTCAGATACGCCATCAGTGCTTTGCAATGATTTATTTCCCTCAGCTTTTTATGCAAGAGGCAGGCCCCAAAGTGGAGATGGCAAGTGGGGGTAACTGCACTGGTGAGGGTGATGTTCCACTGATTCCATGTTTCATTAAAAATGGATGATCTGAAACGAGATCCAGCTATCGGTGCAGCATTTCCCTGCATTGTTGTTGCTCGCTGCTGGTTACTGGATCTAACCACAGATTTCTGTTCTGTCCTAAACCTCACCAGCAAATCAGCTTGGATCATGGCCTCACAGACCAGCATGGTTACCAAGCTCAGAAGACCTCCTGTGCACTTAGTGCTTGTTGTATGCCCCATTGTATTAAAACATGTGGCAATTGCAGGTTGATGTGGTCTGCTGTCATGGATGGATTCACAGACAGGCATCTCATTCAGTGTCTGCTCCTTAAGAGGCCAATGTGCTCAAGTATGTCAAAGGAAATTTTCCTTCCATTTGCTGTGTGTGGTTGTCAGATCACGTCCGCATGATACACCTCACGCTTGAATTTGGTTTACCAAGACACCACAGCCCTCTGAGGGCTTAGCTCATGCTCCATTGGAAGCTCTGCAGAGACCTGTGGAAGAGGACATTTACTTTTAACAGGCATGGGCTCTCTTTGGCGTCTTTGTGATGCGTTATGCAAGTTTACAAGGTTGGGGAATGGAGTTCTGCTTGGTTGGTGCTTGACATAGGAATATCAGGAATGTACAATATAGTGGCCTTCGTTTTTCTGGAATAGCTTCTGTGTATCTTGGAGAATGTCTGAGTTACAAGAGGATGACCAGCTTACAACTACATTGCATCCAACAACTGGAGAATGCTGGTTTATTTCAGAGGTCCCCAAACTGTGAGGCATGCCCCATTAGGGGAGCACAGAGGAACTTTTAGGAGGGCCTGGTAAGGTCTGGGCCAGCCCCCACAGGGGTAGAGAGGAAGTGCCATGCAGCCCTCTCTGTCCCCTTCTCTGCTTCAGCCCCTCTTTCCCCCAACTGAGGCTCCAACGTTGGCTCCTGACCCTGACCCCCGAATGAGGGTTTGGCCTGACTCCTGATTGTGGCTCCTGTGGGGAATCAGACTAGAAAAGGCGGAGAGTGGGCACACTCCAAAAGTTTGGGGACCACTGGTTTATTTTAAGCTCGCACATCTTCATTGCAAGGTGAGATGTTAAATCTTTTGACAGAAGCTTCCTGTATCCAAAATGTTAATGAACCCTAGAAGTATAATGAGCGTTAACCAAAAGAAACCAAAGTATTAAACAATATGGTTAAAAATCCCATCTCTTCCCAACTGATCAACTTTCACTGCCTTGACTTTGCGTTGTCATATCGCATGTCCAGTCACCATAGACTCATAGCTTGATATTTTAATGTAAAAGACAAACAGAAAACTGAAACATTTCTTAGTGGGGAGGGGAGAGAAATGTGTAGGCCTTCTTTATGCATCATAAAGAAGGAAAAAGGACACACCCAGGGTTTTTTCCATGTAGGTCACCTTTAAAAGAAAAGCAGTTTGAATCACTGTCATGAAAATGAAGCATCTGACAAATGTAAAGGGTGAAATTCTGTTTCTCTTGTCTTGAGTGAAATTTTATCAAACTTTTAAAAAAACAAAACAAAACGAAGAAGACATTTTCCCCTGGGGTGATAACATGCATGAGACATCTCCGGCTTCAAAAGTATTTTTTTTCCAGATTGAACAGTATCTGAAAATAGGGGCATAAAACAGAAGGATTTTATGAGCCCTGCCTATAGCATTGGTAAGACAAAATTATATCTACCGCAGGGAACAAGAAAGCCAGATAACTGCTGGCTTCGGAGCTTAACAACTGCAAAAACAAATGTCTGATTCTTAGATGTCAGTCACTCCAAGGGACTGAATTGTACGACGTAAAACCAGTTTTCTTCATAGGAAGCAAGCTGCAAGGCATTGTTCTCACTTCTTCATGAACACTCTGGTTCGGAGCTTCCTAGTTAATGCACTTCCTGTGTTCAAGAATGATCCGCTCCTGAGCTGTAGTTTGCAGAGAGTTTGTGCAAAATTCAGAATCTCCTGTAATTGATTACATCAGACAAACAGTGACTCCACAAGCATTGAAAACTGCAATCTCCTATTTGCCTGTGACAAGTTGGCAGTATCCACAGGCAAGTGCCATAGACTTCTGCAGAATACAGTTTTTCATTTTAGACAGAGACTGACTTTCTAGACATTTGGTTGCTCAGATAACTTTCCAAATGTGGAGAGAGTGCGATCAACACAGTCTTGTCTTCCGAAGAGTTTGTCTGCATAGGAAAGCTCTACTGGTATAAGGAAAGGTGTGAATTTAAACAGCTGTAGTTCCAGTAGTATAATTTCCCATGTGGGCCCAGCTTAGTTTGCCATTTTGGAAGAGATTTGAAATCCATTCTTGGTTCAAGATAAATGTGTCCACATGGGGGACCAGTTTAGCTGTAGGGTATAACTGGAAAAGTGTCTTGTGTAAGCCAGCAGTAAGTCTCCAGAGGAACTGCACCAGTAATTGGCAGCTCCTGGTATCTTTGTCAAGCTACAACAGAGTTAAAACTGGCCACCTTTGAGAATGTTCCAGGTAGTGGATACCCGCAGCTGAATGGGGAAGGCAAAAATGCAGAGGGGAAATGGCAATCAGCCAAACTCTGACAGTGTTGATTCATGCTCTAAAGTCAGACAATGGGGTCATGATAAACAGAGTGATCCCCACTAGCAGATGGATTAGTCATCTGTTCCCTGCGAGTTGTTGGCTGGGAAGGGCAAGTAGGTTTTGAAAATGAATGGCAAGGACCGAAGTCCAATCCCAATTGGATGAAAGGACTCGACCTGGTAGGAAGGCACCGGAGAACCCTAGCAGGGCATATGACGTATCCTGAAGCATCAACTCAGATGACAAAAATCTTCTGCTCAAGTCAGACAAACGTAATGAGAGACAGATAGTCTAAGTGTAACAATAAGAGTCACTGAGAGCCTGGTTCACTTACTTGCACAAAGGTTCCACTTCTGTGCAGGGATATTTCACATCCCAGGAGGAACTACGGGTCATTTTGGCACTGACTAGCCATTGGGCTTGTTCTGGTGTTTATCCATTAGTGACCTACAGATCAACAGTCAGGAGCTCCTATTTGCATTTTTATAGTGCCTTCCAGAGCAAAGTTAAGTTGCATATGTTTTTCACTTGTGTTTTCAGAAAGTGTTTTTCCCCTCTTTCCCTTCATAGGAACATGGGTGACGTTTGGAGGGCAGATTACAGACGAGGTAAGAATTGTTCTCTATTTTGTGCTGCCTACTTCACTGGGTGAAGATACAATTGTTTCAGTCTCCTTTCATTTCTGAATACAATTGTATTGTAAATCAGTTTCTGGAGACTCCATAATCTATTTCATTTTATTATTTTAAATGACTGAGTCAGTGTTTCCAATACCCTTTGTTATGGGAAATGTTCATAATGCATTAAGTTCCTGTAATATTTACCAATTTTAACTATAAAGTAGCATAAACATTCATTTTTGTTGGACATATTTCAACTCGTTTTCCAAATTAGCTAGACTCATTATTATTAGGGCCAAGAGAAGCAAAAAAATATCCTTTCTTTGGCTAATTATTATCTATCAGGACTAGAATTTACTGCTCAACAAATAATTTATTTCACAACATCGGTTTGAATTTAGTCTCTGTTGGAAATTATGCACCAAATACTTTTCATAATTGTTCATGGAGTTTGCTCATGAGCTGTTTGTTCCAACTTAATCTAATATTCAAAAATTGAGATGCATTAGTTAATTTAATTGGACACACAAGTCACATGGTAGTCTTTCTGATCCCTAATTCAGGGACCCTTAGTCTTAGAATCAGTCTTTCATTGCTAATCGTGGTGCTAACAAGGTCAAAATTTAGCTTCAGCAAGCTTTCAAATAAATTATTCTACAAAGACCCTGGTCAGTGAACTGATTTGCTATAATATTTGTGGAAACTGAACACAAAAAGAGCACAAACACAGCTGAATTTAACATCTGGTTTTGTTCAAGCAAATGTTCCTGGAAAACATGTACAGTTATGGTACATCGTACATGGATGTTGGCACATGCATCTCACGGGGATGATGAGGTTTTAAAATTAGTATTGTTTCTGTGCAGCCAGACTGTTTCAGGAATAGTCGGTTTACCAATAACATTTCTGAAACACATGCTGTAGCTATATTCTTCACTCTCAATATGAATCAGGAAGCAACTTCGTAGCCATCAATTCAGGCCACCTTTTCTATACTATGTAGTAAATGTGTACAAAGCAATACATCATGTTTTTCCTGAGCCAACAGATGCCAACTGGATCTGACCTAAGGCCACATAAATCAATTTTCTGGTCTCTGGATTATAAAAGTGGGAGGAGGAAAATCATATTGCAGTGTATTTGGAATTCCCTCATTTATATTCATAAGCTACTGAATGCATCCAAATATAGGCACAAATATGCTGCAAATAAAAGTACATAGTGTGTAATTTGCATAGTATGTCTGTACAATATGGCCAACGTTTTCAAACTTAGCTGCTTAAAGTTAAGCACCTAAATAGGTGTTACGATTATTTAAATACCTAACTTCAGGCAGCCTAATTTGTAATGTTTGGCCTGAGCATGTTACAGTGTGCTATAGAAATAGTACATTTATGGTTTATTGATCTAGTACTCATGGTAAGGGGTTTCTGAGCTCCTGCTTTCTCTAGCAAAATTACAAATGTTTCTTTGCAGATGGCAGAACAGCTGATGACTTTAGCATATGACAATGGCATTAACCTGTTTGACACAGCAGAAGTCTATGCTGCTGGGAAGTAAGTACCTTCTATATTAATAACCAGGAGATGCAAGTAGGTGTTTTTAATAAATGGTTGATTGCTGTAAAAATACAGACTGACTAGAAAGAACATCAGCAGAATGTGAAGCATTGGGGGTGGTGCACACACATTTTAGAGAGCATTTGAGCAAACCAAGAAGCATTGGAGGAAATAGAGCATAATAAGGGCCTCCAGCTCAGGGGTATGGCAGAAAGTCAGGTAGCCAGGAAAAAAGTCAAAGATCTAGGTGGGATTCCCTGCAATGGCTCTTTGCCATCTCCCTCTATCTGCCAGGAGGGTCACATGATGCCTGGTCTTATGGAAAGCAAAAATACAAAGCAGATTATTATTATTATTATTTTATCAGCTGTATTAAAGCAGACACACTCTTTCCCATAAAGTTCTCCCAGGATGATGATGTCCCTTCTGCATTCCTTTGCCAGTGAAAATCCAGGTTGTTCTTTAGCTTCTGGTGACGTGCTCTTTGCAACGAGGCCCACACGAGCCGTGTCTTCATTGCAAAAAAGTGTGTTTTTTCAGTTGAAACGGCTATCTCCACGTCACACCCATTGGAAGCAAGCCATGGTAGCTTTTACCTCAGCTCATTGCATCGAGGTAAACCCCATATTGGAAGGGAGGCATAAAGGGTTGAACTCAACTAGCTACATCGAAGGAAAAACAGTGCTTCATCTACTACTTCATTTTACACTGTGCTAGCTATCCTGATGGGAAAATGCCTTCTGTTGCAATGAAGAAGCGGTCATAGTTAGAGCAGACCGGGAGTGTAGACAGTCAACCCTAAAACCCCAGCATCGCTTCAGCCAAGTGACAGATTGCAGATACATTTTCCCTTGATCCCACTGCTCGGGCTTTATCACTTGGCCAGCAGTCACATCTAATTCTCTGTTTGTGGCAAAGGTGCGGGAGGATACGTGATGGTTGCTGTTCATCACTGCTGCAGGTGTAGCCAGCTGTTTATTGTTGGCTTGAAACAAAAGCTGTGTTCACCCAACAGACAAATAGTACAGATATTTAAAAAGTTATCTCCTTCCATTGCCGCTGCAGCCTGGTGCATGCTGAAAGGGAGGCAGCTGTGTGGGGCTTAGTCCCAAACTTGGTGTGAGGATAGGCCATAGTAGGCATTGGCCTATGCGGAGATCACTTTTTAGAGCCACAAAACTGTTACAGCCTTTTTGCGTCTTGAAGGTAAATTCATGTAGTTTGATTCCTCAATGTGCTGACTGACTAACTCCTGGTCAGTCTCTGAAAACCACTCTGTAATCTAGCCGTGCATATAAACCCCGCTGAGTGCAGCACTGTGAAGAAAGGAGAGGCTTTTTCCAACATGGCAGTCAGCCAGAGGTAACAGAACACCTTCCCTCAGCACAATGCCTTTGCACCCTCCACTTCCCAAACCATATTTTACACACACAATTTCATCCACCATTGGAACATCCCACCTTCTGGGGTGGAACATGCCAGCAATTCAGTAGCACACAGAAACATGTTAGGACAGGACCGAAAGATGTTTGTATCCAAATGCAACTGCAGAAAGATATATATTTTACATCAAAGCCCTTCACATGGATTCTAACATGATTGTAAACCCTCTCTTTTCTTCCTTAAAACCCCCATCTTCTGTGAAATCAGTGCCTTAGGCAGAGACGGACCAGCTATTCAGAGTGAATGACACAGTCAGCTAATTCAAGTCCCTTTTAACTCACACCCAAACCAGCATAGATTTTTGACTTTGTTCATTACCTGATGAATGACCTACGCAAACATATTTCAGCGGATGGGCTGTCTGCATGTCATTCACCACAATTATAGTACAGAGTGGCCATCATTCATAATCTGCCATTTGTACTATACGATTGGCTGCTGGAGTGATATGGCACTGTCAGAAGTCTCCCATACCTATAGAGGGCTCCCAGGACAGCAAAGCAAACATTTGTGGTGTGACTACATATGTGAATGCATGAGTTCTGCAACATTTTCCTTCAAACAAAAGTTCACAGGAAGTGAATAAAAAAGACATGAAAACTGTCAAAGCAAGCTCACAGATTGCATTTGCACATACGCATGCAAATTGTCACCTGATACCTGACTCCCATTATATTTGACTGACTTATAACTTGAATTCAGCAGGCTGAGGCCTTTCCCACGAGCTTTTTTTTTTTTAAAAAAAAACGGACATGTTTACAGTGTTGTTCATTCAGTATTTAAATTCTGCTATTTTAAAGAACTGCAGTCCAAGCACTTTCAGACTCTGTAGTTTCTAAATATTTGAAAACGGATCTTAGAGGCAGGTGCTTCCATGTTTTTAGGGGAAATGTCTATGGTTTATCAGGAGAGCAGTAGTAAGTGCTTACTTATCATGTTTTGCCATGATTTCTTTCCCTCAGTTATTTAAAAGGAGAGGCTAGCTATACTCATAAAGGTGGCTTTAAACATTAGAGAGTGGAAGTAATTAAATCATTCCACTTTCCTACCCTCATTTTCTGAATTCATTCTGTTTGTTAAAACACTGTTTTCCACTCAGCCTTTCTCAGTGGAGGTGAGATCCCTTTAGATCCCGTTGTTCCATGTCAGTGTACAGAGGATGGTCTGTTCCTGACATGATGGAGCATTTGTCATCAAATTTATAGCACACAGAGTGAAATGACCTGAACTGTTAGCCCTTCTCTACTGTACTATACGGCAGATTACAAGTCACCAACCTGAAGGTAAAGTCTTCTTGAAAAAGACAGCCTCGCCACAAACCCTGCATCCTGTTTCTGACGTGATTTAGCGCTGTGCCAGGTGGAAATGGGGAGAAGGCGTGGTGTAAAGCACACTTCATAGAATCCTGGCTATTATAAGTGGAAACGACCCTGTAGACTAGCCTTTCCATCTCTAAGGGGCTTGTGTCAGACAGAATGTTTTCTAAACATTAGGGGTTTGGAGAGTGCCTCATATGAGGAACGATTGAAAAGGCTGGGCCTCTTCAGCTTGGAAAAGAGGAGACTGAGGGGGGACATGATAGAAGTATATAAAATTATGACTGATGTGGAAAAAGTGGACAAGGAAAAGTTGTTTAAATACTCCCATAATACAAGAACCAGGGGTCACCAAATGAAACTGATAGGTAGCAGGTTCAAAACAAATAAAAGGAAGTTCTTCTTCACACAACGCACAGTCAACTTGTGGAACTCCTTACCTGAGGAGGTTGTGAAGGCTGGGACTAAAACAATATTTAAAAGGGAACTGGATAAGTTCGTGGGGGCTAAGTCCATAAATGGCTATTAGCCAGAAAGGGGTTAAGAATAGTGTCCCTAGCCTCTGCTTATCAGAGGATGGAGACGGATGGCAGGAGAGTGATCACTTGATCATTGCCTGTTGGGTTCACTCCCTCGGGCACCTGGCACTGGCCACTGTCGGTAGACAGATACTGGGCTAGATGGACCTCTGGTCTGACCCAGTACGGCCTTTCTTATGTTCTTATGTAAACCAGGCATAACACTAGCTTTAAGTCACAGAAGTGATGGGCTTATCTTAACTCCGAGTGGTCATTAGAGCTGGTTGAAGTAGGTACAAATTTCAGTGTGAAGTAGCGGAAGGATTGCCTAAGAGGCTCTAAAGTGAGGAAAGATGGTCCAGTAGTTAGGGAGCTGGCCTGGCACTGGGGAGACATGAGTGCAATTCCTGCTCTACCAGAGACCTCCCATGTTGCCTTGGGCAGGCCCCTTCATCTGGCTGTGCCTTAGTCACTACCTCACCTGGATGTGGTCCCTTCTCACATGCTACAGTAATGGCACGCTCATCTTGCAGTCATTCACAGACTGCATTGTATTGCAGTTGGTTTCAATGTGTGTGTCCCTGACTCCAGGTGCTTTGACAGCACTGAAACAGACAACATCAGAAAAGAAATCTCCACAAAAAATGGTAATGCACAAATTTGTCTCAAGTGGAGATCCCTGTTCTTCAGAGAATGAGCTTCTTCTATCCCACTTGCCTAGAGAAAGAGCCTGGGGAAGTCTGGACTGAAAAATGGAGGCACCTGCATAGATGAGCTGGAGATGTGGACGGCAGAAGTTTTTAAGGGATTAGGATTATACAAATTGATCAACTATAACTATTCTAATGGACACTGTCTTTTACTGGCAGTTTACAGATCTGTACAGTGACCAGGAAAAACAAGGTTCTGCTGTGAGCCGGAGTGGCATGCATGGCTAACAATAGGTTTGGAGAGGCAATCAATAAATCACAAGCAACAGAGCCTGTCTCAATTGTTAGAAAAATGTCACAGCCTGATGCTGATGGGAAATCGAAATAGAAAAAGTAGGCACCGTGAGGGACTGAGTGTTTGTTCCTGCTCTCACTAGGTTTCCGTGGCATTTGCTTGCATGTTACTAGCAGGTGGTCTGAAACCCTCTGTGCGTAAGTGGGCCTGGGTTTTAGACAGGCTGGCAGTTCTTTTGGCTTTGTATATGATATCCTCATTCAACAAGTCAGACTGTGAGTGGCAGGGGAGGTGGGTGTTGGGCAGCCCCCTGCCCTTTCCACATCTAAAAATATTTTTCTTCACAAGATTTTATTAGAGAAAAAAAATTAATTCAAAAAAGGACAGAGGGGGAGAGTTTGCTATGTGCTGTCTAAGGAAAAGTGATAGTGATCAACCCAGGAGCTAGATGAGTGAAAATGAGAAAGGAAGCAATTTGTCAGGAATAGTGTGCTGAGAAACTTTTGTATTTTTAGGTCTGATTTTGTTAACAAGTAGTTTTTAAGTGAGGTGAAACTAAGGGCATTCAGGACAAATCAGACTCCTGGCAGGGGTACGGTCATCTGGGAAGACTAAGACCCACTGCCCTGGCAATTATTGAACGGTCCTGTGCATCATTCAGTTCCCATGTTAGCCGTAGGGACCGCATGGGCAAGTTTCACCCAGAATTATTTAAACTTGCTGGAAAGTGAAAACCAGCACACACCCTACAGATTGGTTTGAATTAACTCACTTATCTCCAGCCCGATCTCCAGAGTCTTGCTCCTCCTCCTGTTGAACTGAAGGTCCTTAGGTGTATCAAAGAGCAGTCTCCCTCTAATTCCTCTAGGGCAGAAATGCTCCATCTGGAAGTGAGCATCACCCTGAGATGTAACAGGTGCTTTCTCTTGTTTCAGTTCAGGTGGCTGGAAGGTTTTGAGGCTGGTGTGCTCCGTTTTTCAGTTCAGGTGGCTGAGCACAGTTCGTTCTGTCCTTGTGTCTTATTGGTTACACTGCTAGGTATTGCACTTCCTGACTTGCCCAACATACCTTCCATGCCGTCAGGAGCGGAGCTGGGCAGAGTTATTTTAACTCTGCTTTACAAACCACCGAGAAGTAAGTTACAGCCCTCTTTTTCCTTTAGCCTTTTTCATTAATCTTTCCGCTCCTCTCTTCACGTCAGTTTGTGCCAGGATTCAGCTAAAATGCTGTCAGCTCTCAGGACACTAGCTCAGTGGGCCTGATCATATGTCCTTTTGCAGTCCACGCAGTAGCCAGGGATAAGTCATGACGAGGGCTGAGTGATGAGAATCTGGCTGGCAGCAAAGCAAAGGCCCAGTGCTGGATACTCATGGGCAGAAATTACAATAGTTTCAGCTCCGTTGAAAATGCAGGCTTTGTCTAAGGGCATTGCAAACAGCGCAGAGTAAAGCATGATGGGCGGATGATATAGATGATGGCAGCCATGATCGGAGTAGTGTGCAGAAGTCCAGTGCTGTGCCACTCCTGACATCAATAGTGGGTTTATGTCAGTGGTGAATCTCTTCTGTGGCACCTACAATAGAGGCTCGTGAAGAGAAGGGTCGTGAAGCAGTGCTGGGGGTAAAGACCATATTGTACTTTCCATATTGCTAAGTGGGAGTTTGTGGCCTAGGCAGAAGGAAGTACAGTTCAAGTATGGAAACCACTGAGAACCGCTGTCCCATAGCTCTTAGGAAATGTCTTTCAGTGATTAAGTATACTTGGGAGCATTTGTACAGGAGTCTCAACATGTCTTGTTGTGTGTATCTAATCCAAGCAGCAGTGAATTAATTGGGATTACTGGGAGTGTTAATCTGTGTCATGGAACATTTTATTGATGGTACAAAATGAAGGCCCTTGCAGTCTGAGCTGTTCAGCATCTCATGTTGGGTGTTAGAGGCTTACACAGCACAGAACAAATGAGATGAAGCCTCATACACATCTCTTTGTTTAAATTAATGACTCAGTTTTTTCTGTCTGCTCCCGAAGAGAGACAGTGACTATGCCTGGAAATGATGGAGGTTCCAGAATGTCATATCAAAGAGGTTTCTTGAATAATTGCACATTAAAAATTAAATTGGCCAGGCATGAAATATGCCTAACGTGGCCAGGAGTGAGGATCCATCAGTTTTGACTATTCCAGTCAGTGTGTCTCTGGGCATCCCCTTCCCCAGCCCCATAGTCAAAGCACAGATGGTTCAGTTGATAGCATCTTCCCCTCTGGACCACACTGGAACTTGGGCTCCTCCCCAGTGCTGACACTGTGATGCCCAATAGGAACAAGCAATTAAAATTAATACCAATATGAGGATCCAGCCCATGTGTGTATTTAGAAATAGACATGTTGGAGGAGCCAGTCCTGCAGCATCCCTTGGGCAAAGCCACCTGCCAAAGTCAGAACTGACTCCCGAATGACAACACAGGAGAGCTCTCTCTGCAGAACGGCATGGGGAGAGAGGAGTATTATATGAAGGAAGACTGTCTTTCACTCACCTGTGGATTTCGGTCTTCCTTAACTATTACCCCTCTCTGCTGGAGAAGACCTGCCAGGTTTCAGCCCAAAGATCCTGCTAGCATATGACCTAATCTCTCTTACCTGCTTTCTTTCTCTCTAAAGAAGAGAGGTCATTATGGATCCTATTTGTATAGAGGATCATTTGTGATGTGGCAGGTCTGAATAGTCAAGACCTGCAATTACCAACCATGAGCCAGAGTCCAGTTACTGAGCTGAATTCTGATAGCCTAAACACATGGCATGATTGGTCCAGCCACGCCCTCTCTTCACCACTGATGGTCTCCACTCATCAGTACAAAAGAGGCCAAGAAGATGGGGTATGTAATACTCAGCTTTCAAGAGCTGTGGCTGCCCTGAGTCCCAGGGGCAGTATGGCTAGGATTGGTGGGTGAAGGGATGCTAGGGGTGGAGTGAGCATTGCAGGAGAATATGGCTCTGGCAGATGGAGGAATTAATGAATGTAATGCACGTTGCATTTGTGTCCCATCTCTGCTGCGAAAATGTATAACAAGCAATTATAGAGAGCAGTTTTTCATATGTTGCAATGCAGTGCAAAGGAAGGAGAAAATTACATTTGCCTGTGGTCAAGATATTTTTATCTTTGCCCCTGAAAAATGCCAACAAAATTCAAGCTGTCACTTGATCTTGTACTGCAGTGCAAATGGCCTGCAGAATTCCTCCCTGCTTAGAGAGCCTGATAATACCCTTCGAAGTGGGTGGTGGATGAGGTAGCATCTTTAGCCTCAAATTGTCTGTTTTCCTTAGCTCTTTAATAACATTTTAACACCAGGGATTTGAATTACATGGATTAACTCCATATACAGCCAATTTTCCTGACTGGGGTGGTTTTAACCTAATTTCTATAGCAGGCTGATGAAGTCATCATTTGTGTTCTTTCTTGTTGCAGGGCTGAAGTTGTGTTGGGAAATATTATTAAGAAGAAAGGTTGGAGGTAATCTTATTCTTTTTTTGGACCCACTGTGCTTCATTTTTATGCAGTTGGCAGTTTCCTTGGGAACTGCTATGGGGATGGGATGGGGAGAAGGAAATGAAAGCTAGGTAGCGAGGTGAATAGTCAAATCACTGTCCTGCAGGAAGTGGTGCATCAGTGAGCACTAAATTTGGGGCACAGAGACTGATGTCCTCTCTCTGGTCCCTAGCAATGATCCCTCCAGGGCTGGGAGATGGGCAGAGCAGGGTAATCTTTTATTGCTGCTGCCTGCTCTGGACTTATACCTGAGATGGTAGAAAGAGTGTCTGCCTTCTAGATAGGTGTCCTGGCATGAAAAAATAACATTGTTCTTTATTGCTGACATTTGGGCTTCTGATAGCTGTGGTGCCTAAGGTGCATGCCAGATTCAAGCAAGACAAAGTTCTCTTAAACTCAGTATTTCTCCACGTAAGGCTCCCATTCTTTTTTCTGATGAAGATGGCCAGGGAACCTCAGTCCATGACAGGCTGGCATCTCTGCCCTGTCCTGGCTCGGTCAAGGCAAAATAGAGTTTCTTCAGGGAGGTGTCTGACATTTTTTCAAATTGTAAAGCCACAAGGAAGAGTAATTTGAAATACCAAATCGCTGCAGTTGTGCATGAATCATTAATCACAGTAGGATTGTCCATCTGTTATTTCCTTCCCTTCCGAATGCCACAATTATCATCCCAGCTAGTGTTCATCGGCTACATGCTTCCCACTCAATTATTTAAACTCTCATCTTGTTCCACCAAGATTATTTCTTTGCATTAATTACCATATGACTACGGTGCTAATTAAAGGTAATTGACTTATTGGCAAATTCCATTTGGTGCTCTTCTGTCAGCACTCAAAGGCAAACGCTGGCACCCCACATGCCTATTCATCAGCTCCTTTTTCCAACACCAAGGTTTTGAGCAGCTTGAGTCCATGTCTGCTTTGAGATGCCTTTTGAGCCTCTTTGGGTGTTGCCTCAGTAGCTTTATATACCCTCGTACCCCACTGTCTCCATGGTCATGCATGGCCTGCACTCTTCCATAAAGGACAGTCTTAGACAGTCATTCTAGCAATCTGGCCAAATCATTGTGCTTGGAGCTTTTTGATGATTGTACTCACACACTGCACTTTTAGTCTTCTACAGATGTTGTCATTTCTTAGTGTCCCTTCCCTTGTCATGCCTAGGGTGTGACGCAAACACCTCATTTCAAATGATGGCCGCTTTGGCTCTGGATGCTTTGCCAGTATCCAAGCCTCACAGCAATGAAGTGATGTGGGCATAACGATTTTATACTTAGTCTGGTTTTAGCAGTCATGGACACTGCTCTAAGGGGCCAAACGTTTTTATTCAGACTTGCGAATAATGCCTTTTCATTAAACAGCCCTCTTCGTTTTGAGCAGGCACCAGGACCATAGTACTTGTTTCACTATGTTCCCAGAGGTTTGAGCTGGTGGTAGTTTCTCCTCAGAGATACTGTGCGATAGCCTGCTGCATGGTACTGGAAAAAGTGACTGGAAGTCAGGGCCATACCCAAGGCTGGGACTTTCAGAAGGGCCTCAGTGATTTTCAGTGGGATTTGTGCTGCTAAACATAGATCAGCATTCTTGACAATCCCACCCTAAAGACATAAGCCCAGGATCATTCATGGTGAGGTGTGTCCTAAAGAGGACACCACCGTTCTGTGCTGGTGAAGGTTTCTGGTCAAACAGCTGAGCATATCGCTGAGGCCTGTCTGGAACCTTATTTACGTTGGGGTGAATCAGGAATAATTCCACTGCGAAGCCAAAAGACTTCTTTGGGGGGGGTCCCAGCATCCCTCGGAGCACTGCTTGGGTCTGAGTCGTGCGTAGCATAGACCAGTGAGCTGGGAAGTGACGTAGGTAAGCTGCTGGCTTGCCACACCTTGGGGTGATACATGTTGGGCTGGGAGCAGACAGGGTAGAAGGGAACGTGTGAATATTGGCTTTGTACAGTTCATGTAATGACTTTTTCTCTTTGCAGACGCTCTAGCCTGGTCATAACAACCAAAATCTTCTGGGGAGGAAAGTAGGTAACACTGGCTAGTCTGACGGTCACAATTGTCTCAGTTGCACTGTATTCTGTTAACCTGGATGTGTTGTTTTACAGAGCAGAAACTGAGAGGGGACTGTCCAGAAAACACATCATTGAAGGTGAGAGCGAGTACATGTGCTTTAGTCCTGTTTGTGATCCTGATCCTTCAAGGCACTTAAGCACATGCCTATATTTAAGCACATGAGTAGCCCAGCTAAACTCAGTGAAACTGCTCACATACTTAACCCTTGGGTGCTTGGCTACATGCTCTGCTGGATCAGGGCCTGTGAACTGCTCCTCTGTATTAAGGCGGGACATCGATAACATAGCAGCTCACGTTTGGTCACTCAAAACGCTCCAAGCCTGGAAACAGGAGTTCAGGACAGAACAAACAGGAGAAGAATGGTGCCCAAGGCCCTGCAGTTTCAGAGAATGGGGATCCTGAGCATTTCTGTTCAGGAGAAGGAACAAAATCCTTGTTTCGGGGGTGTGCCCTTTGGAAGGACTCTAGCTGAGCCGCTCCCTTGGGCTGCTTCCACAGCTGCTTTGCCATGTCCCAGCCACACTTTCTGCCCGGGGGAGAGGGGACCTCTCTCCTCCCAGGGTAGCTGTTAGTGGCATGCAGTGTACCGTTCAGGTGCCACCAGTTAAACCATGGCCTCATGGCTCAGAAGCAGGAGTGGGGAAGGGGAGTGCCATGCACTGGTGGTGTCTGTTTATAACAGAGAGCTGCATGTTTCCCCAAGGATCAATAGAAGAGTAATTCAAAGGTCTGGCAGCGGGGCCCGGTATGGCAGTGGTTGGAGATGTGATAGTGTCGCCAGAGCTGCAACTCCCCCGAAGCTGCTTTTAGTTCTGTTTATTACTAGTGCCTCCAAATGGGAATCAAGGGAGATGCCAGCCCTTTGGAAGACGGGGGCTGCCCTTTCCAACGTAGGAGCATAGCGCCAGGGCTGACTATGGAGCATGTGGAATGAGACAGGCCTCTAGCACAGATCTGGGACAGCCTATAAGCCACGCTGTGCCAAGAGTGCAGCTCTTCCTTCTGCCGCATCGCTGGAGGCCAAAGGAGCCTGGCTTTGCAAAATGCTGTGAGGCTCTCAGGGAGGTTGTACTAAAGAAGCAGGATGCTCAGTGGGGAAATGTGCCTGATGGCCTCTTGTATTTGTTTGCTCCTTCCCAGGTCTGAAGGCTTCTTTAGAACGGCTCCAGTTAGAGTACGTGGATGTGGTGTTTGCTAACAGACCAGACCCCAACACACCCATGGAAGGTAGGTTCTCTGGCCAGGGTCGAGCAGCACTCACTCTAAGAGCCTAGTCCTGTTCCAGGATAATGGTTAGCAGGAGACTGGGAGTCCAATGGATTAGCGACAGTCTCGCCATTCGCGTCCAGAAGCAGGGTGCATCTTCTAAAGTGTGTAGTGTCAATGCGCAGGAGCACTGGCTGGGGCCACTCAGTTGAACTGGCTTCATTTTTCAGACTAGCCTTTCTCTGTCCCCCAGCAAAGGGCAATAGAGAAGCACCAGCCAAAGGGATTCTCAGAGAACGTTTTACTTTCTCAGTGTCATGGGGAAACTCTCTTATGCTTAGCCTTCCCAGGCCTGAATGGGATGCTATACTTGTCCCTCTGGGGCTTGCACTGCAGGCTGGGTTTTCTTGGAAATACGTGCTTCTCTCTGCGTTGTAATCTCCCTTATCGTTGTGTGTTTGTACAACACCTCGTACAACAGAGCCCTGTGCCACGATGGGGGCTCCTAGGTTCTATGCTAAAACAAATAATAAGTAGAATTCTAATACAATTTTCTCAAGCTGCTGTGCCAGCAATTTGTACCTCCTCAACAGATGCAAGAGATCGAACTTTTCTCATTTCATGTCCTGTCCCATTTCTGGGTTACATATTCATCCATTCAAAGAAGGAACTGTTAATTTCTTGTTAGTTTAACATGTTATTAGTCAAACCAGGTCTGACTTTTGTTTCATTGCATTTTCTTTTTTGATATTTTGAGTGTTTTAATCATTAATTGTTTCACGTGTTAGCTAGCATGTTCAGCATATGTAAACAAACCAACCAAAAATCTTTTGTAACATCAGTCCCCTGCCATCTTCCTGTGAAGGGGCCTTCCCAGGATATGCTCTGCTTCCAGAACAGCCTGTTTTAATGGTACTTTGATGGGCGTTAGTCTTCCTCCAATCCCATACCCATTTGTCATGCCGTTCACTGTAATATGCCAGCAGTTGTAAACTCTGGTCTCTTTAAATCTTTCTTTTATCACCAGGGGACCCATTTAGTTCTTCCAAGTCAAGAACATTCATCATAGAAGGTACATCGTACCCGCAGTCCGAATATTGACTTCCGTGTCCAAGCAGCATTTTATGGGACAGACTCTGTATTTTTATTTACACTATTTCCTTTCCCCAACAACAAACTTCTCCATAAAATGCACAAAGGAAAACAAACAAACAAAAAACCTACTTGCCTTTGAGAACATCTTGCAAGTAAAAAGAAAAAAGCAATATAGTTATTAGTTCCTCCCTTCCCCCAATTCATGTCATTTCATTCTTTTGTTCCCTTCCTTTGATAAGTGCATGACATGCCATTTTCCGCTATGCTCGTCTGTATGACAGCAGGTCCTCTCAGCTGGAATTTCGCATTAAAGCCTAAGTCGTTGGGTCGTTAGATAACATGGTACCAGTTCCTAATACGCTTGTGATGTTGGAGGAGAGCAATTCAGGGTTCAGGGTGAACAAATCAGTAGTCCAGGAGAATGACACGTTGTGATGTTCCTCACCCAGAGGTTTTAAAGGCCCCAAGACTGTCCACTTTAAAGCCTAGGGTGTAGGTTGCGTGCTGATGAGTTCACATTAGCATCAGAAAATGCATTTGTCTGGTAAGTGAATGAATTGGCTACCGAAGGCATCATTTCAAGAACTAACTAAACTGCATTGTGCTGATTTCTTCACCCCTTTCAAAGTGCCTCGTCTTGCATAAGGAATGTGGTTTAATTTTTTGGGGGGAGTATGTACTAGGGTTGGGCAAAATTCTGTGTAAGTGGGCTCCCTGTGGTGGCAAATTTTGCCCAAAGACTACTTTTTAAAATAATAAGGCAGAGATTTCAGCCCTATTCAGAGGAAGATTCCCACTGGAGATGCATCCCTTTACCAGCAGCAGTAGGTCGGGACTAAATGGCTAATAGACTGGCATGGATCCATAACCAGCCAACTAACTTTTTACAGCTATGAACATGTACAATAGGTACAAAAAATTCTCTGTTCCTACCCCTATTCATTATTGAACTAAATGCCTCATGCAGCACATTTGTAATAGGGTTATTCAAACATTAGCGTCTAGAACTTGGGGAAACAAGACCGCAGTCTCTGGGCCAGTGGGATTTGTTAGATTAAGGGGGTAAGTGGAATGCAGCTAATGACCGAATGTAAAGCAGGTTGTATGCAGGCTATGGAGCCTAGTGCTGGGACCTACAAAATGGCTATTTTGCCTGGCTCTAACAGGCATTGCTCTTTTTGCTTCTGATGGGCTACTCTTCCTCCTGGTAGCAGTTTGTGCTCTTGTGCAAGTTATATTCTGGACTTGCCAGATTTTATTTCTGGGGGAATCTTTAGTTTGCGCAAGCTCAGTGCTTGGCTAAACTGTCACACTGTGTCAATGCATGTGATGGACACGTTAAGCCTGGTGTGACTTTTTCTCTTTGCTTCTCTCCTTGGCATGAGTTTATGCCTTGGCTTCAAAATCAGCCTGCATGGTTCAGACTTGACTGGAGAGCCTGCACAGGGATTCCCAACAGTGTTTCTAAAAAACTAACAAAAGAAAGCGACGGAATGGGGCAGCAGCAGTTTTTTGGACAAGTAGAAGTCAAGCAATAAATTCCCATGGTAACCGGCAGATTTTGCTTACATCAAACCAAAGACAGTTAGGGAAAAGATAGGCCTCAGCATCGGGTTGTGTTCCGAGAGCAGTGTCTGAGAGTGACTCAGAGAAATAAAACGGGATGTGGGGGGTGGGGGTGCGCTAATGCAATACTGTAAATGTACATAGAGGGTTAGATTGTTAACACCATGGGGCAGAGACATCATCTTCTGTTTACCAAAGTTTAGATGACACAGAGGGGGATTGTGGAGAAGGAAGAGCAAGGGCAAAAGAGAAGATTGGAATTGCTTGCATTTGTTACTTTGCATCTTGGTGTGTGTTTGTGAGTGTGTGTGTGTGGGGGGGATGTTTTTAAAATTACAAGCTGTGATTATTAAATACTCCTGGCCTGGGACAGCTGCAGAGACTAGGTGAAATCCTGACCCTATTGAAGTTCATTACCAAACTCCCATTAACCTCAATAAGGTCAAGATTTCCTCCCCTGTGTCTTGGCGTGAGATGATCCCTCTGCTCCTGGTGGGGGCTCTAGCTACTTGGACTGAGTGCTGAGAGCAGGGTTTGTCCCAGACAGCTAGACTGCTGTTCCAGTGCCTAATGCCCTTCTAGATCCAGCAGTTTTACATGCCTTTCCAGGAATGGTTTGATTCTGGAATCTCCTTTCATGAAAGTCCAAATTGTAGAGCTCTGGACATTTGTTCTTTCCTCGTCCTCCTACTTTTATATGCTCAGAATTTCCTAGCTATCCCTTCCTTGAAGCTGAACCTTCCACATTTGGTCCCAGCCCAGAGATGAGCTTTTTGAAGAGTGAAAAAATATCCTCTCAGTTTCACATATTTTCAGGTTGTTTGTTCGCTCAATGGCACTTCCTGCAGTGGGTGAGAGAAACACAGAAACTAGCCATGGGCTAACTTCACTACAAGGACTAGTTGGGTGAAGTTACAATGAACAGAAATTTGCTGGTTAGGAGGCAACCGTGAAGACTTTTTGCATAGCTTAACAAAGCCACTGCCTAGGACTCCTCCCTCTTTGGGACTTCAGAAACGTAATAAGAGTTGTGCCTTGTGTTCCAAAGAGAAGTTGGCAATATGCAACCTCAGCCCAATGTGGGGCAAGGGAGACCAGGCCAGGAACTGCTTGTTCAAACTCTCTGCTGCTTTCTCAAGCCTTTTTGACACAAAGGAAAATATCAGATGCTGAGCACCAGTGTCAGCAATGGGGGGTCTCAACCTGTGCTGAACAGTGTGATTCCAAGTCTCCTCAAGGGCAAAGCATGTTTGCACCAGTTCAGAAGCTGAGACTGTTCAATTTTTGGTTGTCCCGGCTGGAGACACCAGAGCGGATTATTACAGGAGCTGAGTGTTGGCTTCTGTCATTAGCAGCCACTACAGCTGTAGGCACTCTCTGCTACTGAAAATCAGTGTTTGACCACTGCCCTTTAAAACATTTGGGCTAGTAAAGGCTGTGGAGCCTCAGATTTTGCATTCCCTGTCTCTTACGTTACAGCATGTCCCTTTAGCATTCCACTTGGATAGACAAATATATAGCATAGGCTGCTTCCCACCTGGAAACAGAGAGAAGACAGGGAGTAATGTTTTTATTTTAGATATACATTATATATATTAAAAATACATACACACCTCTTTTGCCAGAAAGTGTGTGTGTGTATATATAATCTCATTGAATTATATAACAAGTTTATTTTTTCAAACCATTAACAGATTGTTTTTAGAAACACTTGTTCACAATCTTTCCTTTATACCACAATTGCAATCAACCTTGCAAGCAATGTCTTCTTATAGCTAGCTGTCTTTCCCTGCTGGATCCACTACATCCATTCAGCACCTATGGAAAGTGCTGGACAGCCCACCAAACATCACTGTGACAACCCTCAAAAAAGAAAAATCTGGATGTTAGCTGTTTTTTAGATGCAGTAATAAACCATGGGGGCCAAACTAACTTAATGGGTTCCTACAATCAGCTTCAGCATTTGCTCTGTATGTCTTTATAAAAGACAGCATTTCTCCTCTGTTTTTCGTAGCTAATAGGGATTTTCTAATGATGAATTTTTCTTATTAGTAATAATCTCTAAAGTTCCCAGCAGCTAAGCTTTAAGGGCAAAGCTGGAGATGAGGAGGGTTTTTTTTGTTGTTGTTGTTTTTTTTAATGTCATTAACATCCAGCAGTCCCAGCTCCTTCTGCGTTCCTGCTAGATGCTCAGGGGTAGCATTTGAACTCATCTCTCCCTGCACATGGAGTTTGGCATGGACTTGGGAATTTGGTTAATATATCTCAATGCAACAGGGCAATGGTGAAAGGATGCCCTGAAGCAAAATTGGAAGGTGCTAGGAACTTCACAAACGTACACTGTTTCCAGATCACTCTCCCAAACCTCCCCACCCTCCACCACACACAAGAAGTCTACAAAGAATTGGTCTCCTAGAACATTCCTACTGTTGTTTTTTTCTTAATGTCTTCCCTCCTGTCACCACTCTTCCAAACCAGTGGATTTGATCTGGTTTTCCTCTGTTTTAGATGGAAAACCCAGTCTTCAGGTCTGTGGTTTGTTTGTTTGTTAGCATCTTGAAGATGTTGGTTTTCTCCCCACACATGGATGCTATATATCTGATGACTCCTGTCCGCCCACCTCTCCCATCTAACAGGAGTGCGTGAACATCCGTGAAGTCGGACAGTGTTTCCATGACTCCGCACTGCATTCCACCTGTTTGATTGTGACCTCATTATGTTTCTTTGGTCCATTGCAAATGGTTATTTTCCTCTCAGCTAACCGTATTGTTCCTCCAAAAAGCAACTAACTAAACAAAACTCAACACTTATGGCATCATAATTTACATCCCTGTTTCTTCTCACCCTCATTTCAGCATAAGTGGCCATAAAAATGTCACATTCCATCCTAATCTCTGGTGGTTGTTGGTTCGTTTGTTTATTTTTGTATTTGGTTATTTTCTACAGATTTGGAAAAGTAATAAATGTGGGGAAATAATTTCAAGAGCAAATTTCCTTGTGGGTTGGTATTTTGGTTTTTGTTTGTTTTGGGGGGGACTTTTTGTTTCTTTTTCATTTCCTTATAAAACTCTTGTCTCCAAGTTTAAAGTCTGGAAGTACACTGCTTGCAAGATGTCTGTACAGTCAAAGCCCCCCTTTCCTTTTGGTGTCATATCCTTTATTTTACTGAATAGCCTCAGATTCGCTCCCCGGACTAATGCAGCTCCCTCCTTGCCTTCCCTTCCTTTTTCACAGAGACAGTGAGAGCAATGACCCACGTTATCAACCAGGGAATGGCCATGTACTGGGGAACATCGCGCTGGAGCTCCATGGAGATCATGGTACTGTGCATGTGTGCGCGTGTGTGTTTGCCCGTGTGTGCACATGTGCGTGTGTGTGTCCATTGCTGAGATGCAAGCCCAGGAAGATGTTCCATAAATAAACGATGTGTGTGCTGGTGAAACTTGCTGCTGACGCTGAGCAGAGGGCGAGCAGACTGCAATCGCCAGCGCAAAGTGCCTCCCTGTGGCGTTTGGGGGAAAGCACTGGGTGATGGTGATTTAATCAGACAGGCGCTGTCAGGAGCCAACTGCTTGCAGACGTGTTTTAGCTTTCTTTATTTTTAGATCTGATAAGATGACTCATCGGAGTGTGTTGGGCTCAGGGCATATGGGAAAGGGTTCCCTGGCTGGGAAAGAAGGTAATCTCAGAAGCAGAAGAAGGGCCAGCAGAGTAATGGCTTCTGTGGGCACATGTGGGGGATAGTGAGGAAGACATCGGAGTGGGTGATCCCTGTCATTTCTGCGTTGCACAAGCTTATGGCTGCCCTCTACCGCCCAGCCCTGGCTCCCCAGTTTTTCTCTCCCACTCTCACATCTTCTTACAGAAGCAGCTCACTTCAGTGAAGAGAGAATTTCCCCTTCAGCATTTCCCTGCTCAGTGCGGTCAGCTGGCTCAATCTGCTCAAATTTTGGGCGAATTAACATGATTTCCAGCTAAACCCTCTGAGCTGAGACTCTCCACCCTGTCTTCTTTTCCTTTCAATGTTGCCCTCTCCCTGGTAACATGCAGTTGCAGACATACCGATGCCATGTTCTGTCTCCAAGGCAGCATCTCAGAAGCCCTTTGGGCAAATCCAGGCCTTTCCTGGTCCCTTCTAGACGAATTTCGAAAGGCATGAAAGCACGTCATTCCCATGCCGGTGCACACTCGGCAGCAGACTGCTGGATACACTTCACATGTTAACTTCTGTGGGCTGAGCCTGGGCACCCACATCTGGCATCAGAGACCCTGAGCCTGCTCTTTGAAGTCAAAGGCAAAGTTCCCCTTGGGGCCTGCCAATGGGGAAATCTCCTGTAGGACTGGGCCCTCCAGTCCCAGCTTGTTCAGCAAGCCTGGATCCTTGTAAGCCACAGTAATAAATTAGTTCTGTTCTGCAATGAACAGTTCCTCTCTGTATGTCCCAGGTTTATGCCCTTTCCCCTGGCAGGTAGGGTCACTGGAAGGCCAATCGCAGTGCTGTGGGGATGAAATCTGCAGGAGGAGAGCATGGGGCAGCCCTGCCCAGTAGGCAGGAGAGGGGAACAATACTGATTTGCATTTGCCTTTGTGCTTGCAGGAAGCATACTCAGTAGCTCGTCAGTTCAACCTAATCCCACCGATTTGTGAGCAGGCCGAGTACCACATGTTCCAGAGGGAGAAGGTGGAGGTGCAGCTCCCTGAGCTCTTTCACAAGATAGGTACGGATCCCCCTGAGCCTTGCGTGTTCACAGAGGTTGTCTGGAGGCAGGGAGGGGAGAAGGAATCAAGTTTCTTTGTTCTATGGTGCAGGGTCTGTTGATGCTCAACTGCTTGGAATGACCAGCCCCCAGCTTCTCTTTCTAGAATTGCCTTTCCCAGAGGAACAATAATTGGGCAACAAGCCACTGGTTTCCATGGGTGAGGGTTTGCTCGGAGGCATTCCTCACATGTGCCAAGTATAAAATTACAATCTAGAGAGAGGTCTGGATCGGAGCTGCATAGCCTGTGCCAGAGTCTGAACTTCCCAGTGGCCGGGTATGTGCACCCGGGTAATTGTGCTATATAAAGTACCTGTCCTGTTAAGCTCCCTTCACAGAATCTCTCTCACATGCTAACCCTCCAAATCCAGCTATTCTTTGACTCATCATTCATGTTTTCCACCACATCCACTACTGTTCAGACACCCCTGTGTGTCTGAGGATCAGGGCTTTCCCTGCTTCATGTTCTCTTCCTTGGCTCAGTGGAGAGGTGTGTTGAAACAATCTGTTTCACTTTCTTTCTGAATTTTTGTCCTTTTTTATCTAATCTACCTCTTTATTGAATTTGATTCCACATCACGAACGCTCTTGGTTGCCCCAAAACTGCAGATTTTTGGCAAATTAAAAACCTTGCCCCGCTCTTGTCCAAATGCTGTCATGAGGGCCCAGCTGCTCTTCCCACTCTGGTGTGACCAGTCCTGCCCACTCTTGGGAGCATTCTTCTCACTAACCAGGGCTGTCCGGGTCTCTGTGGCATGTACATGTTGCATCAGCATGAGGCTTCACAAGAAGGATGTCAGTATTTGTGGTGCATGTTGGGGGAGGAGGGGTTGCTATTTAAAATGGACAAAAATTAGCAAACGTATTCAGTTTTTAAAAAATTAATTATCTGTGGGGAGAAACAGTCACAATTTTAGGGGGAAAAAAATCTCAACAGCTGCATCAAACCTGTTTGTCCTGAGAAACCCATGCTTTCCCCAGCCTTTCTGGCATAGTAAACGCCAGCAATGGGGGAGCACGCTGTGTGATCTAGTACTGCCTCAATAGTCAGGCTCTGGCCAGGCTGAACTGCTGCTAATTTGATGTCTTGACACTTTTGCTGGGATGTCCTCCACGCTACTAGGCCCTGTGTGATCATGGTGCAACATTTCACGTTCATGCAGAGTCGGAGCTGCTGCCTTTAAAACGTGCATCCTTTGGTCACTGGTTAATGTCAGAGTGTCCTGGAGTGATTATTGCTGGACTAACCTGCCATGAGTTATGCCATCCCAAGTCCCTCAGTGTCTGCTCTGGCTGAAATCCTCTTACAGGATTATGTGTTTCTTTCCTAATTCCAGGCTGCTTTTTCCAAGTGCTGCACCCAAAGAGCTGATGCACCCAGACAAACCTTTGGGTGTGTGCAGGAGAGACAGCAAGACGTACCTGCACTGTCTCTTATGAGTATAAAAAGGCAGAAAGCACAGGGTCAATTTGGATTTCTCGAGAGTTTCTCTGTTTGCTTTACATGGGGGATTCTGAGCTGCATGGGCCAAGCCCTGACAGTGCATCCCTGGCATACTGCACATTTGTAAAGTAGGAAGAGCTCTGGTCTGTCTAGCCCTTTACACACAGATGGGTTTCCTGTCTCTCTCCTGTTCAAATTGCTTCATTATAAACCAACCAACAGAGGTGTTTCCATGGACAGAGTAATTAACATCTGTGTCGTCTTAGCAGGGAGGGGCTTTAATGGCATACAATATTTATAGTCTTGGAGGATTAGATTTTTGTCCATAAATGTCGATTTCACCACCGACACAGAAGATGAGAAAATATGTCCAGTAACAATCACATGCTATACTTAGCTTTAAATCAAGGTGCGCTTTTCTTACTTTGTCTATTTTGACATGCAATGTTGACAGTCTGGGTTTTTAAGAGTTATATGGCTTTAATGTTTCGAATCGCAAAGGCTACTGCCTGATGGGCCCCATCATTTCCCACAATCGTGAAAATTTAAATGGAAGAAAACTGAGAAAAAAATGCTTCAGAATAAACATCAGTATTATCAGCTGAAAATGTTTAAAAATAAATAGAAACTCCATTCAGTCACATGAGCAGTGACCCGAAAGACTGTTTCTGTAGATTCTTTTTGAAAATGGCACCAGATTTAAAGTTAAGCACAGGCTGGTGTGTTCTGCCAGCTCGTGCCCCACATGCTCAATGCCTGGCAGCATGAAGACACAACATAAAATACTCTTAGGTATCCCCACACACAATAGTGCGCAAATAGTCGACAGCTCTTGTGCTGTTCTTTAAAATAACTTCTTGTGCTGTCAGCCCAGAAATCCTGCCTAGGGTTGAACTCTATTTTTGGAACGTTTTATTCTTTTTTAAAAAGAGGCTGGGGAAATATCTCCTGCTTGTCTATCTCTAGCAAGGACCCCCTCCTTTTTTCCTCACGCGTTGCATCGTGTTCCTGCTTATTTCCTCCTACCTGCATTAATAGGAGCACCCCTGTTTTTTTCTTCCCTGTGCTCTTAGCTTGTTCACTGGAGGCACAGGATTTTAGAGCAGGGCTCATAGAGGTGTCCCCAGACCAACACATCACAAAGGAAAAATGTCTAGTTCCCCAACAGTCCTTCCCAAGAGATGCTAAAAGTAGGAACAGAACCAGCTCTAGCCGTGTGTGCAATGATGGGCCCCCAGGTTGTCAACAGGATGCTGCTGTGTCCTCTGTAAATGCTTTCTTCTCTCATCAGGGGTTGGCGCCATGACCTGGTCCCCACTGGCCTGTGGAATTGTTTCTGGAAAATACGATGGTGGAATCCCCCCTTACTCTAGAGCGTCATTAAAGGTGAGGGAGAGGATGCACCCCATTTGGTAGTGGTGTTAATGTAGGAGGGATAATGGGATGTAGATGGAATCCATTCTCTTTATCATTTGTATCCAATGTTTATCTTGCAGCTAGTATGTTATGTTTTCGTTTATTTCCCCTCTTGCCTTCCAATACATAATCTCCTTGCTTGAGACTAATCTGGTTGCAGGATCATATGGGTGGGCAGCTGAATGAGTTGATTCTTATGATCCACACTGTCTCACATTCAAGGACAGGCACTGTAGGCAGAAGACAAAAAACTTTCCCCCTTGTATCTTTTTACCTTCCTATTTCATTAAATTCTGCACCTGCATTAATTCATACCATGTTGGAGGAGGTTTCCCTTTCATTAGTCTTGTGCTGCAAAGGTGTGTTTCATTTTGCTACAGTATCACAACTGGGGGATGTCACACATTCTGGTTCTTGTGCTAAGCATTCCCGTTGGAGGGTCACCATTAGCAGGACCTGTGTGCTAGAACTCTACTTCACTTCTTGTTTCTTGGGCTTAAACCACTAGTTTCTTGGGAGTTTGCATTATACCCCCAAACATTTATGGGCAGCTCCTTGGTTCTAGCCAATAGCAATAGTGTCACAGATGCTTTGGGAACTGGCAAAGTGGAGTGGACAGGCCAGATGAACATGAGGTTTGTTCTGTATGTGTTCTGAGCTGAAGTGGAAGAACCTCCAGCACTGGCCTCTGGGCCTACAGTGAAGGAGGCAAATGCTGAGAACTCATCCCCCTCTCCCTCAATATGCCTCTTTTCAAAGGGATACCAATGGCTAAAAGACAAGATCTTGAGTGAAGAGGGAAGGAGACAGCAAGCAAAACTGAAGGAGCTCCAAGCCATTGCAGAGCGCCTGGGATGCACCCTGCCACAGCTCGCGATTGGTAAGCAGACTGTGACACACAAAGAGCCGTCAAAGGGGATTGATTGGCTCAGCCACTGTCCCTTGTAGCTAAAATGCAGCACAGGGGTCGGGATAAGACTAGCAGAATTCCATGGCATTGGAGCTGAACTCCAGACCGTCTCATCCAACTCCTTGCTTCTCTTTTGCCTGCTCACATGAAAAGCTGCTCAGAGGAGACTGGAATTTCATTTCCTTTGTCTCTGGGCTATGGCGTTTATTGACTATTCATTGTTTGAGGCAGGTGGAAATTGTAGCTGAGCCACTTCAGAGCAGGGAAATACCAGCCTGAAGGGCCAGCGAAAGCCTGACAGAGGAGCCTTTCCTGCCTGGGTGTGTCTCTCCCCACCCAGCCTGCCTCTCCTGGCCACGCAAACAGGCTAATGCATTAGCATGTGCACTGCTCCTTGCCATTTGTTCTTCAACTCTTTGGCCAGCAGTAGTCTGAAAATGAGGAGCTGCTTCTCTGTGTTTTTAATGTAAAGAATATAGCATGCACCCTGTACTTGGCTCCCATGACCCTTTCTTTCACTCTAGCCTGGTGCCTGAGGAATGAAGGAGTCAGCTCTGTTTTGCTAGGCGCTTCCAATGCAGACCAGTTAATGGAGAATATTGGCGCAATACAGGTCAGTCCCCACATACAGCCAAGCACATTTCTCCTGCTTAGAAATACAGGCATGGTCTTCTGCTTGCTTACAGTTTGAGAGTAACTAACTCCTTAGAGTGTATATAAAGTTAAAAAGAAATTAACCATATTGCAGCTTTCTCAATAGATCAGTGCAGGGTTGCATGTGCCTGGCACCTGCACTAGTGTTGTAGATATTAACAAGGGCTACTACAATGGGCAACTTTCCTAAGAGAAGGCTTCTGAACCATGACACCAGTTAGTCCTTGGAGAGCGGAAACAGTTATCAGTTGAACTTTGCATCAGGCCCTTTGTTTCACTGACAAAACAAAATCATATTTTCCTGTCATAGACAAAGTTACTCTGAAAATCCTGTTGTTTGGTCCATCAACCCTCCTAGCTAGTAAATTGTCCCTGAATGTGAATTCCAGACATCATTGGTTCCTTCAGTGTTTTATTTCTGTAATCGAGTATTTCAGCCGTTGGTTTGGGCTGTGTGCTTTCTGATTTACTTTGGTTTTCCAAAGCTGTCAGGAATTTTACAGTGTTTTTTTCCTGATATAAATTGTGATTGCAGGGAAGCTCATAAGCCATCATTGGATCAATCCAGCATTGCTGGTACCTGTCAAAAGTGAGAATGTAGGGTGGCTTTAGTGCAGTTCTCTGCTGGTCTCTGCAGTTTTAATGAGCATCTTGTATATCTCGATAATATCTGCTCTCATGAATATCTCCTTCAAGTCCACCAGTGACCGCTTCCCTCTGCAGGCGTTGGAAACATTAGCACTTCCTTTCAGCTCAAATCTTGCAAGTTGTTAGGAACATTGAAACAACAACATCATGGCATTACATTCTGATTGTTTGTCTGTGTTTGTTTGTGTACAGGTTCTTTCAAAATTGTCCTCTTCCGTTATACACGAGATTGATAGTATTTTGGGCAATAAACCATACAGCAAAAAGGACTACAGATCTTAACTGTTCACACTGTCCACCTGGACTTATTCTTAACTCCTAGTCTTCTATCTGCTTGCTTAAGCTTTATTGAAGCAAAGTGAAGAGTGTGGTTTGCATCAAAAGAACACAACATGTCAAGATGTTATAGAGGAAATGTTTAAAATGTCGCTGCAAGACAACATAGGCTTATTAGGTAACATTTATTTTGAAGGCAAGAAAAGTCACAGATTGGGAAGAATTTGTCAAAGCTGTGATTTTACCCTAGATGATTAGCCTCTGGCTTCCTTTTTAAAAGAAGAAACTACTTTTTTCACAAACATACAGAATGTCGCTGCTTGCCAGTAATTCCGGCTCAGATGCCATGTGCTTGACTATTCAGATCTGGCCCAGACACCATCTCACTGGAAGAATTCTAGTCTCCGTTCCCAAAGCAATGCCGGCTTTACAGTGATCTTGCTAATGGGAGTGTGGAGGATTGCCGTGGTAACCATCTCGGCATATTAGAAATAGCTGTTTCAGGACTACTGTTTGCATCTCCCACCTGCTTCAGGTCTTTAATTCACTTTGTAGATACTTCGCAGAGAGATTTTATTTTTTGAAGTGTTCAAAGTAAAGCAGCCGAGCTATTGACAAGCAGCTGTAAGAGTTCGTGATCCATGATTCTGTATCTTCCCTGAGGCCCATCCTGGGGCATGTGGTGTTTGTCAGCTTGTTTTTTTTATTGCTTTCTAGTGCCTAGTGCTGACTTTCAGAGGTGTTTGGTCTTCATAATTAATCTGATAAAAGGCCTGCTCTCACTCAGGTCCAGGTAGTGGGCTTTCTCTCCCTGGACAGGCAATGTCCTCAGTCCAAGCTCCTCTTGGCCTTGGCTTTGCTGGGAGTTTTGCTGAGGACTGAGTGCAGGATGCAGGTTTTGACTTGGAACAGAAATGCTGCATTAGCATTGATTCATGCATTTCAGTGAGACTCACTCTTGCTGCTAGAGAGAAAAGCACTAGCACAGTGTGCTATTTTAAGATGAACATCTTGCAGGTTTTATTAATTCCTCTGTAATTCATTCAGTTCTAGGTTCTAATTTTAAACTTTGGATTAAAAAGGTTTAGTATAATTTTAGTATATCACTGTACATATAAACCAGTCTAACTGTGGAATATGAGAGTAGAGACATTCAATTAATCTTTGTCCAAGAAACATTCAGCTTTAATTTTAGATGCTTCATTTCCTTAACACCCAGAATCAGTGATATTTCATAAGCAGCATCTCAAATTGCCTGAGCCAATCATTGCTTTCAAAGGAACAGGGCAGCCAGGGATTTAGTTTACATGTGTTCAGAGGACAATCATGGAACATCATTACCAGCTGCACACAATAAATGATGGTAATGAGCAATTTAATCCTAGTACCAAGAGAATGTCAGACTAAGGCGTTCAAGCCACCAGACGTGGTGTGGCTGAGTGTTACTCAGTAATGTAGATGTAGATGCTGCACCCAGTACTGAACTGTTGTGGTGTGTATTTCTGAGAACCTTTTGTGAACAAAAAATATTTTTTGTATGTGACAAAAATATTACTGGTGTTTGATGCCTTGGCTGTAACACCCCCACCCCCACATAGACAGACAAGCTGTGATCTGCAAATTTACAAATTCAATTAGGAATAGAGTGTAATTGGCTCCCGCTAGTGACTGTGCAGGTCTGCAGCAGGGATCTGAACCTCTGCCCGTGGCTCTAACCTCAGTGCATCCAAAGGGCCATCCTGCCAGAGTTGAATGCCTTTTTATAGCCATTGCTGCTCCTGCCCCAGTCCCAGATCCTGCCCTGTTCTAACTGGGCCCAGTTTATGGCCAGCTTCCTTTCTTTGGGTGTGCAGGCAGACTGCTGCCCTGCGGGCTGTGGACATGGTGGCTCAATGTTTCAGTCCTGGCACTTATTGGCACTGAATTTTAATTTCCTGCAAGAGTCTATACAATTGCTCATCCAGCACCTGGTAAGTGGCAGTTCCCCAGGCTGTTAGCTCTGCGCGTGCAGCAGGGCATGCTGTGTCCCTCAGGCAGGCAGGAGGGAAGAGAGCCCAGTTCCCTGCTTCCTGTGCATCCTGCTCCCCATTGTGCAACACCCTGCCACAGTTCCCAGCTGGGCTTCCCTGCCGGCCGTGCTGCAGAGAAAGGGGCTGAGGTAATGATCCTGTCTTCTCCCTGCCCTGGGCAGGATGGCTGCTGACACAAGGCCTGCATCCCCTGAGACTAACTGCCATGGTGCTCAAAGCAGCTGGGGCAGGGGGCACCATCTAACTAATGAGTTCCTGACCTCCCTTTCAGGCTCCCGTGCGCCTGCATAAAGATAGGAAACTTAGCCAGGCTCCCTTTTAATAGGTCACGGCTTTACCCTGCGACAGCTGCTCCATCCAGTCCTAAGGTGTGCATTCCCGTTATGCTCCTAGGTTTAGCAGTAACAAGGGGAAGGGAGCACCACGAGCTGTAGCTGATCGGTACATGGGGTCCTAACGTGTGCTCTCCTGTTGGAAACGTAGTCTAGCTCCTACACGAGTTATGTGACTGGCCCAAGAACTAGCAGAGAGGGCCAGGACCAGCCTGGGTGGGTTTTCTTAGTTATTTCTAAGTAACCACTGGGTTCTTTCATCAAAACAAAGCCCCATGCCTTCTCCGCAGTCCATGATGTGGAGTTGTTTCTTGTCTGTTTTCAGGCTAAGCAAGTATTTAATGTTATGAAAGAATAGATGGTCTTCCACGTGCATACCGGTCCCAGGCGTGTGAAAATCACTTCCATCCAGCCTCTACAGGCAGGACAGGCTCCTTGGGTCCTTCAGTTCCCTGCTGACAGCACTGGGCCAGGGCAGCAGGTGGTAACTTATACCTGTGCACCTACATTTCAAGTGCCTCCACCTGGATTACCTGCTCCCTCGAGTATTGGAGGCTAGTTTTAACCTGGTGTAAATATGTATTCACATGGAACTTGAGCACTCTCAGCTGTGAGCTGGAAAATAAACAGCTGGCTTGTGCCCACTAGAAAACACCCTAGGCAGGGGTATCTGCTGCCCTCTGGTGTTGTGAGCAGGTGAGAGTTACTGATTAAAACCCCCATCAAACAAAATCCAAAGGCAATTAATTAAACCTGAACATCTGTACCCTGGGAAAGCTCCATGTGCTGGTCCTGTTTCCCTTATTCCCTAGTGCCACTGGATGATGATGTCTTCCATGTGTAAGGGATAGTAAGAGAAAGTTCTCCAGCAGGGCCACTTAAAGATGGTGAACTGCCTCTCGTGCAGGTGTTCTGTTATCCGCAGCCCACCTGCAGCCCCTGATGGGGGGTGGGGGGGTGGCAGAGGGAAAGGAGTGGGGGTGGTGTGGCACCTGTTCACTTGAAAGTTATGCTATAAAATGAAAAAAAGGAGAAACCACCCTCAGCTAGCAATGCTTGCCCCTGAGGCCCTGGAGCATCCCCTCCAAGGCCGGGCCCGGGCTTTTCCACAATTTTCAGTTCTTTACTGCTCTGAACCTCCGAAGGCTTCCCTTTGTTTCTTATGTATTTTGTTCTTTGTGAAAGGAGTATAATGTTGCTGAGCAGGCAAGTTCCTGCTGTTACATATGCTACTGTGCTTACAACACCATGCCAGGAGCCCTGCAGTTTACCATTGACAATTCTCCTACATCAGAATCTCTGAATAATCACACCAGTTATTTTCCTGTCTCGCGTTCAGTCCTTGTATGTAAATAAAGCGTTTTCTTTTCCTAGAGGGAGCTAGGAACTTATAACTTCATACTCACAGTCCTATATCTACCTATCTAGAACTGCATACACTGTAGCCAAAGCCAGCTGACTGCCGTGTGCTTTGGAATGCTGAGTCAACTGATGTTCAGTGACTGTATTTATGGAATGACAAAATAAAATCAAGCCGTCGTTGTCTCAAGGAGGGTTTCCTGGGCTGAAAGTGGTTAGCAGCGGGGCCGCCTATGCTGCAATTACTGCCATGTTGAGGAGGTGGGGAAATGTACATCCGTGTGGGGTGTTGGGCCAAAGCAGCTGGCTTTGTCTGTGCTTCAATCTCTGCTTGATGTTCCAGAGGAGGCTCTGTGCCCGGGGCTGAGCTCTTGCCCATGTTCGGCCCATGTTGGGCAGAGAGGAAGGGGAAGCAGCCCTTGCCCCATCTGCAGTGGTGCCAGCAGGAGCTGCCAGGCATTGCTGGGGCTCAGCTCCTACACTTCTCTGTGCCAAGGACCGTGGGCGCCATTGAGCTTATGCTCCTATTCAGCTATGGCCACCTGATCCCTAGGCTCTGAGCTGTGTGTTGTAAATCATCTCAGAACTGGAGGCAGGGTCCCTGTAGTGCAGCAGCTGTGTGGCACGGGAGTGCTCCTCCTCTGAGGCCGGGATGCGAGGGCAGCGCAGCACAGCTCAGGGCTGCCGGATCAGGTGCAGGGGCCTGTGCCTGCGATGGGATCAAACTCTAGCTCTGGGCCATAGTCCCCGCAGCACTGGGACTACTGGGCTGGGGTGGAGGTGGCCACTAACCACCCAGCAGCTGCAGGCCAGTTGCTTCATTAATGCAGCTCTGCCCCTCCGGCCTTCGCCCGGGCAGAGGTGAGGCAGGCCAGGCTCTGGCAGGGCCCAGGAGAGGCGCCTTGGTGGGGGGGCCGACATAGGTGGGCCGTCCCCCTCCCACTTCTCCACAGCAGGCAGGCAGGGCTCGCCTTTCCCCGCCAAGGGGCAATGTCGCCCCCCGCAGGAATGACTGGGAAGGCAATAACCCACAGCTGAGCCTTTCCCGGCCAGCGACCGGCCCCATTAGCCCACCCCAAAGGCCAGGCTCAGCGGGGGCGCGGCGGCCGCTGGCTCGCAGGAGGCTCCGAGGTCACAGCCCTGCATGGCCGTGCGCGGGGCGGCGTGTGTAGCCGCAGCCCGTGTGGGGGGGGGGGGAGACACCGCAACAGGGCTCGGCTTGCGGCTCCCACACGTGGCGGGGGCGGGGAGGCACACCGGGCTGGCTGAGCGGAGGGGAGGGCGAGCTGCTGCTGCTGGACTGGGCTGGCTCCCTGCGAGTGTGGCCACAGGCGGCGCTGGGCCATGCAGATCTAGCTGGGTGGGAAGCGGGAGCCCGGGGGGGGTGGGGGGGAGTCGCACCTGGGCGCTTAGCTGCGACTATCGCCTGCCCCTCCCCCGCCGCTCTAGGGTTGGAGGCTTTGAACGCAGGTGCTGCGGCCGCGCTGGCAATGAGCGAGCCTCGCTCCCACGCCCCGGGCTGCTTTCCCGGCCACAGCAGCTTCCTGCGCCTCCCTCGGGCGCTGCTTACTGAGGCGAGGGCTGCAGCAAGCTGGGCAGCAGCTGGCGCAGGAAGCTCGCTGGCCTTCCAGCTTTCCAACAGTGGCCGTTTATTTCCATGCACGGCTTGAAATAAATGTAGCAGATGAGCTGGGAGAAGCCTCGTGTGCAAGGTGCTGCACACCCCAGAATGAGAATCCTGCCCTTTCCCCACAAGGCTTGCTGGCTCCAGGGGAGCCAGCGTTGATCTTTTCCTCCCCATGCAGATGACAGGGCAGCTGTGACTGTCTGTTTTTTGTTTACTCGATGGCCCTCCTCCCTGTCCAAATGTGTCAGACCCACCAGCATGGACCTTAGTGTATGCTACTTGGTTTTGAAGTGCCTCTTCCTGATGGCACTGGCCCATTCCGCCTCCGCTGCAGCTGCTGCTGCTCCCACAATAAAACTTATTGGGAACCATTGTTGTTGACTCCTTTTTTTAAAGGATTTATTAAAACACAGAAAACAAAAACAAACAAATACACACAGAGTACAAAGTAAATGTGATCCATATTGGCTACAGACGCCATAAACCCTGCTACAAAAGGTCAGCACTGTGCATTTATTATCACAAAGTAACAAATCAAGAATCATGAAGGCAAAGTAGCTTTAAATGCTTCCATTTTTCCCTATTCTAGTCCCAAATCTTTACTGCCTTAGGCCATAGTCCATGGAATCATTTACATCGTGCACAAAATAGTTGCATAATCATGTCTGTGGATGACAATGTAGTTGGGCAAAGTTAATACAGGCCCCACTGGGCTCAGGCACCACACTCTTCCTGCCATGGGCCTGTCACATTTAGGGTTACCATAAGGAGGCTACTGTGGAGTGGAAAAATGCATGTTAAAAAGCTTCAGTGGTGTGGGGTGTGTTTGAATGGATGGGGGTTAATTTTTAGCTGGTTTAACAGAACGCGCAGTAAGAGACTTTTAAAACTACACTCCATTCTAATCTCATTTGGACATGGAGGGAGGGGATGGACAGTCAGACGAGGGAGAGGTTCAAACACAGCCAATTTTTAAATAATCTTACCCTAAACAAAACACTGCTACAGGAAATCTAGCCATTCAGAAGGAGTCATCGCAAACCAGCTTTGGCCAGAAGAACACACTGTAAACGTCAGCGAGATGAGTTTCTGAGAGAGTTGCCAATTTACCCTCCATTAAAAGCCTTTGGGAGCAGGAGCCTTTTAGTGCAGAGGGAGCCATAGCACTGGGGGCTACCTCCTCATTTTGTGGCAGGAAGATTTTTAATGAGGGCACAGACAAGGCTGATGTTTGTCTCCCTCCATGCCTGCAACCCTCATGTGTTTGAGACCCAGCAGCTGGGTTTGAGGCGCATAATGCCCAGCTGTTACAGAGCACATTTCATCCACCAGTGCATGCTTTGAGCACACCACGTTATCCTTCCCTTCAGCACACACCTGTAACTCAAACAGTCCCGACCCATCATGGCTGTCAGGGTCAGGTCATTGGACAGTCAGCACTGACAGCCATTCTTTTACTTCTGTCATGTAGGGCAGCTGACTGACTCCAGCCAGCCAGCCTGCCTTGTGGATGTGATGAAACACACCTGCTCAGGAGCTAGAGGGCTGCAGAGTGCCACTGTGAAGCCTTTAGCCCAGTGCAAGGACGCTGAAAGCTGGCACAGTGCAGGGCGAGATCTGGGTTAACAACAAACCTAGACCTACAAGTGAGTAACCCAGCCCCAGCCTGCCCCTCATGCTCAGATACTCCTGGCTGCAGGGAATGCTCCAGAGACAACTGATAGATGTGCCAAGATGTCATCTCTCCATTCAGATTTCCATCGGGGGGCGTTCCACTGTCCCAGCCACACATCACAAGCAAACATGTCATCAGGGTTGTGTGTCTAGGGGGAGGTCTTGCTTTCTCTGCCCCAGTTCAAGCTCCTTTAACCTTTGCAATTCAGTGAGCAACCAAGCCAAGGGAGCAGGTCCTGTCTGGGGCACAGCTAGATACACAGTGAAGTAGAAATTCAGGGTGGGCAGAGTTGGAGATGGTGCAGTGCAGAGTTTACCAGGAAAGGCTAGGAGAGTCAAGAAAGTGCTCCTGATTCAATCATCCCAAGCCAAGAAGATGATGGGAACATCAGATATGGAGAGGAAGAGCCTCTGTGAGTGGAATTTACCCCAACTAGCAGCCTTTCTGTGGCGGAAGAAAGTGGGAGAGAGAATTCCCCCGCTTTATGGCCCTCTGCAACTCCACAGTCACCCCTGAGACCTCTGCACAGCTCCATGGGACAGCCATACCTCAGCCAGCCCCTGCTGACTGATGAGGACTGATCGGTGCACACCCATGTTTACTCAGCAGCAGCTCTCATCAATCATGCGGTGGGCTCCTTCTCTGCAATGGAAGGCTTTCACCACCCCAGCTGTGGCTAGTCACTGCCAGAGCATGCTGTAGAAGGCAGAATAGGAGCAGAATGGGCAAAATGGCTACCCAAAGGAGTAGGTGACAGCAAAGGTGAGATCACACAATCTCCCATGGGAGCATCGGCCAGGGTGGTGGGCATGGGAGACAGGCTGCCCTTTTATTCTTTTCTGGGCTAGTAAGAAGGAAGCCCCCTTCCAGGTGGCTCAATAAATGGATATGGCGGCCTCCTAAGCCTCAGCTAACAGAAGTGCAAAGACTCTACACTGTCAGCAACTCGGTGCTTGTCTCCCCCTCTCAGGGCTGTTTGCTGGGGAGTGCAGCAACCTGGGGTCCCAGCAAGTCTGCAGGGGGGAGAAGACCTGGTCCCCAGACTCAGCACAGAAACCAACTAACACACAATCCCAGCTCCCGTGCACAGTACCCGTGCACCCAGGCACCAGCTGTCACTCCCTCTGTGCCAAGGGGGAAGGTCCCAGGGGGCTGCTCACCGGGCACGAAGAGTGCCGATGGAGGTAACTACAGCTCAACATCACACTGACACATGCAAGGCTTTGACCTAGATTCCCACACTGTCTGCTAGGCCAGAACTGGATTAGCTCAGAAAAGTGCCTTCAATCAGCATGAGCTAGGTAATTTGTGTGGTCTCTGGGGCTCCGTACAGGCCAGGAGTAAGTCAGCTGTCAGGAAACAGAAAAGGAGATAATTTAACACATTCCCTGCTGGCCCACCAGGCTCCCAGCTATAGGTCATGTGAGGCCATACCAGGCGTATTCAGCAGGTGTGTTCTCCCTTGATCCCGTCAAGGACTGGCAATAGATGGGTACACTCTCCCTGCGCGCACATGGGACATTTGGCAGCAATAGAGCAGCTGAAGGGCTTGAAGTGTGCATGCATTTGCTCAAACACAAAACGGACATAAAACTAGAACAAACAGAGGAGGCTACAGAAAAGAATTAAGCTTAGTTCCTAACTGACACGTTAGGGAAACTGAACTAGAAACAGCGCTTCCAATAAGGTCTCCCTTTAAATCTGATACAAGTTGATAAAACCAGAGACATAAATACTGTTACTATATAATCCCTTCATAATTCATCCAACATCATCAAGACAAACTCTTCAAGTCTTCAATAAGAAAGTGCAAAAAATGTACAAGGAAAAGAAATCCCCTTCAAAGAAGTTCTTGAAATGGGCTGGGGGAGCATTTTGTTTTGAAGAACACTTTAAATGAGAGCGGGACAGCCCTGGGCACCAACACCCACTGGGCCAAGAGTTAATCTTCAATGCAGATGATGTCACCAAGCTTTCCCTTGTGTTCCAAGGCTGCACCATCTTTCAGTGACTCTGCTACTTTTTTATCAGGGTGGCTGGAAGGAGGCCCATTGGGTGTTGCTGAAAAGAACAAAAATGAACGTGTTACAGTCAACCTGATTTCCGTTCCCCTCCCTGTCTTCATTGCAACTGTGCGTGGGCTTGGAAACGTAGTGCAAGGTGAAGGCAAAGTGGGAGTGACTGACCCCAAGAAGCAGAGATGGCAAGGTCGCTGTCCAACCTAAAGGAAATGTCCTTAGAAGCAAGCAAGCCAGCTCCACTCTGTTCCCTGAGCCCAGAATCTGCTTGCACACACACTTGCGTATTCAGTTCACAAAGCACCACCACCTGCAAGCAAGGCACCTGCAAGAGTTACACAATACGGTACTTATGGCCCAATGCACACAGCTTCTGTTGCTCGATCCAGCTGCTAGCGATGCACTTGCTTTTCAAAAATGCTGTCAGTGACTTTGGGCAGGCAGATGGCCAGGACAAGAGGAGAGAGGCACGTGGGGAACTCTCAGCCTTTTCAAACAGTAGCTGAATAGCCAAAATTTAGCACTGCATGAAAGGTGAGTCTGTGAGAAGGAAGGAAGAAAGGAACACACTGGTGAAGTGTGAATAAATGTTCCATGGGAAGGCAATCGGCCGGACGCCGGATGGACACCTGAGAAGAGCAGACAACTCTCAGAAATGGTCTGTAGCAGGCTTAGCACCGCACAGCAGTGGCAGCTGTTACTGAGAGTCCTTTCCATCCCTGGAGCAGCTTTGCTCACTGCATGGGGGCTTACATTTCAGCAAGGGCATTTTCAGTTGGACAGTAGGAAAAGCTTCCTGTCCGGCTGGTTAAGCACTGCAATAAATTGCCACCGAGGTTGTGGAATCTGTCACGGGAGACTTTTAAGAGCAGGTTAGACAAACACCTGTCAGGGATGGTCTGGATAATACTTGGTCCTGCCCTGCGTGCAAAGGACTGGGCTTGATGACCTCTCAAGGTCCTTCCATCCTGCAATTCTAGTCTCACATGCTGAGCACAGGTGGTCGTGCTGTCCACCAGTGAAAACAGCCACTTGTGGAGGCAGAACAGCGAGTGCTGGGCCGATAACGCAATGGTCGGGATGGGCAAGGGGGTGTCGCACAGGAAGATGCTCTCCATAGTAGCCAGTTCTGACATGAAGAGATGTCACCATAAGGGATCTATTAATTTAGAGAACAATTTCCAAGGACTGGATCTCATCATGTGGGAAGTGCTACCAGTAGATGCTGGCAGCCCTTGTCTAGCAGGGACATTTCTGATGGGTCATTTCGGTATCTCACCCTCAGGAGCTAGAGAGCCATGTGTTGGGTTTCATTGCTTTCCTACAAAGGCATGATGCCTGGCAGGCCTGGCTCACAATGGCAAGAGAGATTTTACAGGAGATCATGGCTTTGGGCTAGGAGGAAACCGCAAGACAAAGATATTGAAAATAGCCTCAGCCACCCATGCATACGAGACAGGAGCTCCGTGGAGAGACGGGGACACAGGTAGTTAGCTACTGATGTGGAGCAGGACTAGGTTCACCTTCAGGAATCAAGCAGGACAATGTCTAGCTGCCTGGGCAGTCCATGAGGCACGTCTTGGCACATGCAGAAGAACAGCCCCACAGGGGACATCCCACAGCACAAGGAGAATGGACAAACATCCCGGCACCTCTGGGGATGTCTGCCCATTGGCAAGAAGCAAGCTTCCCCGCACAGGCAGGCAGGCCACATGAGATCCTACAGCAGCAGTGTGTGGATACTGCAGCTTGGAGCCCTTGGGCCAGAAGTCAGGTTCTGAGCCCCAGCTGCACCATCTTCGGAGCAGAGCTAGCGGGAGCATGGCTCCCAGCTGCAGTGGAGACATGCCCTTTCAGTGATACGTCTGAAAGAAGCTGGCTTCCAGCCTGCCAGCAAAGACCTTAGAGAATCCCACAGAGAGCTGAGGGGATGGAGGAGTGGGGCCGCAGCGGGGATAAAATCTCCTTGAATGATGGTGAATTATTGACTATTGACTGGAAATTCCTACTACCATCTGACACGATTGTACCGGTGACAAGCAGAATTCCTCTGGTTGGTTATGTTTCCCTAGACCCTGGGTCACTTTCTGAAGCCTCCTTGCATTTCAGATGAGATCTAAGGTGAGCTTTACCACCGCACCAAGGTAAAACTACAGAGGAGAAACAGACAGCAGTATCCCGTTTGGTTGTGACAGGCGTGTCTGTTAATGCTCCGATTAGCAGCTAAGACAAGACACAAATCAAGGGAGAGGGAGGAAAATTTAAATGGATCTAAAGTCACAGAAAGGGAAAAGTTTCTCATGATACTTCAGTGACATGCCCCCTGCACCAGGAATTCACATCCCGGTGATGCGCTTTTCCAATAGCGTGCAATGCCGGCCTGATCAATACAGCATTGACCGATCTCTAACGTCCAAGCAGACACTGGGCTCAGTGTAAACTTGTGATGGGTTCTCTGGGAGCTGGCTCTTTGGTCTTTCCAAAGTCCTGAGCTGGAACTGCGCAGGGATACCACCAGACAGACTCCATGCAAAAGTACGTATGATATTTCTATCTGTTAGTCTTTAAAAGTGCCACAAGACTCTGTTGTCTATCCAAACATGTTCTCAAGGCAACATGGCACGTCAGTCTAGGAGCCTCCTTTCTTCAGGAGCAGCAGAGAATGTGAGCCTTGAGTTGAGGAAATGGCATGGGAACAGGGAAAACTATTCTATGCACGGAGAACAAGACGCAGAGATTCCAAAAACCAACCATGTCAGTGATTCCACTCCACCAGAAGTTAACTGCTAGCCATGATTTAACCTCACAACCACAGGCATAACCACCCACAGGAGAAGAAAAGGACAATTCCCCAGATGTTACCAAAAATAAAAAGCAATCAAAAGGGTGGGCATGAGATGAGTCCCCAAAACAGGGATGCCTAGTGACAGGCGTGCCCACCCCACAGCTCTGCTCTCTGCTGACCTGGAATTGCACGGAGATTTGATGTTAATTATTCTAACAGAACTGGAGTGAGTCATTTCGTAGCGTGCACAAGTGATGAGGAATCCTGTGCCCCAGGAGCTCTGGAGCACCAATCCTTCCCATTCGAGCTTGAGCCGATGGACAGGCTGCTCCCATCTACCCCTCAAACCAAAGAGCTTCACCCAAAGCACAGGCACCATTGCTCACTTGCATTAGTGGGGAGGGCTGGTCAGAACCCAGGAAGGGACCCAGCATTTCACTCATTGCACAGTTACCAGCTGCTCTCCAAAAACTACCCCTTGGAGCTGACTGTGCTGGGAGCAACCACTGGCCCAGCAGCCCTGCGCTTTTCCAGCAGACTTGTTGCTACAGCAGTCACATCCAGGAGCCAGCAGGGCTACGGCCATTCAAGGAGACAACGCGCACTAGACGCTCCTGAACATTCTAGATTTACTAATTCATCCCGCCTCGTTATTTGCTGTCAGAGCTATTACGTTACTAGGCAGCCCCTAAGAGACGGAACAAGACGATACGTGTAGCAGATAGTAATAAGCATGGCCTTACCTCAGGTGGGAATAAGAGCTGCAGAGGAAAATCTTGGACACGGCTAAATATCTATTGATAAGAGAGAAAACATCTTGCTTGCCCAGTGGTCTTTGGCTTTGCTTGTGGCCTACTGAAATTTGCCACTTTAATTTCTCCCGCCAGAGAAAGAGTCTGCTAGAAATCTCAACCTACCAGTCACATATGGTCCCAGAGGCATCTGACTGTAGTTGACAATCCCACCTGGGCCAGGGCCTCGGAAATTTGGCCCAAAGTTGTTGTTGTACAGCTGGGAGGAGCCGAAGGAGCTCTGAGGAAATGGGAGAAAATAACAGCTGTTCTGAATCCCCCTGACCAACAGCTCTGCTCTCCCTGCACTGCCGTTCCCAGGACAAGCTAACTGCTTCATTTTCACTCAGTCTGAGGCGAAACTCCCCTGATCCCCAAAGAGAACTTGGCTCAGGCACCACCGTGCCAAGCACAGGAGATGGACATGGAAAGAGGAGGAGATGTTTGGCCTACATGGGGAATGCAGGACACGGCATGCGGAAGACAGAGATGGAAAAGGCCTGTTAGGTCAACATATCCAGCCTCTGCCAATTAACTCCCTAACACCGCACCATCCCAAGATGCTTTGCAAGAGATTCTCTGGGCAGGTCACCAAACTAAATGACCCTGCTGGCACCTCCTGCCCCCAGCTGTTGGGGGTCTGGGTTGCACACAGACCCCATGTTAATGTTCGGGTCTTTCTGACCTGCTGGACTGTGGGTTCCCCTCCTCGATTAGTGAGGCGACTCAGGATGCTCCGTTCAGACATCTGCAGGCGAGCAGCAACAGGTGGTATCCTGGACAGCATGGAGGGCAAGCGGGTCACATCTGCCTTCATGTCACTCAGCAGCTCCTCTAGCTGGTTCAGAACTGCAAGACAGATGCACGGATTACACCCAGCAGAGCTAGGAAACTGGCCCTCCCACTCTGAGCGGGATGGGAGCAAAAGGTACAAACTGATTCCAGTGTGGTTACAGTTGGGTGAGGAAACAATGTGACACCTGCTGGACACTGGGAGAGAGGAAACACTGGGGAGCTGTTGCAGAGAAAACCAGTGGGGTTCAGAGATCAGTTTGCAGAGAAGGACCCAGACTTGAAGATCAGTGGGCATATGGAAGCGTTCTCCAGTCATGCCTAATGCCTACAACCCTTTCCCTAAACACTGCTGTACTGTAAGGAAAACATGATTTCCACACACTTTGTGCCTTCCTAATTTCACCCCAATTCATTCCCCTCCCGCCCAGCTAACATTGGGAGCCCATAATCTCTGGGTCCCCCTAACCCTGCAGCAGCAGCAGTCACAAGATGCCACGATCTGCCTGAAGCCACATGCAGCAGCAATTCGGCAAACCATGTACCCGTCTAATTCTACAAACTGTTTCCCTCCAAGCACCATGGAGAGATGCTCCCTCCTGAGCCCCCAGCCTTCCTGCACGTCTCTCCAGGCACACAGTTAATTGCATATCAGAGCTGCTGCCATCCTATTGGTCCACACTTGGCTACTTGTGTCCTTTTAAAGGGCAGAACCTTTCCAGTGCTTTCCCATCCAAAGCGCATCTCCCTCGTGCCCTCACGGTGCTGATTTGTGCAGTAACATCCCTTTGTTGGGATCTGAAGATGACGATAATAAGGACGCTGGTCACCTAACTGCTACGAAGAGCCCTGTGGAGCCACTGGTTACTACCTGGCAAACAAACAACGTTCTGCCTCTGTGCTCTCGCATTCCATCGCCTTTGCTCACAGATGCCGGCACGGATCATGTCAGTCTGGCTGCGAGCCCTACGTGGCACGTGCCTGCCAAGGGTGCAGCACCTGCTCTGTCCTTTGCCCCAGCACAGTGCTCACCAGTCTCCGGTGGGCCACACTACCATAGAATTGGCTGTTTCCTCAGCTGTGATCCTAAAATCTCCACTTCGTATTGTTTTGTCTTTATGGTCCCCACTTTCCTACTGTGTATCTTTGTATCTGTGATTTCTGTCTCATTCTTTAACTGTTTCTGTCTGTTGCATAACTAAGTGTCTTACTTAAATCAATTAAGGTGGTGGGATATGATTGGTTAAAGGACTGTTTCGTAGTGTGCTAGGATTGGTGTTTTGTAGTATTTTACTCTAAAATGATTGGTTAAGGTACAGCTAAGCAGGACCCAAGTTCTAACTATATAAATTGGGGTCCAAAAGGAAGTTCTTTGGAACCTAACTCCAGGACACAGCCCCAAAATCAGAGCTGCCAGACCTCAACACCCGGCCAACCATACTGTGCAGAAGCTGGAGACAGTCCCCAGATGATCTAATCCTGACTGGCCACCAGGAGAAGTTTGTCTGCATTACTGGGAGTGGGGAGCACTGTATGCTTAGAGTGTGTATTCTGTTTTGGTAATTTGTAATAAATAAGAATTAAGGACATTACTGTGTGAGGCTCCTTCCTGGTAAAAGATCCTGCAAACCTGCAGAGAATTATACCTGGAGCCCTACGGATTGGGAAAGGGTGGAGGTTGCCTTAACAGGGCTATGCATTGAGCCCTACGGATTGGGAAAGGGTGGGGTGCCCTAGAGTGCAGGTAACAGTCTGTCCCAACCAGCCAGGGGTGGTGTTTCATTTCCTGAGCACGTGCACATTTGTGGGTGGTCATAAAGCACTTTCCTGGCTAGGTCGGGAACTATCAAAATACCCTCGATAGCCCTGAGCTAGGCAGGGTCTGAGCCAAAGCAACATACCCAATTCAAACGGGCGCTTTGTGCTGCTGGCGCCCACTGAAAGCTGTGGCTGCCAGTGCCTTTTTAATAAGAGATTTTCAAGGGAACTCTTCTTTGCATTCCAACAGGAATGGATGCAAAGCACAGACCAAAATGCAGAATGCAGCCATTGTGATCTTCTGAGGCATTCCTCGGTGCCTGGGAACCTCTGTGTGAGCATCTGTATAGATGCAGGCTGAGAATGCCTCACTTTTTTGCTATTCTCTGGCTCCTTAGATTTAGAGGAGCCATGTAATCCTTGGGTTTGTGAGGGGGATACACAAACAGGTAACTTAGATCCCAGACCCCCTCCCTCCCCACGGCAGGCATCACAGGCAGTGCTCAGTTCAGATCTATGCCCTAGCTTTTCTGCCCTGGAAGGACTGTCTCCCCTCGGCAACCTTAAAGCCACAAGAATTGACGCACCGCAGCCTGCCTTTCCCCTCCACCCCTGTCTTTGAACCCCTCACAAGTGGCCATGGTCTCTGTGGTAAGGAAGGCCTAATGAGACATGGCCAGCTCCAGGCTAGGGGAACATTGTGAGACAGAAACACCAGCCAGTCACTTCCTACCAGTCGGATTTATTGCCTGTCTGCCCCCACACTGGTATGATCCACCCCGAAGTCAGTCAGGGCAGCTGCAGCACCCCGTGGCTCTGGCCCAGCCCAAGAGAGCCCATTTGACTTATCTCCTCTTGACCCCAGCTAGGGAGATGTAGGCTACCTGGCAAGGATGAGGCTACATAGCGGTGACAGACCTTTATGCAGCACAGCATTGGCAGGCTTGTTCCCAGCGAGAGACTCTTTGGAGAGATGCTGGTGGCTTTCGGCAAGGCACTCCACTTCAGCCAGGCGGGCGTTCAGTGCCATGGCGGGGTGATTGGGATCCTGGGTCATGTTGAGATATGCAGCCCTCCGCAGCTGCTCCTCTATCACCAGGGCCTGCTCCAGCAGCTACGACACAACGGGGGAACAGAGAAGAGTCAGGGGCAGACTCTCCACGCGTGTAAAGTTGTGCTCTGCTGGCTCCAGCTAGCCATGCTGATTTACTCAGTCAGCGGTCCAGCCGCAGACTGCCCCACCTGTCTGACACAGGGGCCCCAGCCGCCTCTGCAGGGTAGCAGAGTTTTTGCCCCACCCCGAGCTTTTCCATCTCACCGCTGCAGAGACTGAGGCCTAGCCAATCCTCCACCACTGTTGCGGCTGAGACAAGAGCCCTTGACGCACCATAGAGAGGGTAGTGACGGCAAGTGGATGGCCAGAGCTTTAACTCACTTCCACCAGGGCGACAGAGCAGGGATCTGGCAGGCCGGCCCATTGGGGCTGAGCATCAGCAGACAATTGATTTACACCCCTGAAAGTTCACGCAAGGCCGCAGCAGCAGTTCCTTTCACTAAGAGTGGAGTGAGTGGGGCTGATGCTCAGCTCCCAAAACAAGCCCAGGGGAATCCACTCCAGGGCCCCCTGACCTGCCATGAGGCCCAAGGGCCCAGGGAGGTGCTAGGCAGCATACGGGGTCAGGGGGCCGTCTGCAGCCTGTTCCCCCTGAATCCGTGTTGGGGGCCATGGACTCTCTGTTGGGTGCTCAGGGACATTGGAGACCTCTCCCTGGATCTCTATATGTCCATGAGATTGGAGGGGCCCCCCCGCCAGCCCTTGGACACAGCTGCACCAGCCCTCCTCTAGGGGAGGGGAGAACACACACCTTCCCTCCAGGCTCACCTTGAACCGTCGGGCGAGGAACTTGTTCTTCATCTCAAGGTAGTTCCCCTTGTGTATCTCTGACTTGAACGGCTCGTTGAGAATCACGTAGCGCGGATCATTCTGGATGTCCTGCCAGCGGGCATAGCCATGGCTAGGTGCAGGAAGGGATGTTACGGAAAAAGGCCAGATTCCCAACTGGAATCTCACCAGGTAGCCTGGCGAGTTCACTTAGTGACACCCAGCATTTTAATACTTCTCATGGACGAAGTAACCAACACAGCACTCCCACGCTTGTCCCCGCGTGACAAAGACGACAATGACTTTGTGCAGTTAAACAGCCTGCCCAAGGCCAGAGAGGGAGCCTGTGTCGGAGTCAAGACCAGCGCTCAAGAAGGAAGGATCTCCAGAGTGCCATGAGGACAAAAATCTCACTAGTGCTGATCGCCTCCCCAACGCCCCACAGGGGTTCAACCTCTCCCTTCGCCTCCTGCCACTCTACAGTGGTAATGGCTCACACCACAAGTGAAAGGATACGTAACAATTCCCGCCAGCAGCCAGTAGTCATGTCTCCGGTGCCAAATGTCATAGATCTTGCCCGAGGAGACAGCAGCTCTCTCCTCATTCTGCCATAAAGTGTGCAGCTCTGAGAAAGCAAAACAGAGCCACATTGAGCCAGCAGCGTGACAGTGCCCCTCCTGCACAAATATCAAGTGGCACTAGCCTGGAGATGTGTTCCTGGGTGTGAACTCCAGGCCTCTGACCCAGTCAGCCACTGACCAACTGACACCTTAGAACCAAATCACAGGTATCGCAAACACCACATCTTCCACCATCTCATTCTGATCAACTTTGATCCCTTTAGGAAGGGCAAATCACTGGCTATAGAAAGCTGCCAGCTAATTAGCAACAAAGACTATCTACTTTTAAATGAGCAAAGAGGAAAGACACTCCCTCCCACATTGGAAGATGATAGAAAGACAATTACGTGTAAAAGGAACCGATAGGAAATCACAATTTTGCTTGGGACTGATGTGGAGTTATGCAATCATTCCTCAGGACGGCTTCTTTTTTAAACATTCAGCTATCTAGAAGGTCAAGCAGTTTAGGCTCAAAATTTAGGATTCGTGTATTTAAAAAGGGAAGGGTTATAAGTACTAATCTGAATGGAAATGCTGTCTTGAATTAAATTAACGAATGCTTCTATGAAAAACATTTTTAAACATTCCCTTGCAGCATTTGTGACCCAAGTATAACAAAGTCACCAAGGCAGAAAGACCAGGAAATGAAAGGGAAAATAAAGATAACATGAAACCGACCAGGCTAGCTTCTCAGTGAAATATAGTGAAATAAGAAAAGTGAAATTCATCATGAAATATGAAAAGTTAGCAGCAAACATAACTAGAATAAAGTAGATTTGAGTCTTAGAGGCTTCCTGTTTCAATATTCTGTGGAGTTTTGTTAGTACTAGATAAATATATAGTACTGGGGTCCCACATAAGTGTGACCTGAGTATACAGTGCTAGCAAATGCAGACATGAGAACGACTCTCATAATTAACTAGGCTGATGATTACAGCAGCATCATAGACCAAAGCAGTGGAAAACCAAACCTGCAGCTCCCTAGGCTGAGCATTCCCCAGCAGCCAGTGACCGCTAGCATGGTGCAAAGATTTGGCATTTTGCTCTAGGAATGCAATTTCATTATTTCAAAGCAATGTCAGACTCAAATCCTCTTAAACTGAACATGCAGGTTCTTGAGGAGCAGTGCAAAGATTGTGTTGCTTTCACATGCAAACACTTTCAAAGTGACCGTGAGGCCCCAAACCGTTACCTGTAAAGCCACCATCAGCAATGTTGAACATGAACCTAAAGTTCATATTTTTATCCTCCTTCTTCCCATCTTCCTCTTCCTCTTTTTCACCGTTTTGCTGAGTCTCACTCGGCTCCTTCTCTTCCACCTTGCTGTCCTCTGCTTTCCAAACATAGTGACATCAGACTAGCACAACTGCCCTGCCAAGAGGAGCTGAGATACTTAGTTCTCACCATTGCCCTATTGACTGTGAAGTGCTCGCTCCTTCTCCACAACAGGAGGAAACCAGCTCCTGTTACCAGTCTGCCACCTGGCCTCATACCCAGCTCAAGCAGCCCTGTCAGCCGAGACACTGCTAGAGTTAGCAGCAAGGATTTAGTGGCTCTGTGTGCAGAGATCTGCACCCCCACATCAGAGGGGAAGAAAGGAAAGCAGGGAAAGTGTAAGGGGAATAGCCAGCTTTTTAGCCTGTACGCGAGAGCTTTTCTGAGCTACCTGCATGGCTGCAAGTGTGGTCTGATGGTTGCAGCTGGGCACTAAGGGTACGTCTACACCACAAGCAAAAACCTATGGCTGGCCCATGCCAGCTGATTCGGGCTAAGGAGCTGCGGCGTAGACACTCTGGCTCAGGCTGGAGCCCAGAAGCTAGGACCGTGTAAGGTGGGAGGGGCCCAGAGCTCAGGCTGCAGCCTGAGCATCTACACCACAATTAGCCCGAGCTTCGGGAGCCTGAGTCAGCTGACCCGGGGCAGCTCAAGGCATCTAGCTGCACTGTAGATATACCCTAAGTCCCTGCCAAAGCCCAGTCTAGCTCGCCCACAGACTCTCTGCATGATGCTGCGACCCTGCCTCCACTCGTAAATCCAAGTCACAAACAGAAAGTTATCAAGAAGAGACAGTGTATGCAGCCCATGGCGCTCTGCCACTTTCCACGATGGTGCGAGGCAGGAGCCCCAGACAGGGTCTGTATGTGCACTTGCATGTCAGAATTAAAGGTGAGCCATTTGGGGTAGGACCATTAGTGGTGTGTACACAGTGATCATGGCCTGTAGGCAGCACACCCACAAAATAACAGCAATAGATGCTTTTTTTGTTCCCCTTTCCCTGGCCAAATACACCACAGCACCGTGCCCATGCCTCCCACAAACACACACACAACACACACAAAATGCTCTGCTCTACATTTTCATTGGTCCTCAGCTGCCCATGACCTGAATTGCATCTTACCTGGCTTGAAGTCTTTGTCTTCCCCTTTACCTTGGCAGGCATTTAATTCTGACTTTTCCAATGGCTTTTCTTTTTCTTGAATTGCCTCATCTGCAGAAATTAAATAGACCATGGTAGTATATTAACTAGCAGAATGCTGTTTAGAAATGACAACCAGTAGCACTGGCTTGATTTGACACGCCTCTTTAAAGCTCCGAACGATTTGCTTTTGTTTTGTATTACAAGGCAGTTTTCAGCCAGAAAATGCGGTTTCATCAAAATGGAAACATTTTGCAGTGTGATGGAGAAACCATCTTTACTGATGCAAAAATGATGTTAATAAAATGATGCCAGTTTACTGTAACGTTAGGCGCAGCACTAACACCCTCTCAGCACTATTCACTCAGGAAGAGAAATTCTCGGACTCTCAGGGTGCAATTTCTCCCTGTGCAAAGAATCACCACCTGACCTAAACCACACTGACTTCCCACTCAGTGGTGCATAGGCATGTGGAAGAGAGATGAACTTCACGCTCACAGAGGGTGCGCCTACACTTGAAAATTAAGTCGACTTAAGCTTGCTTAAGTCAACTTAATTTCCCCACATCTACACTACAGTTTCCTTAAGTCGACTTAAGCAGCTGCTTAAGTCGACTTAAGGAAATTCAAAGTCGACTTTATAACACCTGGTATAAAGTCGACTTTGAAGCTTAAGTCGACTATTGAAGTCGACTTTAGCCAGTGTAGACGTGGGGTAGCCCTAAGTCGACTTAGTCGACTTAGGGCATGGGTCCCTTTTCGCCGGGACCACTCAGGTCCCGGCAAGAAGGGACCACAGGGCTCGCTTCCTTCTCCCCAGGACCCGTGCTCCAGCTGCTGAGGTCTTGAGGAGAAGGAAGCCCCACACTCCCCACGCTCCCTCCTAGCCGGGACCCAGAGAGAGCTGAGCAGCTGGAGCACGGGCTGGCAGCAGCAGAAGAGTGTTACTCTAGCTGAGGGAATGGGCCTCAAGGGTCCTGTGCGGCACACAGAGTGGCTCAGTGTGCTCTTTCTCCCTCCACCCCAACCCTCACACAGACTGGGAGGGGGCAGAACTCCTTTCCCCACCACTTGAAGAAACTCTGTTTCCAGAACTCCTAGTGCAGCATGTACTGCTGCTCTGTCTGCTCTGCTGGTGACACTGGTGTGGTCCTGGCCTCAGGAGACGACATACATGCTTTGCTGTTATTTCAGAAGGCTGCAACATTTTGCCAAAAATGCAAGTAACAGAAGGGGGATGGTGATTTTTAAAAGTTTCTGTCTCAACCAAACTTAAATGGAATTTTATGGGACAATAAAAGGGGAGGGGGCTCCTCTGGCCCTAAGCTACCTCCTACTAAGCACCGGTGTTAGAGCTTCTTAAATAAAAAACAAAATTCAAGGATCTTTTACAATGGAAAGCGTTAGACGCTTCAATATAGGGACTGCTACCAGTGAACAGCAAACTGGAGAAGACCTATGGCCGATTCCGTAACTCTGGGAATTTTCTTGTCTCTTTCTTCTCTAAAAATCATATAATCAATTCTACGCCACCGTAGACTTCCAGGCATCAATAACCTAAACTCCTCAGAGTTCACTGCAGGTTCAGGGTCAGATGAGGCTACTTCAGGTCACTGGAAACTAGACTGGTGGAAAATGAGGAGAGATGCTGGGAAGCTGAATATATTTAGAAAGAAACAGCATGGAGTAAAAGAAACATGGTGACATCAGGGTCTAGTGGGCCAGGGTGTGTCTTGGAACAAGGTGTCAGAGAAGCAAGGCAGCCCTGAAATCCTTGGCTGCTGCACTGCTGTGGAACCCTTTATTTGTCCCACGAGAGAGTATGCTGTCTGGGCAGAAAGCGAAATATCACAGTAATGCACACAGGTGGAACAAGGAAGAGAAGGATCTCTCTAGCAAAGATGTCCAGCTGGGACTACCCCAGACTTCATGGATGCTGGGACACGAGCTCTGCATGCAGTGGTTATACCAGCTGCCTCACCTTTTGCTGGTGGCCGCTCAGGCGAAGGCTCAGCTTTTTCAGTCTCTTCTTGGCTCTCTTCTCTCGGTTTCTCTTCGTTTCCAGAGCTCTCTTGGTTTTCTTCATTCTCAACTTTCTCTGCACTGGCTGGCCCCTTAATGTCAAGTGAGGACACCACATTAGCCACTCCAGGGCAAAGGGATGAGGGTCTGTTGCTGAAAAACTGCCCAGGAAGCCCAATCATAACCATTCAGAGACACGTGGTCCACGAACCTTCTACCCTGGCTCTGATTTACAGCTGACACCAGATCACTGAGCTGCTCTGCCTCAGTTTCCTTCACAAGGGGGCTGTGTGGATCAGTTATTATGTCTAAAGGGCTTTAAACATGATCAGTGAGGGAAGGCAGGAGTCTAACCCTTCCTTTACAAAGTACCATATCAACACAAGATGCTACGTAGCAGTTTTTAATACAATAAAACCTTAGAGCTGAGCTGTGCACTTACCAACACAGGCTTTCAGAACTGCAGGTTCATCTTTGTCCCTGCACATACAGAATTCCGCACCGTGTTATGTTTGTATGGATCCCCCAGGTTAGGGTCAGAGCTGAGACTGGTGAAGGGTCCGGGGCAGGGTTAAGGTTGGGGCTGGCAGGATGCCCATGGGGGTGCAAGGGGAGGCCCAGGCAGGGCTCATTCCCACAGGGTCCTGAGTCCTGAGGCTCTAAGTACTAAGCTGTTTGTGTAGCCATCTGGGCGGATGGCACAGAGCATGCTCAGCCTTTAAATGTTGCCCTGGGGTGCAGGGGTGGCCCCACAGCTCAGGATGCCTGGAGTGGTGGTTGCAAGTGCTGCAGAGAAATGCTCAGCAGGAATCTCACGGCAAACAGCCTGCTGGGCTGAGCAGTACTGCAGTGCCCAAGAACTGGGGATCAGCACAGCAAGTGGTGTCCTAGGAGAGACACGTGCAGCATGACAGGGCAGCTGAAGCACTGGTCTCTCTGCAGGCCGTGAGGTAAGGGATCAGAAGGATCGAGGAAGGCAGGCCACATGTGAACAGCATTAGCACAGAGGGCGCAGATGCCCGCAGAGCACCCCACATTCCAGAGAATCCATGAGATTCCTGAGAGAGCAGAATATGCTGTCCCTGCAGGCAGGTGGCACAGACAAGGGCTGGAAGCACTGCAGAAGCAAGAAACTCATCCCTGGAGCCTGCGACGGAAGGTCCTCAAACTCCTGCTGGCTGGCAGACAGGTCACTGAGTGCTAGCTATGGGAAAGGCTTTAATTGACAAATATAACAGAGGAAGAGGTTGGGACACGGGGTCAAGGGAAGTAGAGAGAGAATTGCTGGGTTTTGGCCCAGCTTTGCTGTGTCCTGGGAACATTGCATGTGTTGCCAATGGGGATGTGTGAGCTTCAAGAAAATGAGGGTGAAAGAACCTCTCTTACCTGGCTCTCCACTGGCTTCTTGGGCTTTGGCTCTAGATGTTCCTTTTCCTCTGGGAAGCCCAGCTGTATTTCTATTTTGTCTGAAACCACAACAGAAAAGAAATGTGAAATGCACTCAGCTCGGCCACCAGCATGCTGCTATTGGTCAGATTGACCCTATGGAAGTCGAGTCTAGTTGGAAAGTTCTGTTGTTCTATAGAACTTTCCAACCAGATTCCAAGAATTAAGAATGGGAAGCTTATTTTTAAGTCAGATGCTCCTGGTTAAAGGCAATTTTGACCTAAAGTTGGGGGGAAAAAATGCAGTTACTAGGAAGCCCATAAGAGGTTTGTGTCTAACTATTAACTTCCCCTTGTTATTGAGAGTGAAAAGAAAAGCCAGTAACTATGTGAACCCCACAAAAGTCCCAATCTATCCCCAATGGCCCTGTGTGCCTTGGCTTTCCTGGATACAGGCGTTTCAGTGTAGACACCGGTTACAGTGATACGAACGGTTCTCCCATCAGCGTAGATAATCCACCTCCCGGAGAGGCAGTAACTAAGTTAATGGAAGAACTCTTCTGTTGATCTAGCACTGTCTGCACCGGGGGTTTCAGTGTAACTACTTCTCCCAGAGGGGTGGAGTTTTTCACCCCGAGCGACGTAGCTATACCCATGCGAGTTCCTCATACAGGCCAGGCCACAGCTTCACTCCAGGACAGTTAACACACGCGGAGAGCTCGAGTTCGCTCTACGGTGAAGATAGCCTGGGTGGGGCATTGTTAGAGAAAAGCCAGACCAATTCTATTCTCTCAGTCGCTATGGAGAAGGTCCTCAAAAGCAACACGTGATTTTGGGTGCCAACTTAAAACACCCTAAAGGGGCCTTGTTTTCAGAGTGTGATTGCCCTTTGTATGGGGTTTCCAGGCCCTTTTGAGTTCTCTCCAATTGGGCATCCAAACACCAACCACTTTTGGAAACCTGGGCCCACCCTGCTTTCAGAGCAGTGTCTGGGCCCAGACTCATTCTCTCCATCGAGCAGCTTGTAGTCACATTTACCTGGCGGTGCCGCTGGCCCACTCTGCATATGCGCTGGGCTGGCTGGGACTGGGGTGTTGGGATCTGAAGAGACAACCTCACTGGTCTTCTTGCCCTCTGGCCCCTCCGGAATCAAATCCGGAGTGCTGTACTTCCCATTGACGTGTTCAAACTCCTGGACCTGAGGCCCACGTAATTGAAGAAATAAAACACGTGGTTAGTTTTTGAAATACAGTCAGACAGCAGAGCTGCATGTCCAGCAAGTCAGAACCTCACAGGTTGTGTGGCCCTCAGAGTCCAGGTGATAATAAGGGGGCTTGGCTGCATCTGCCACCTAGCAGCCAGACTTGAACCGATCGGACCGATCAGCAAGACTGCCTATCCAGTGTCCAGACCGGCATGGGCACTGGCATTTACTGCATTCAAAGCTCATAGGCAGCAGTGTTACCAGGTGAGCTAACAGGGGCCTTCACATGCAGGAGCTGGGCTTCTCTGAGAAGTCCCTCAGGCTCCAACAGGCTCTGCCTCTGACCCGCTGTTCCCTGCATTTACTCTGCAGAGGCGCACTGGAAGGAGAAGGTACCCAGTTACTAGCACGGCAGAAGCTGTGCAAATGAGTGACCATACTAATACTGAACAATAAGCCTCTGTGCAGGCCCGGGGAGAGAGCGACGTTCCCAGAAGCCTGAACACACACAGACAACTCAGAGTGCCAGATCAGAGTTCATTGACAGCCCTGGCTCCTGGGCGTTCTGTGCCCCCACCTGAAAGCTTTTTGCTTTCCTTTTCCTTTTCCCCTGACCTTTCTGTTCTTTTCCCCACCCCCATCCCTATGCCCTTCACAATGCTCTAATTTGTTTTTCCTACACTGCCTTTTCCCACCCTTCCTGGACAGCTTAGCAGCAAGTGTCACTAAAGACACTTCATAAACTGAGCTCTCTCATGTCTGACATTTTCCCATTTCCCAGGACCAATTCCATTATCCACGGGAGTCCGGGACCTCTTCTTAGACTAAGAGGTAGCTACTTACCAAGGGTATTTGAAGAAGGTTTAAGGGCAATTAGTACATATGAAATAAGAATCTTCACCCAAATCCAAATTAGTATTTTTTTATCCACAGTGTAGTGGGGTAGTTTCCCTGCTTCGGCCAGGCAGGAATTAAAAGCCCTGCAGAAAGTGCCTGGCCAATGGGAGCAGAGGGCTGTGGGGCCAGGATAAAGCCAGGGCTGCCGCTCCTGCTCTGGGCAGTTTGCCTCAGACCTGGGAGGGAGCAGGTTGTGCTGAGTGGGGCTGCGGGAGACAGGACCTGGATAGCTCCCAGGGGCACTGCCAAGCCTGAGCCTTCATACAAGGGCTGCAGGTACCTGAGAGAGATGTGGATGGCCCAGGGGACCTGGTGAGGGCATAAGCTAGAGAGGAATAAGGGGGTTGAGGTAGAGCTCAATGGAACACACAGGGTCCCTGGGCCGGAGCCCAGAGAAGTGGGCAGGCCCGGGGCCCACATGCCTCCCTCACACCGCCAGTAGGCGGAGAGACCACAAGGGAGAGGTGAAGGGACAGTGCCGGCCACTGACACAAGTGGTCTGGCTGGAAATGGACCTGACCCCAAAAAGGAGGAACTGAGTGCTCAGCCGGAGGGCTAAGATCCTGCAACTGACCACAGGTAAGCGGTGAAGGGACTAACAGTGGCCACTGGGGCAGAATGGGCCAAGCTGGACTTGACTGAACCCCGGAAGGGGTGGACTCAGGAGGGACTCAGCCGGAGGGCTGAGGCCCTGGTTGTGAGAGAGAAACCAAGCGCTGACCACCAGACATTGGACTACTTGAGCTTTTCCAAGTAACATCACCAGGAGGAGCTTGTCTGGTGGGCCCTATGCTGAAGAGATCTACACACGGGATGTGGAAAGCTCTTCATCACTTGGCATCGCCAGAGACCCAATTCAGCAAGATCACTAAGCTCATGTCTAATTTCAGACACAAGTAGTTCCATTGACTTCATGGGCCCACTCATATGCTTAAAGTAAGGCATATAAGTGTCTAGCTGGATCAGGGCCTAGTCTCAAGATCAGATGTCTCACTCTAAGATATGCTCTGGATCAACCTCAGGTTGCTGGGCTGGGTACAGGAATCAGTGGAGGGTGTTTTCTTGCCCATGACACAAAGGAGATCAGACTGGATGATCAGGGCTCAAGGAGCTATAGGCAGTTTGCATCCTTACTTTGGTAAGAGAGGGAGTTTTTATAGATTCCAGCATACATCTTTACATTGATTCTTAGAGTCACATTTGCTGGCTCACTGTCAAGAAGGCATTCAGCAGAGTTAGCGACATTAAAAGGAGCCCAGAACGTACCTGCAATGCCACAATTCAAATTTTACTCACCCACCTTCTTCCTTACTAGTGACATAACTCCTATCCTAGTCAACACATGCTGGCGTGACAGCCCTTCTCGGGGAACACCGTCTGCAAAGGTTTCAGCACCATCTGCTCCAGGCTCACATAAATGCCTCATGAACAAAGAGACATAAGCCCTGGGAAATAAAAGGAAGAGCTCAGTGCAGCTGAGGTGCCTTGGGGGGGCGCCCCCCACACACACACACACACACACACAGAGTGCCGGCAATTCTTGCTCCAGATCAGAACCTCTGGGGCTCTGGGTGGGACCTTCCCAGGGGAGTGAGGAAGCAGTGTGTTTTTATAGGGAACGATTCATTGTGCTCTCCTTTTGTTTTCACACTGTGGGTCAAATTCTCTCCTAGTGTAAAACTGTGTTTATTTGTAGAACAGTAGCAATGAAGTCTCCTCTGCATGGGGCACTGTACACACAGGAGACCACATCCAGCCTGAAGCGCTTACAATCTAAATGATGCCATTGTCAAGGAAACCTGTCATGATGGGAACAAGAGAGGTATGGCTGACAACCTGCTCAAACCCGGAGTCCCCTCCACTAATTTAGAGCCCAGCCAGTGACCACGCTGGGGTCTTTTCAGCTCATTGGAACAGAGATCTGGTCGGGAAGCTTTCTTCTTCCTTTCTACAGTGCCTACAGCTGCTTCTTACTGACTGTGCCACAGCCAGGCTCCCATCTGCAAGCCCACCTGCCTCTCCCTCCCACCAGGGGTGGCCCGAGGAGAGAATGCCTCTGGGAGAGACTCGACTGAGTTTATCGGTGCTGTGCCCCTTTACAGGAGCTGAGGGTGTGGCCAGTACATCACAGGGTTCGATTACAGAGCAATTATCAAGGGTAGATGCCACACAAAGGGCACTGCAAATGCCCCCCAGGACAGCTTACATTCTCTCTTGACTGCTCACTTGTCTTGCACACTCAAGAGCGTCCAGGGAAAAATGGCAGCAAGCAACCAGACTGAGCCCACAGCGGGGAGCAGGCTGAGTCCACGTGGGCACACTTTACCTGAACTCCTTCTCACTTTTCCCACGAAGGTCTCGGACCAGCCAGTGTGAATTGAACGCGTCCTGAGGCGGCATGCCCCATCGCATGATGGCATTCAGGAAGGCCTTGCGCTGCCGGGCATTGAATCCGAGCACCTGTGGAAAGCACGGCCACAGCCATAAGCAAAATGCTCCAAGACAGAGGCAGCTTTTGGGGTAGGTGAAGCAGTCGCACACCTAGGGCCCCGAGCAGCAAAGGGCCCCCATTGCCTGCTCTGCTTACTCCAAAGCCGCATATTCCTTGGTCAGCAGCAGGAGGAGGAGCTGGCCTCTGGGACCAGGGCTGGTGGCGGGGAGCTGGGGCCAGTGGCAGGGTGGGGACCAGGGACACAGAGAGAGCCCCACAATGGGCCTTCAGCTAGGTCCCCCAATAGCCAAAGGCCACCTCTGCCGAGAGCACACACCACCTCTGTGCTTCACATGCGCTGCAGCTACCTTTAACCAGATCCACTCTGGTCAGACACAAATGGACAACGCAAAGGAAGAGTCAGTCCTGCCCACAGGCCAAGCCAAGCACCCCCGCAGGGTACGGCTGGCTCTGTCTGGGGCTCTCTAACCCCTGGCAGTCACTGGTTACAGCTTACCTCAATATTCCCCCCAACTCTTGCCAGCAGTGGGGGCAGAGGTTTGTCTCGGTCACTCTTCAGTTGCCTCCGAGACTGTCTACGGCCACCTAGGGGCAATGGACACACTCTGTAAAGAAGCCACTTTGGCTGATGGAGAAAACCTGAGTGCCAGCCCTCAGACAGGTCTGTAGTCACAGCTGAACCAGGGCAGGACTGCACCAGCCTCCGCACTGCATTGACATGGATATTGCTGTAGGCTCCCCTCAGTATACGCACCCGTCACTACCAGCTGGGACAGATGGTGCCTTGTCCCACAGACAGGTCCCAAGAAGATCTGCAGGGATTCAGCACATGGGCTGCAGCCAGGATAAGGCTGCAGGAAGAAATCTGGAAGCTTAAAGTGGTTCACAGCAGCCTCTCAGAATCCTGTCTGCAAACCAGAGTGAAGCCAACTCTTCACACCCTGGCCAGAGAGCAGGCTCTGAGTTCTGGGCAAGTCAGTGTGTGTATCGGGGTCCAATTCTCTGTGCATCAAACTGCAGCACAGGAAAAACCACCCTGCCTTCATTGCTGCTGAAAGGAACCACCAGAAGCCAAGTGAAATGTCCTGTGTCCTAGAACACAATGGCAATTAGCTTTATGGCTCTTAGTCTGCTGGTTTCAAAAGAGACCTCTTGTGGGACCCTGGTACATCTCTCAGGGCACTGCAAGGACCTGCTGAAGTCAGCCTGGAGCATCACGTCCCAGCAGACCTCCCTTAGTGACCCACTGCCCCTCGTGCTATTAAAAGGCTGATCCTGGCTTCAAGTCAGAGCAACATGCTGCCATGACGGGAACAGAGCTTGACCAGCAGCACATTTGATCACTGGGGAGTGGACAAGGGGGCACCCTGTGTCATTCTGGAGTGACCCAATGCATGGGGCAGCACTGATCAGCTTCAGGAAATGGCTCACCTCTGCCCTCTTCCACCTAAAGGAGCCTATACTCTGGAGGTTTCGGAGGAAGACAGGTGGTAAAAGAAGAGTGGAGAGGACCCTGCTCGGAGGACAGACTCCTCTGAGCCCCTACATGCTGCTCTGCTTCATTTTGTCCCAGGGACGTTCAGCCTCTGTGGCCCATACTGTCCACAGCTGTTCTTCTGAGATGATCACCAAAGCGAGCAATCCTAGCCGCAGAGCCTTCTCTGCTCAGAACTAGGCTGGGATGCTCAGGGCGTTTCAGAAAGACTCAAAGGCCATCCACTGCAGCCAGTCTAAAGCCATTGCTGACAGGGCCAGAAAGAAAGTGGGGATCCAGCAAGGGTACCCCAAATCCCAAGCCACCAGCGAGGGTCCTCCAGCCAATAAGTTTTTATTGTGTTTGATCGTCCATCATTCTCAAGGGGGCTGGTAATTGTGAGGGCAGCCCAGGAATACACAGTGCTGTCAGAAGGGAGGCCCAGAAAGAGTAATAAATGCCATAACTCACTCTGACCTTCGGGTCTTTCTTCAAAGTCTTCATCTTCGTCCTCAGAGCCGATGGAGTATTCAGACTGGTTATCAGAGAGCTCGTCCTGCCACTCTGCAAAGCACCAAGGATGGAGGTCAAAGAAGCGGCCTGGTGCCAGCCAGCCTCCTCATATCCCCCCAGGAGGAAGGTCTGGGACATGCAACAGGAAAGAACCTTTCCCTGGTGAGGCTTGGATGGGAACAGCCTTTCTACTTGCCAAGGCCTTTTCCTCCTGAGCGGAGCAGATAGGCTACTGCTGCCAGGGTGAGAAGTCCCCCAGATGGGAGGGAGGGATTCCCCTATGGTGTAAACCCATCAGCGGCAGCTTCTACACCAATGGTCCCCCATCCCAACACAAAGAGGGTGCCGGGGCCCGCTGGAATACAGCTCAGCTCTGCCAATTCCTAGCTGATGCTTGGGATCCCTTAGGGCACATAGCTGGCTGGCATAAGTTAGACCAATGCGTGGCATCCAATCCACCAATCAGATCCCACCTGCTGTCAGATCAGTCGGGGCTGGACCATGTCCATCACCAGACAGGACGAGAACAAGCCCATCGTTGATGTCATGTCCCCTCCAAACCTGAACAACCGCAGGGCTGCTCTGACTTGTGTCGAGACCAGGACAACATGGAGCTCAAGGAGCCACAACTTGCTCTCTGACAATCACAGCCTCGAGACTCCTGCCCAGAACCTCTACTCTCACAGCAACACTCTGCCCACCCATTCCCTCCACATACCACGTCTGCCCCACCCTGTCCCCCACACAGCAGAAGGAGAAGGCTTAGGCGGAGTGAGAGAGCCACCACTATCCCTCCCACACCAAGTGCAACTGCAAGCCAGTTTGTCCTCCTTTTTCTAATGACCGTAACTTCCATGCAAAGCGAGCACCCACTCCCCACTCCCTTTTCCAGCAAGCAGACACAAGTCCCCATGCAGTCCTGGGTGCAGGAACTCTACCTTGGTCTTCTTGTGAGGCATCATTGTAATTGACCTGTTTGCGAATCCTCTTCCCTTTGCCCAGGTTCCTGGCCAGATCTTCCTGCTGCTGTTCATAGTGGTGCCTGAGCAGCTTCTCCCAGTAGTCAGGGTCCACATTCTCCTCCTGTTTGATTATCTCTCGCTCGACCTCCTCCTGAAAGCAGAGGGGAGGGAGAGGGTGAGGGTGCGAGCCCTGCTTTAGACCTCCCCCAAACTGCCACCACTGCTCCACACAGACGGCTGGTCCCTGCAGGCACTTGGCCGGGAGGAAGATTGAGAGCAAAGGTGTGAGCTGGGGATGCCACCAGAGCTGCAGGTAGGAGGCTCCACTTGTGTTTGCTGTGCTCCTTCCACGTCATCCAGTCGCAAACGGGACATTAACCAACCTGCCCAACCTTGGCTCTAGAGCAGAGGTCTGCACCCCCTCTATCCCCTGCCACTGGTTCCAGGCTCCCCCCACACCAGGGACCCCACAGCAAGTGCCCTGGCCCAGCTCCCCACACCAGGAGACTACACTAATTGTGGCTCTCAGAACACTGGGTTATTGAAGGAATTTTTTTCAATGGCTCTTCTCTTCTGTGTTGCAGACCCCTGCTCTAGAGATTTCTTCCTAAACAGCAAGGACAACTCTGGTGCCCCAGAAAGCTGGTGGTCAGTGGCTTGGGGCTCTACTTCCAGCCAATAATTCATACCCCAAAACAGCACTACAATTCCTGCAGTTTAACCTGCCCCAAATTCCCACGTGAATGTTGAGGGAGAAATCCTTTGGGACACCCAGGAATCAGAACCCAGGATGGGCTTGAGGGAGAAAAATAAAGTCAAGACAACGTGGCTGCCAGGAAGATACATGGCTGTGGTACAATCTGTAACCAGCAATGGGCCTGGTCCCAGATGCCAAGTAGCTGTGTCTGTCAGACACTCCTTCCTTCCCCCAGGTAGGCCAGAAGCAATTAGCCGCATGTGTTGGGGGCATATTCCCTTCAAGTATGAGGGTAACGCCTGGAGAGATGGGCCATGGGGACGGGACACCACACTCAAACCCCATCTCTCATAAGTATCTCAGGGGTTTATCTGGCCCCCATCGCCATAGATCCCATGTGCCTCATAGCCTCCTCACAACAGCTCTAGGAGGCAGGCGGGGCTGTTGCCCCATTTCACCGATGGGAACTGAGGCACAGAGAAACTGAGCAACTTGTTAAGTGTCACACAGGGAGTCTGAAACAGAGCAGGGAATTGAGCTCAGATCTCCTGAACTGCAGGAAATCCTCCTCTCCCTCCAGCAGCTGAACTTGGCAATGCCGCAGTCAGGCCAGGCTGGAGCCTGGGGCCTGATGCCACAGACTACCTGCCAGCTGCATGCTGAGGCCAGCTGAATTCTAGCCATCTTGGCAAACTATCACACACACAGGATGGGGCGGAGATTCCTGGCTCCTGCAGAATTACTCACCAAACAAAAAAGAAATGGGGAGAAGGCAATGCAAACAGGAGAAAGGAACCCCCCTCCCCCCAAAAACCCGCAAAACTGAATTCAGGACAAAATACTAGTCACATTACCACACCATCCTCTTCTCTCACAACATACTGGGCCACTTTAAAGGAGCTGAGGTACTCATTCATGTTCTGCAGCTCTGTGTCATCCGTGGCATCTTGATTCCGATCCAGAAGCTTCGAAATGGCAGCGTCGTCATAGTGGATCACGCTGCTGTCCTCTACGTCCTTATTGTCCCCTATCGGGCAAAACCAGGGAGGTGTTAGAGTGCACCCACCGGAGCTGGGGACAGACCACTCTCCCGACAGCCCATCCACTCCCTTCCCCAGAGCTGGGGACCGACCACTCCCCCAACAGTCCAGTCCCGTCCCGCCCCAGAGCCAGATGGCATTTCACAGAGCCAGCGGAACAGACTAGCCGGTGGCACGTAAACAAAGTGTAAGCTGCAAAAGCCCAAGGCACAGATCTTCGGGCTGCAAACTTGCTGTTCTCTAATTTACCTTCCACCCCTCCTCCAATTCAGCTCTTTGCCTAATCCCAACAGTCCCTAATCCCACAGAAGTGGGTTAAACCCTGGGTGTAACTGAAGGATGACAGCTTTTCTCCATTGCTTCACGTACCTGGCGGGGTGCTGCCATGCTTTTTTTTCATGCTTGGCGTCACTGCGCCCCCTTTAGACAATGGTGCTTCAGAAAAGGGGGTAACAGTGTCGGGCATGGTGATGCGCTGGCCCTGCGATATCATGCCTGAAAAAGAAAGGGCAGTGGGGATGTGGGCGGGCTGGGAAGTGGCGAGACAATACGGGCCGGTGAAGCATAAAAATACCTTGTAGGCTCACTTGGGCTTCTCATTCAAGACTTTTCCCCTCCCCGCCTCACCTTCCACATCATCTTTAAAGAGCTCCTCAGTCCCAAACTTCAGAATGTCATCTAGCTCTTGCTTAGTCATAGAGCCAGACTTGGAGCCCAGCCCTGGACGGACAACCAAGTGGGTCAGCATCATTTTCCTCTTGGCCACTTGGGTGATGCGTTCCTCTACAGAGGCTCTCGTCACAAAGCGGTAGATCATCACCTTCTTGTTCTGTCCAATGCGGTGAGCTCTGCTGAACGCCTGTAGGGAACAGTGCCTGGGGTATTACTGACAGAGATGTCTTCATTTTAGGCCTAGTCTGACAAATCCTTGGTCTAAACAACCAAGTGGGCCCCTACTTCCATGTGGCCAACACCACCAACACATCACACCCAGCAGCACAGTCAGACTGGGAGATCTCCCTGGTGCAGGAAACCTCTCAATTTCATGCTGACAGTGGAAATCTAGACAGGCTGTATCTACAGTCAATATCTGCGGGCATTACAAGCTGAACTGGGGGTGGGGAACAAAGGGCAAGCAGTAAAAGACTAAGCCAAGAATCTGCTACTGCAGACATGTTCTGCACTTCCTTATCCTCCATCCCTCTCTTCTAACATAGAAGCAAACCTCACTGGAGGGTTTAAAAGCTTGTGTGTAATTGTAGGGTGAAAGCATTTTCTGTTGATTTTTCTTCTTTGTTAGCACTATTCACCTGGAAACAGGATCTACACAGTTTTCTCTTCACTTTTCCATTATTACGAGGCACATTTACTTTGTTTCTCAGGGGTCTCACCTACTCTGGTTGCTTATTGCCCACCTAAGGCTGGAATGATCAGCTAGGGAATTCATAAGTGGCTGATGTGCAAACAACAGCAGCATCCCAAATGGAGAAGGATGACTTGTGATGAGCAACAAGCAGCACGATGCAGTGAGAATCCTATGGAACAAAGACCCTGTTCTCATGAAAAATGTCTGCCATAGACCGAAAGAGGCCAAAGCAATACCAGAGGATGCAGAAGGGCTTCTAAATGGAGCCACACCTTTCTAAACTTTCCAAGAAGCAACAGCAGCTTATTAGAGAAAAGAAATATTTAAATATACTCTTAGTGCCAGCAAGCATACAGAAAATGCAAAAGGTAGGACACAACTGGAACATACTCATTATAGCGTAAGGAAAAGAAAAAGCAACAAACCTGGATGTCATTGTGTGGATTCCAATCAGAATCATAAATAATGACTGTGTCGGCCGTAGCAAGGTTTATGCCCAGACCACCAGCTCGAGTAGAGAGAAGAAAACAGAACTGCTGCGCACCAGGAGCTGAGGAAGACAAACCCACAAGGTGGCAAAAGGTGAGAATGAAAGGAGCTTTGATTTAGTTGGAAATGCGGGACGCTGTGCTTAGGTTATAAAACAAAGGGAGCATTCCGTCCGAACAAATGAACCCAAAGAAGATTTAAGGATGCTCAGACAGGAGAGGGAGAGATTAAAAGTGTTTCAGTCACTAGAAATCTGTTATTGGGAAAAAATAAAACTCCAGCGCTCTGGGGAAGCTAAGCAATTCCCTGATACATTTAAAAGAAACATGAGTCTTTCAGGCTAGGCAGCACCTGCTGTTAACAACCTGGGATTCAACCAGATGACACAATTAAAGACACCCCCACATTCTGCAGCACAGTGCAGGATTTGTAAATGTGAGTGCAACAGGCATGTCTGCAAAACCCACTTGGACATAGCATTTGGGTGCTCTTTTGGGCATGCAATTACTGCTTCCTGAGCAAATGCAGGGTTTTGTGGTCACAAACAGATTCTGATCTCAACTGCAGTGTAAATCCATCTGACTGCACACAGGCACTTTGGCTGGCTCAGCTGTTGCGCTTTTGGAAACTCTGGCCCAGAACATCTTCCAAGTTTTCAGCTGTGTAACTATGTCCAGCATGCTAGCTCGGTAAGAGTTAGCACGTGGGTATGTACGTGAGCTGGGACTCTCTAGCTCAAGTGTAGCCTCACCAGTTAGAGACGTGCTCTCACTATCTGCCCCAGGCCCGGCAGTGCTTACATTTGGTGAGTTCAGCACCCACGTGCCAGGAGTTGTGGAAAGAAATAACTGGATTCATGTTTTGGCTTATTCAGTGTCTCCAGCCTGTGTTCACTGCCTACTTCAGGAGCTAGTTACCCTTGGAAGGCCAGGCTCCTTCAGGTGAGCACCCTGAAACACTCGCTTCGGGAAAGGGTTGGCTGCACACGTGCAGAGACAATATGAAATACGTGGCCACCCACATTAGCCTATTTGTTTCCCTCATTCACGAGATGCCAGTAGTCTGCCAATCAGACATCACGTTATGCACTGGTCCTGCAGTAGTGCAGCTCCGCAGACAAGAGAACAGACCCACTGCCCTCCATGACATTAACACCTTGTGCTAGAGTGTTCGTGGCGTATGCTGCCTGCACCACGCATGCCTGGAAGCTCTGGGTTTTTGTAATCTTTAATTAAAAAAAAATAAAAGCATACCATTAAACCTGTCAATGGCTTCTTGGCGTAGGCCTCCTGTGATCCCTCCATCTATCCGTTCATATTTATAACCCTCATACTCCAGGAAATCCTCCAGCAAATCCAGCATTTTCGTCATCTAGAGAGAGAATGCCGCCGTAAGCAGCTGCACGCTGCCTTGGGGCCGGAGGACAATGGGGCACACGAATGCGAAACGTGGAGGAAGAAGTGGTTTTGGACAATGGGAAATGAGATGTCGCCACTAGAAACATAGCCCCCAAAAGGAGCAGGAGTGAGGGTGTCCCCCACCCAGACATTTTCTCCACACAATGTCACGCGTAACAGGGTGGGAAGGCTGAGGAGCTCTTTGCACTAGCTAGAGGTCTTGTTTGGGCCTGCGGCCATAGCTGCAAGGCTGTAACCTCCAATTCTAAATCAGAGCCCCCAGACTCTGACTGCATTTAAATAGTAGTAACATTATCATTAAGTTATTGGGATAAGACCTGCAGTTATAGGGCACCTTTCATATGAGTTTCTTAGCACGCTTTGCAAGCACTAACAAATTCAGGCTCAGAAATCCTCGGGGACACAGGTCAATGGCATTATCTCCATTTTCTATAAGGGTATGTTAAGCAAGATTAAATTATTTGCCAAATGCCAAGTCAGGGGCAGAGCTGGAAATACAACCCAGAGGTCCTTACTCCCAAAATCTGCTGCATTCTCGTCGATATACTGTCACCCTCTCTTCCATTCATTTCAAACTGTAACGAATAAAAATCCCCTTGTACAGAAATAGATGTGGGAAAGCTGTGCCAAAGGGAAAGGACCAATTAACAGTTTGGGACCAGAATGACCTGACAGGGAAGTTCAGAGACCACACACATCTCTCACTTATTAAATAAAGTAGCATGCTGGAGGAGTTGCCTTCCACTCAGAATTCCCAAAGCGTTGGGCTTTAAGTCTTACACTCAAGAAAAAAACAATTCTCCTCTCACCTGGGAGAAGATCAGAACCCTGTGTCCCCCATCTCGCAGCTTCTTCAGCATCTTTTGCAGCAGCATTAATTTCCCAGAAGATTTGACCAAAGAATTCCCATCATAGGATCCATTTGGCAAAACTGGAGCCTCCTGAGAACATTGGAAGTGGATTGATTGGTGGAGGAGTCTTTACATTTGCTGTTGTAGGGTCAAAGCCTGAACACAGTGAAGTCAACAGGAGGCTTACCAACAGCTTCAGTGGCAGCAGAGTTCAGCCTCTAGACCAGTGACCCATGGGGGCTTTCAAAGTGTCCCACAGCTCCCCTCCTGCAGGCTGCAGAAGGGAGCCACTGCCTAAGGACTTAGGTGAAGTGCATTTCCATAGAGCTAAAAGACTGGTGCAGGCTCCTTGCTGCTCCCAAGGAGACAGGAGATCAGCACTCTCTGGCTGGCTGAAGCAGGGACCACAGCAAATTGCTCCATCTGGGTCCACAGGCACTGGGATCCCTCCTGGAGCCAGAAGGAAGGGGCACTGATCATCAGTGCCCCTTGCTGCAGAAGGGAGCCACAGCCTAGGAACTCAGGTGGAACACACAGAGCTACAGGACACATGTGGTTTCCCTGCTCCCAGAGACACGGGAGATCAGCAAGGAGGCAACCTCCTCACTGCTGGGCTGCTGGGTGCAGGGGCAGCTGGTGGCCCTTCAGGGTTGTAAAATGATTTCCATGGCCCTTGAGCCAAAAAGGTCAGAAACCACTGCTCTAGAGGATTATTCTCAATGGTCAAGTAAACCGAGAGTTGATTGTGGGATGAGGTCAGAGACACAGTGTGCTGACTGCCCACTTGCTCAAAGTCCTGAACATCTGCTGGGGTTTTGTAAAATTAAACTGCAAATTCAGAAGCCTGCCAAACATTGAAATCTGCAAGCCACATTGGAGAAAGATCACAGAATTATAGAAGATTAGGGTTGGAAAGAACTTCTGGAGGTATCTAATCCAAAACCTGCTCAAAGCAGGACCAACCCCAACTAAATCATCCCAGCCAGGGCTTTAACAAACTGCACCTTAAAAACCTCTAAAGATGAAGATTCCACCATCACCCTAGGTAACCCATTCCAGTGCTTCACCACCCTCTGAGTGAAAAAGATTTTTCTTAATATCCAACCTAGACTTCCCTCACTGCACCTTGATACCATTGCTCCTTCTCTCATCTCCTACCACTAAGAACAACCTAGCTCCATTCTCCCTGGACCCCCCCTTTCAGGAAGTTAAAGGCTGCTATAAAATCCCCCTCATTCTTTGCTTCTGCAGACTACACAAGCTTAGTTCTCTCATCATTTTCGTTGCCTTCTTCTGGACTCTCTCCAATCTGTCCACATCCTTCCTGTAGTGGGGGGCCCAAAACTGGACACAGTACTCCAAATGTGGCCTCACCAGTGCCAAGAGAGAGGAGAAAAATCTCTTCCCTCAATCTGCTGGCATTGCTCCTACTAATTCAGCCCAATATGCTGTTAGCGTTCTTGGCAATAAGGGCACAGTTGACTCATATCCAGCTTCTTGTCCTCTGTAACTCCCCAGATCCTTTTTGCAGAATTGCTGCCTAGCCAGGCGGTCCCCAGTGCATGGGATTCTTCCATCCTCAGTGCAGGACTGTGCACTTGTCCTTATTGAATATCATTTGAATTTTTTATTAATTTACTCCAATTAAAAATTTGTTGGATTTCAGAAAGATGCCCATGGCAAACTATTCAGGACAAAAAACATACCTATCTTTAAGATAAGTTCAGTGCAACAACCTGGAGGATGCCCTGAATATGTGTATTGAAAAGAAAAGGAGCATAAACATTGGCCATTGGCAATGCAAACATACATTATGGATCTGAAGTGAGTTCACTTACCACAGCAGCCACAGGAAAGAGGTAAGGGTGATTGCAGCACTTCTTCAAATCCATCATGATGTTTAGCAGCGACACCTGGTTCCCACCACCTTTGGAATTCAGAGCTTCAAAATTCCTCGTCAAGATGAACTTGTAGTATTTCCTGCATTAATAGTGGTGGGAAAGGCACTACCATTAATGTGGCCAGACACCGACAGAATGAAGGGATCAAATCCATCCAATTACCTTCAATGGAGTTACACCACTGTGGAGTTATACCAGGAACAAAACCAGACCAGACACTTAAAAAGATGTGATTCTGTCTCTGCAGGTTCTGGTCAGCCAAGTTACCCCACTGCTTTCTTGGATAACAGCCCTGGTGAGCCCTCTGAAGAGGTGGATGGGTGAAATGTTAAGAAGTACTCCTGCTGCTGTGAGCTCTGTGAAAAGACCTTGGGCTACAGAGTGGGTACTTCCTAGGAGATAAGTTAACCTTTCCCTGCTGCTTCTTCTGAATGTCAGTGGAAAGCTGGGACAATGAGCAACAAACTGATGTATTCTATCCAGGCATGCAAGACCAGATTCCTGCCAAATCACTCTAGCCTTGACTCAGAGCACTCCCACTGGACTTAGAGGAGTTCCTCCATAAGTACACTGGTGTAAATGGAAGCAGACTCATGCCCACAGAACGTAACACATTCAGAAGTAGGGCAAGTGGATTTCACCTAGAGGAACTCAGACTATTCAGGAGAAAACCAGGCACATTCTATCTACCTAGCATTTAGCACACTACACCTGTCACACTTCCAATGGCCACTAGAATTCAAGATTTTTCAGATGCATCATTTCGTCTTGTGCCAGGCTCTGCACAGGACATGGAGATTGGTTTCAATTCATCAAATTCTCTGTCAGAGGAACTTGTCCCACAGAGCTGCCGTGACAGTGACCTCTCCAGAGGAACCCAAAGCCCGTAACTCTTACCAAGGCTGAATGGTTCATTGCAGATTGGGGCGTGTGGCCTCCCTCCTAACCAACAATACATTTCAACACCTTCCACATAGGCAGCAGACTCATTGCACCAAACACAAGTGTAATGGCATGAAAGGAACCAGCAGCATTGTGCCCTTGTGCTTCCTAAAGAATCACCTGTGTCCCTCCGTGAGTTAGTTGTTTGCACTTACTTCTGCATCTGGCTGAGCTCCACTCTCACAATCAGCTCGGTTTTTGCAGGCATGTTCTTGAACACATCTGCCTTCAATCGCCGGAGCATATGGGGACCCAACAGATCATGGAGTTTTTTAATCTGGTCCTCCTTTGAGATGTCAGCAAACTCCTCCAGGAACCCTTCCAGGTTGCTGTAAAAGTAATCCATAATGAAGTAGGACCTAGGAGGCCATGGGGGATTCATATCTTCAGCTCTTACAAAATACAGTGAAAGGATCCTCCCACCCTGTGACCTTACAGGTATCCAGAGAAATGGTATGCACTACATAAGGGGGATTTACTCCGACTGTTCTGACATTAGACATTAACCAAGTTCCAAAAACACCAATGCCTCCTTATCTGGAGGGAGAGGGTGGATTTAAGAATCTTTAATGCACAAGTCCAGTGACTGATGTGTAAGGCTCCATGTTCAAAGCCCAATTGGGAGTATCCCAGAGCTATAAACATATAGCGTACACAAAATGTATATTTATTTATTCTAGCCAAGTGCTGCGGGTATTTGCTTCTGCCATCAGTCTGGCTGTGGGTCTGTCTTTCTGTGCCTAGCTGTGCTACTTACGCAGCAAAAATAGGGAAATGGTGCAACTTACTTAAACCTCTCCGGGGTCAGGAAATTGAGCAGGTGAAAGAGCTCCTCTAGGTTGTTCTGGAGTGGAGTTCCAGTCAGCAGCAGCTTGTAGTCAATCTTGTAGCTATTTAATACCCTAAAGAACTTGGACAAGAAGCCAAGTCAGGTGGGGGAAGTTCAGATTAAGGGGACCTGCTCATTTTAGAACTTCAGGTTCTGTTAATGAAAAGCGCAGCAGGTGCTAGTATCCTCCACTCTCTCCTGATGACCCCTCCCACCAGACCCAGCCATTCAGGCTGGTCTAGGAAATAGTTTCTAGCCCGGGGGAGACCAGGAGGAGTTCCTCTAACCAAGGCTGCGCTGGCTGCCATGCTGGAACAATTATCCTGCTAGCGTGACTTGAATAAATCTCACAAGGTTTGAAATTGAATCTCCCCTGGGCTTCTTGTGACTGGAAGGCCCCAGGGGAAAGAAGCTGCTCAGTCTCTAGATTTCCAAGTCTGGAAAGCTGAGTGCCTTGAGAATGCAGCTAATTTAGCCCAAAGGGCTGGAGAGAAGGAAAGGGAACATCTCACTTCACTTTCAGGTGAGCCCTTATGGCTGTCCTTGTAGCAGTGCTTGATAGGCTGGGCTGAGTATGAGGGGGGTCACCATAAGGCATCTCACCCAGGCAGGCAACAGGTCATGGAAGAGATAGAAAGGCAAGTGGGAATGAATCCTACAGGGCCAGCCCCCTCCGTCACTTTGCCCCATGTTGCTTACATACCCACCACCAGTTTTCCTTTTTTTAAAGAAATCCACTTTGCGTCTTTCCTGTGTTCTTACCGCCCTTTGGAATCTCTGATGGTCACCAAACAGAGGGCCCCGCTCTGGGACATCTCAGTCGGACAAACGGACCCTTCCTCCTCCCATCTCTTCCCCTCAGCTCCTACTGGAGACAGCCAGCAGGCTCCCATTGCCTGCAGTCAGGCCCCATGCCCAAGTCACATCTGCTGACTTTAATGGACCCATTTGCTCCCCCTGCTAAGTCCAGAGGAGCGAGCTGGTTTATCTACCATCTCCTCCCTTCCCAAGCTGCCAGTTGTGTTCCACCAGCAGGCTCTGTAATGGCAGTGAGGGTGTAAAAAGCTAGGAATAATCCAGATGAGATTCAAACCCCAAGTGGAGTTTGTGGGTTGGGGAGGTGAGGGACAGAAAGTCATCTTTTGACTTGCAACCTAAGTAAATCTGCCCTGGAACCACCAGCTTCCTACGGCACAGTGCCATTAGAACTCTAAATGGACATCCACGTTACCAGTACCCATGAAAGATACCTACTTTGGACTGGTTGTTCTTCAGTCTGTGAGCTTCATCCACCACCAGGCATGCCCACTCTATAGATCCCAGAATAACCTGATCAATAGTGATCAGCTCATAGGACGTCAGCAGGACGTGGAATTTAATCGGCGCCTCTTTCTAGATGACATAAAGAGAGGGAACATAAACACATTAAAGAGACCAATGGGACATGGTTGCCACTGGCCCTCAGAGGTTCTGTATACAACACACATCCCGACATGTGAAGAAAAATGTTGCACCACACTGTAAAATAGAGTCTAGGAATGAATCAAGCCAGCAGAAAATCTATATCCATCCAAGCATTACAATGAATTAGGGAACTATAGAAACCAAGCAGAAAAGAGTCCTCCAGAAATCTTTGAAGTCCATCATAAATATACTGCATTTACAAACAGTGCCAGCTTTTCTTTTTGGAGAACAGATGACACAGCTTCTTCAGAACCCCATCCACACCAAGTCAGACTGCACTCTCCTTTGTTCTCACTGGGCTCTCTGGTGTAAATCCTGAGTAAATTCATTGGCTTCAGGAGAGTTTTTAGCATGAATGAGTGCAAACATTTTCCCTCCCTACCTCTCTCCCTCCCCTCCATGATGGAATCCTGCTCTCTGGTGTTCTGATTCACAGGCCGGTACATATTAAACAACAAACAGTTCTTTATCATCTGGATAGTGCTAAATTGAGGAGCCTGCATTCTGACATGGAGAACACAATTCACCAGTGTGCTCAGCAGAAAGTCCCAAAACAGCAAATACCCTGCTGTAATAGTAATGTATATTGGGTGGAACACATATCCCAGGGACAAAGAACCGGTCACAAAGCCATAAGACAGAATGAGAGCTGAGATCATGGGAACTCACATGAACATGAGGAGTCAGAGTAAATATGCTCTCAGTTTGCAAACCCCAACACAGCCTCCAAGAGAAACAGATGCCTGGAAAGACTCATTAGGAGAGGTTTCTTTTTCCATTTGTTATATAGCAGGCTTATAAAGGTGAATTTCTCTAGATATCCGATGAGTAAGACAGCTAATGTTTCATAGCATTTTTTACTCACTCACTTGCCATTAGTAAAATTTGCTTTGTCTCAGGCTGGATCAGGAATGTAGCTAGCCAAGACTTACTTTCATTCGGAAAACCTTCTTCCCGCTCCGGATGGCATTGTCTTCAAAGGAGAACTCGTTTTCTCGGATGACAGCCCGGCTTTCCTTATCCCCCGTATAGGTCACCACGTAGAAGTCAGGTGCCCACATCTCAAATTCTCGCTCCCAGTTGATAATAGTGGAGAGAGGGGCACTGACTAGATACGGCCCTTTCGAATGGCCCTGTTCAGAAAGGGAAATTCCAGGTGAATAAACTGCTCACCAGGGATGTTAAGTAAAGTATGGACCGTCTCCGCAGGCGCCAGACACTCACCTCTTTGTACAGAGAGTACAGAAACACAATGGTCTGCACCGTCTTCCCAAGGCCCATCTCATCAGCAAGGATTGTATCGGTCCCCTGAGCCCAGGAAAACCTCAGCCAATTTAGTCCCTCTAGCTGGTACGGATGTAAGGTGCCTCCTGTTGCATCAATATACCATGGTTGCTTGTCAAACTTAACTGTAGGCTGCAAGGGAAAGAAGCACAATGCAGTCTACAGAGTCCATTCATCCCCTTACTTCCTTCTCTCTACAGCCATTAGGTTCCTGGTCAAGGCTTTGACGCAGAGAGGCTCAAATCATGATGCAGTCCAGAGTTCCAAAACGCAGTCCAAGGAGGATCAGTCTAGAGGTGCAGTCTGCAGACACTGCAGGATTCAGTATGCAGTGCTCTATTGTGTGCCTGACACCTGAGAAACTCACTTTCTTCTTGATAATTCTACACTTTAATGAACAGAGAAGTCCTGTGGTGTGGGGCCATTCAGATGTGAAGGTGCAACATTGCATCTTGGGGTCTGCAACATCTATGGGCCACTCCTCCATGGCACAATCAAGGGCAGCTGAAAATGGTTCTCTTTGATGGAAATGAGATGCAGCTTTTGCCCTCCTGGAATGTTACCAGTGAGACCCCTGACTGAACAAGGTTTGGGCTTTAACCCCAACGAATACTGAAACAAACTATAAAGTTTCTTATGGACTCAGACACTCCTAAGAAACTTACTCACATGACTGCCACTACGTTCTGAGGAGCTCTCAGACAACTGTGCAAACCAACAAGGCACATCTTGCAGCCTCGTCTCCTTGGCATTAGATGAATGCTAACAAGGAACCTTGAAAAAGTCCCAAAAGGGATGTCACTCTTCCCCTTCAGACAAGTGGGGGTATAATGCCATAAGAAGAGAATAGTCCTCAGAACATCCTCCTTTACAGTTGCTGTTCCTTTGAATTCTACCCCATGTCTTCACCAATGTTCCCTCTAAGGTTTGGCGGCTTGTGTGCAAAATTTTCAAGCCGTGTGCAAAACTTTTTCTGAATAAAATTTTTGTGTAAACTCACACGACAGAAATTATAGGCATTAACTGAAGATAAAGTAATTGTAAATAGAATTAATTAATTGTGTTTAATTGAATTTGAATGAATTTTGAATTGAAAATTAATTTTTAGAAAGGTTTTTATTTAAAATTAATCTTTTTAAAGTTTTTTTAAAGAAAGAAAGAAAGAAAGAAAGAAAGAAAGAAAGAAAGAAAGGAAAAAAAAGGAAGACAAATAAGGAAAAAAAAGAAAGAAGGAAGAGAGAGAGAGGAAGAAAGAAAAAAGAAGGCAGGCAAAGAAGAGAAAGAAGGAAGAGAAAGAAAGAAAGAGAGAAGCCAAGGCCGCTGGAGGGGGAGGACCCTACCGCAGCCCTGGGAAGCCACCGGCGGGGCGGAGCAGACCCCAGCCCCGGAGGCTGATCTCGGCCCCGTGCTGGGAGGCCGAGGCCGTCAGATGAGCCCGGCCCCGGGCCGGGAAGTCGAGGCGGTTGGCGGGTGGGAGCCCAGGAGCCCGCCGTGGCCGCAGCCACCCCGCTGCCCCGGCCGCGTGGGGCAGGCAGGCAGGCCCGGGCACCTGAGCTGAGCCTGAGCCTGCCTGTCCCACCCTGGGGGCGGGGAGGGCCAGCCCAGAGGCCGGGCGCAGGCTGGGTCTGCCGTGGCAAAGCCGCAGCCCCGGGAGTCTGGAGGGAGCAGCAGGGGCTGCCGGGCTGCGCGGGGGTCCCTCAGTGCTGAGCGGGGGGTGCGATGGCCGCTGCACGGCCACGCACCCGCGCAGCTGAGAGGGAACACTGGTCTTGACTGAACGGCCCTAGAGAATCACTACTCCTTGGAAGTGGCAACATCATCATACAGGTTAGTCTGAAATCAACTGTGCTTCATGACATAGGCTCCCTTTCTGCCCACCCCAGAAAGAAAGGAGGAATAGAAACACCATTCCACAGGTTGGGAGGAAGGAAAAGACTCTTTCAAGTTGTAATGGGGCCAGACAAGATTGGGGGTTCAGAGGCTATGTCTACATTTGTTAATTTAAGTCAACTTAGCATGTCCCCACTCAAAAATTAAGTCGACTTCAAGAGGACCCTGCCAAATCAACTTAGAGCATCCACACTGGACACCTAAGTCGACTTTTAGGGACTAGCTGGACCTGGGATAGGTCCACGGTGGCAGGGGGGGCACCCCTTGCCAAGTGCCAGGGGGTTCAGCATTTGCCCCATTGTACCTGGGTACAATGGGGGCTGAGCCTGACAGGGACACTGGCAGGGCATAGGAGCAGGGTGGGCAGGGCTCTGTCCTGCCCTATGGGGGGGCATGCCAAGCTCTGGCTGTGCCAGCCACCCTGGCAGGGAGGGCAATGGGGAAGCCCTGAAGCCCTTTAAGTTGACTTAAAGTTGAATCAGGGCTACTCTGCGTCCACACTGGTTAAGTCAACTTAATAAAGTCGACTTAGCCAGTAAAGTCAACTTTAAAGTAGGTTTTATAAAGTCGACTTCAATTTTCCTTAAGTCGACTTAAGCTGCTGCTTAAATCGACTTAAAGAAAATGTAGTGTGGACGCAGATTAAATTAAGTCGATTTAAGCATGCTTAAATTGACTTAATTTGTAAGTGTAGACACACCCAGAGAGATTCTCAGATGGATTACATACTCGTGTGCTGCTGCCTTCACTCACAAACACAGCCCACTTACATCAACAATAGGAGTTTCTGGAGGTTTTTCTAGTTTTTCTTCCTTCAGTTTTCTCCCTTTCTTGTTCAGCCTCTTAGGCGCTTGGATATCTTCCCCCAACATCAACTCTCTGGAAGAGACCATTAAACAGAGAGCCTGGATAATAAAAAGGGGAGCCAGAGAGGTAAAAAGAGATTCCCCATATCACCTCATGGCCTCCACCCAATGGATTAGAATTCCCAGATAATCTCCATTTATTCTTTCCCACAGACACTTCTCTGCCCCAATTATTGCTGATACTCCCTGATCATTAATGATATAGGTTAGAATAAGCCATGTCGTATCACCCAAAATACGTGTAGTAATTTACTCAAAATAAAAAGTACTCCCATATTTTTTCCTAAAAACTAGACAGAGCCCAGCACAATGGATTGTCTTGGAAATGTAGTGTGGCAAATAAATACTATTTCTGATAAAAATGAATGGATATTACAGACAGACAGGTGGATACTCTAGATCTTATAGATAGACAGGCAGTAAACAGACAGGCAGACTAGAGATTTTGGGTGCCCAACTTTAGAGAGTTTAAAGGGGTCTGACTGTCAGAAAGTGCAGCCCACCCATGCCCTGAAGATCAGTTCCCTTTAAGGTGGTTCCATTTCTTCACTCAAAATATGAAGCACCATAAATCACTAGTCACTTAACATTCTGTAGATCTGCATGGCTCTATGCTGCCTCCACAGACTACAGACTGCACTGCCTCTCTGGCTCATACCTGTAAATTACCCATCTTCAAAGAGTCTGATGAAATAGGATTTTCTCCCATGAGAGCTCATGCAATAAATAAATTTGTTAGTCTTTAGAAGTGTCACAGGACTTCTTATTTGTTTTGGCTCATACCTGTGATTCCAGTAAATCTGTTTCAGGTTTTCATAGTACGGGATATCTATGTCATCAATCTCCCAGGTACATTGGTCATAGGGTAAATCTTTCCACTTGATCAGGTAATGGACATCTCCCTTTTTATCAAAGCTAGAATGCATAATATTTAAATCCACATCACTGAAATGACATAATGCAATATCACATAACTGAGCTGGTATTTCACTTGTATTAGCAATGGCAACATCTTCCTGATGAGATAGCTCCGTCTCTCTCAAAAACAAACCCTCAATCCTTCAAAGCTTGCAAGTCTCAGCAGAGTTTAATTGAAGTCCCTTGAAACAGAGACCCCTGCACCCAACAGAACACAAAACACCAGTGTTTAGGTCTCCTGTCAGCCAGCACCCAAGAGATTCACAGAGAGTCAGTGGAGGAAAGAATTGTGGAGATGGACTATTTGTGTGATAAATTTCACATACCTGCACAAAATAACCAACCATCCAGATATAAACACACAGACCCTAGCAGCAATGGGGGCCTACCTCTCCAAAGGCAATGAATTCAGGAACATTCCCAGGAAGGAACTCCAAGAATAGTTTAACCCTATTTCCATCCTAAGCACACAGTTTGCTATGACCCAGCTTTCATGAAATTGAGTACTTTATCCTGTGTTGGGTACCTTCAAATTATGAAGTCCAAGCAGAGCTAAAATAACACTGAGATGAAATCAATAGTTTCAGGTAGAATGAGCCATTAATCTATTCTGTATGTATGATCAATCATAGAAGCTAAAAGCCACACAATTTCATAGCCACACAATTTCATAGTGTCTATGCTGCCTGTAATTTAGGGTTGGGGACAGTAATTTATGTAACAGCACGGGGCTGAAAGCTGTGGAGTCAGAGCATGTGCACAGCATGCAGTATTTGTCCATGGCTGTTCAGAGATCAGTTAACAAAGGGTTGTTAATGAAAGAGCAAGACAATTAATTAAATGTTTTTAAACTGAAAAGAAAGAAAGGCAGAAAGAGCAGGATATGGTCCTACAAGAATGTAGCAGCTTGTCCACCATCTTACCTCCAACAGTGCCAGATGTTCCAAAAGAAAATGCAGGAATTTATGGAATAAATAAATCTGTCCCCAAGGAAAAAATTTTCCTAAAACCCATTAGTCAGAGGTTGGCTTATGCCGTAAAGAATGATAGTTTATACATCCCTTCCAAAATTCTTGGGTTTATTAATTTTTCCTTATTATTGTTGTTCTGGATATTCTCCCATTTATACAAATGCCTCTTCAGAATGCTGCTATGCTCTTGGCCTCAATGGCATCTTGCTGCAGTGAGTTCCACAGGATAAATTTGCATTATGTGAAAAAGTATTTCCTTTTATTAGTTGTAAGTTTATGGACTGTCCCCCTGTTCTTGTAGTATGGCACAGGGTGAAGAGAAGTGCCATTCATTATTTTGTAAAGTTTTATAATGTCCCCTTATACATTTATCATACCAGTTAGACTGAAAAACAAAAATCTTTCAGAATCTGGTTATTTATATAAAGCAAGATCTGCCTTATTTACATAGAATTTAACTCTAGCAGAGATTTAGCCACACAGCTTTGTTCAGTTCCTGGCAAATGACTTTGAAGAGAAATTTGAGATTCCTAATTTAGAAGTTCTGCTTTTTTACTTAAAAAAAAAATGATATCAACAAAGGAGGTTATCTAATATATAAGAAATGTCTTCAATAAAAATAAATGCAGATATCATGGCTAAATAATCTAAAAGACTCACACATACAGTTTATTAAAATTCTTCTCTTTACGTGCAGCTCCCATTAGCATCAGAGGGAGTTATGTGAATATTAGCTACCTCTCAGTATACGTGTGATTTGAGCGAGGGTGGAATGCATGACTCAGAAAAGAAATGAACAGCTTACCCAGAAATGGATTGGCATTTGGAGTAGTTAGGGTGAATAATAGAAGCTGCCTGGTACAATCAATAGCAGAAAGACTGGTCACCCTGTTGCTGAAGAAATGTATGTATTTTTCAGTAAAATATTAGTTGGTGTCAGGGATCCAAATAATGTATTTGGGGAAAGTTTAATAAATCCATGAACAATCTTTTGGAAGAATTTATTATCTATATTTTTAATATGTGATTGAATAGAAATGAAAATAATGCACAATTCATTTTTGGCCTCACTTTCACCTCTGTGACAAGCTTCCAAGGGGACAACAGCTTTGGAATGAGCCTGCAGCTTTAGATTCTTTAACAGGAGCAAATTACTGTCATGGAAGAACAACATAAGATAAATCCCTGTCTCCTGAGCAGGAGAAAGTTTGAGCTTGGGAGACAACGCTGTCAAAATTCTGCTCACTAACAGGGTTTGTAAAATCAGATTCATTCCATTAGAATTGGTGGGGTTGTTCTGGGTTAACAGTGGTAACACACACAAGCGGTGTGCCTTTCCTATCAAGACATCAGGATGTTTGTGTTCTCAATGTTTAAATGCTGTGCTGCGAAAGACAACATGACACTAACCTGGGTGAACCCTATGCTCTGGGCTGCCTAAATTCAGTGGGTAGAATCCAAACTTGAAATCCTTTGAATGTGAAGTTTGCAAAGAACATCTCCCCAATTACCCTGCTGCATGTTATGTTCTTAGCAGAAGCAGATTAACTCACAATTAATATTTCCCATAAACTAGGCTTGACATATAGATACTGTTTGCTACAGAAATTCTAGTTTTCCGCAAAAACCTAGCCAATCACCATAAATCCTCATCGCCCAGGATTGGGAATATGACACAGCACATGCTAATGGCATGGGAGGAACCACTCCATATACCTACAGGGGCAAATAAGGGGCAAAGCAAATGCATCATGTTTCACTCAGAATTCTTTCTTTAGGAATCTTCATGAGGCCCGATAGACAATATCTGCCCCTTAGTATTACTAGGAGCTAAAGGACTCTGTACTCCCACCCCCTTGCTCTTGTACACTTCCCCACCTGTGGTTCAGGATTCGGTGAATCATCATCCACTCGGGTTTGATGCCATAGCGATAGTACTTCTCCTCCATCTTGGCATACTGAGGGTCTTTGTTTTTCCGTTTCTCGCTCTTGCCATCCTCATCCCCGGAGCCATAGTCGAAGGCCGGGGGCTCATCCATGTCATTCTTTCTTTGGTAGTTGCGGTACATCACGGTGTGGTAGAGCTCCAGCTGAGCCAGGAGAGACCAGTAAACTGGGATCATGGTTTCATTTCAACAGCCCCCACCAATCAAAAAGGCCATAGGCGTGTCAGGCCCAGCCGTGGCTAACACCGCACGCAGCCCGCCTCGTCCACCTTGCTGCATCTCACCTGCAGCTCCTTGACCCAGGAGCAGTGCCAGTAGGAGAGTCCTGCCCACTTCACAAAGAACTCCCGCTCCGGGATCCCCTCCAGGGGCTTTGGTGGAGGGACAACCAGCCCCAAATCAGGTGAAGGAAGCACAGACATGAAGGGGGCAGGGGGCTCTCTCCAGACCCAGTGCAGGATGCGTTGAACTTTGCCTTTCAAGGGAGGGCACTGAAAATAAAAGAGGGTAAAAATAACTAACATGTGCATAAAATGGACCCTGTCAGCCTCACACAGCACTTCCCCTTTCCTCTCCTTCAGCAGCAGAGACCTGAAACATCAGTGGAAAACCCACCCACCATTACCACGACTCTGAATTCTCAATGGTGAACATCAGACCGGGCCTAGCCTGAGCCCTGGGCTCACACTGCAGTGGGAGTCTGCTGGGGATTGCTTTGGGGATATGCAGCACAGATCCTGCCCAGACCAAGCCATTTGGGGACCTGTAAATTCTGCACCCCAAAATTAAAAATTCTGCACACAATATTTTAAAATTCTGCAAAATCCCATGCATTTTATTTGTCAAATTAACTCAATATAATCACGCCAGTTTCAACTATTTTGGTAATTTATTTCCAAATACCCATCAGCATGTGTGCCTGTAACAATACAGATGACAAAAAATATTCAGGAAATGTCACGGGTTAAGGACTTCCACTGTCAGTCCCACATGTGACGCAGTTGGGAATGTCAGCCCCGGACAGCTGGGACTCCAGCTGACAGCCCCACGTGAGGTGAAACTGACAGCCCGAACCCTGCCATGCACAGGGCTGAAATTTGGGATTCCCACCAAAATTGTGGTAAAAATAAAAAATTGTGCAGGAAAAAATAGAATTCTGTGAGGAGCATTAATTCTGCGCAAATTCTGCATTGTATAGCAGCACAGAAAACCCCCAAGGGTAAACTATCCAGGGAAGGAGGGCATTGTCAGGGTTGGAGGGGTATACTGATCAGAGCCCCCATAGGCAGTCCCCACTGGCACCTAGGCCATAACTGGAAATTGCTCTCATGGTAGGAAATCCCCAGGCAGGATGAGCAGCAGTAATTTACCTGGCAGTAAATTATGCCCACACTCAAGGGAACCCAGGATCCTGCAACAAACAGAGCAATCTTAAACAACCCCAGAGCCAGGCCCGTTCCAGGCCTTGCCTGCCACCTCTAACTCAGATTGGCAATCCTGCAAGAAACTGCTGTGATCTGAGGTCAGAGCAAACAGCTACATCAACCCCAGAGTTTGTTTCTTAGTTAATGTTCTTCTTTACTAGTCAGATAGTCACAAATGAGCAGGAGTTAGGGCATGAAACAAATGGGGTGCAGTGAGCAGGACAGCGCCCCACAAGGCACCTGGAACGAGTGTCACATCCATTCCCTGGTTGCACGTGTGCTGGAGAAGGATGGCTCTGCTGGAAAAGCCACAATGCTGTCCATGTCCCAGCTGGGGACAGACAGTGCCAACGGAATGGGCTGGGAAGCAATAACTGTTTCACTATTCCCGTATTTACCTCTCCAGCACTGCCATGGGCTCCACAAATCACACTCACCTGCCACTGCAGCTTGCTACCTCCACTGGGGAGGTGTCTCCAAGCAGCAAATGCATCAAATGGGACCTGACATCTAATCTAAAAAGCTGCAGGGAAGTCATCGGCATAGGACAGTGAGTCTGCAGGGAACAGAGCCTTCCAGAGACACAGCAGGGGAGTTGGACTGGGAGGAGGACAAAAAGACTCCTCAGAGCAGGAGGTGAGGGCACAACTGCAGGTCTATCAGAACTGGGGGAGGGAAGGGCATGGGGTGTTGGCCCATCACGAGAGGAGGGGCGGGATCAGAGCCCAACAGAGAGGGGCACAGCTCTGAAACCCTCAGGCCAAGCTCAGCCCCACTCCTTGCCCAGGGGAAGGAAGAGTCTGGACGGCAGGACAAATGCTGGTAACACTCACTGTACAGCGAGGGCAGAGCCATTCACCGTTTGGTATTTCTGGCAGAGGCGGGTTCAGACAATGCAGGTGATACGAAGATGGGCAGGTGTCACAGCACAGCAGCTCCCCTCCATCCTTACATACACGGCAAAACTCCATGTGGTCATCCTCCTCCTCTTCACCTCCCTCCTCTTCCTCCTCCTCCTCTTCCTTCGGTTCCCACTGGATCCCTTCCTTTTCCTAGGGAAGAGCTGAGAATTTGCCCAGGTGGCCCATCCAATGCCCCAAGAATGTCTGGCACGTGTCTGAACGGACATAGGCTCTTTCCCCTGGGGGCTGAGTTCTTAAACCCCAGCACCTCAACACTCAGCTGCAAGGGCTCTGATCTGGGTAGGCAGCTGCCTCAGGAGGCCAAGAAGCTAGATTAGCCCTGCAGGGATCTGGAGGCATGAATCCAGTGAGTCAAGGCCATTCCCAACCTGAATCTTAGGACCCCCATCCCTAGCAAACAGCCAACCAAGTTTGACTGCCAACATAATTCCTGCTGCTGCAGTGCAGGACAGGGCTTCAGAGCCAAAGATCATGTGACAACAGCTCAAAAACAAAGACTTCTTTTGGATGTGGATAACTCCACATGCCATGAGGAATGGGACACATACATCCGTGAGCCCTGCTCTCTGCAGAAAAATCCCAGAATTCTAGGGACTTGCATCATCCAAAGCAAAACTCTGCAGCTAACAGCAGCTGAAGCCATTGCTAGTGCTTCCATCTATGTTCTAAGCTGACTTTTGGAAGCAAGGTTACCCAGTTTCACACTAATGCTGAAGTTACTCACACAGTGGGGGCAGCTCCACTTGCCCTCCGGTGCTTTCTCCAGCTCAGGGTCCAGGCAGACGAGGTGATAGGCACGAGGACAAGTGTCGCACAGGATGATCTCCCCTCCCTGCTGGCAGACTTCGCAGTAATCCTGGTGGTCGGTTTCGTACCCATCCCCTTCTTCGACTAAGAACAAGGGATACACAGGAGAGTCAGAGAAGAAGCAGCCATCACATGCTTTCCCAGGAGGAAACAAGACAATTTCTCTTGTAAAAGGATTAATTATTCTTAAGGAAACAAAGAGAACATTCCACCTTAGTCCCCATCTATTACATTCCCCTACCTCTCTGTCCCTCAGCATCAGTTTATCTGGGTCTTTGCACACAGCATCATCTCACCTCTGTCTCTCTTTCTCTCTCCACACTGTATCATCCTTTGGTTCCTTCAGGCTCTCAATGGAGAATGCCAGAACCTGGAGAGGTTGCAAGGGAGGCCAGTCAGAGAAACCTCCGCAGATACCATCACCATCAACTGCAAACGTACCATGCAACAATAACACAGCTGAGAAGGACTCTTCCTCTTTGGACTACTCTGGTCTCCCTGTGTGCTCACTAGATTCAGAGGCAGGAGTTCATTCAACCTGGTACAGCAGGGGGAAAAAGGAAGGGAAGGATGGCTCTAGGGTTAAGGTACTTGATGAGGAATCAGGAGAGCTGGGTTCAAACCCCAGTTCTGCCACAGCTTCCCTGAGTGACCTTGGACAAGTCTCTCAATCGCTATGCACGTCAGTGGCTCCGCTGTAAAACAGGAACAATAATGAGCCTTCCTTCTTCCCACCCTTTGTCAGCCTTGTCTATTAAGACTGTATGCCTCTTGGGGCAGAGTCTCTTTCGCTATGTATTTGTATAGCAACGGGGGCCCCTCTCAGCGCCTCCCTGCACTGCTGCAACATGAATAACAAACCAAAAGACTAAACAGATTTCATCTTCATGGAGGGGACTGATTCGTAGCCAGTCCTAGTCTTCATGAGCTCAGCTCTCCCAGGCTTAAGATGTAAAACCCAGAGAACAGGACAATACATTGCAGCGGTGAGACAGTGATTTCCTATCCCAGCAGAAGCATCCAGCCCCCACAGCCAGAAGCTGCTCTTGATTTTTCAGAAGCACAATCTGAGAGTGAAGATAAGAAGCTACAGGACATTTGGAATGTCTGGATCTGAAATATCTTGTGCTGAGCAAGGACGGAAGATGAAAAGAAAAGGATCTTTTCTGTAGCGCTACAAGAGTGAATGATTGCCCAAGCTGAGAACACAGTGGGGCCAGTTCTGCCGCGGAGCAGATGGCCATGCTGAGCCAGCAACAGCTGGGAGGAGCCACGCTGCTGCAGTTAATGTAAGTCCAAGGGAAGGGGGGACGAGTGGTATACTTCATTCCTGGAGTCCTTCAGAGGTGAAAGAGAAGCTGCAGAGCTGGTGCCACTGGAACACTTGTGGGCAGTTCAGTCCAAAGGGACCGTTATGGGTTTTCTCAATAGCAATGAAGCAGAGAAAGTGTCGTTTAAAAAATAAATAAAATCAATGGAATCCAAAAAAGATACACGTATGATCCAATACAGCAACTCAGATACCCTGCTGGATGCCTTTTCCTGCTGCTGGCATGCATTTCTTATCCCAGACCATCTCCATGAGGCTGAATTAATCGTGTGCCTTGTGAACTATTGTGGCATTTAACACAAGCAAAAAACCTCTAATTTCTTTCACATCTTCATGCTCAGATGCAGCACAAATGTCAGCTAGACACCTTGGCCTGCATTGCTGGCCACACTGAAAGGCTACATTTATTGGTGGTGTGTCCCTGCAAATACCATTCTCCATGGCAGGCAAGCAATGCCAGCCCACCAGGCAGGGCTCTCCCTCCAAATCAAGCTGTGCAGGGACTGCGAGGTAGTGCTTACAGAAGGGGAGCTGCTCACACCTCTGGCTAGACAGAAGCCAGCCATGGTGCTTAGCTTCGGATGTGAATGATGGTGCCCCTCGCCCCCACGCGCTGAGTCAGTGTCAGATGCTGCAACGGAAGCTCCCACACAGGGCTCCAGGGACCAGAAAAGCACATATCAAAGCAGGAAATCCAAACAGAACAGGAGCGGAGTACAAAGAAATGGCCTACTCCTCTTTTTCTTTCTCCTCCTCTTCCCTCGCTTCCCCAAGCCTGCCGAGCATTCGGAGCGCACCGAAGAGCTGTTGATGCTGGCGCTGTCAAAGTCAGATTCTTCCCGCTCCTCCTCTTCACTCTGCAAAGGAAATCAAACCACACAGAGGGAAAGCATTGGCGTCTAGTCCCCCACTGCCAAAGAGCCAATCCTTATGGCAGAAGCGAAGCACGGAAGAGCTGAGCAAATCCACAAGGAGAACATAGCCCACTGAGTGAGCTCCTTGGGGTGGAGGGACCACCCAGGGCGAGTGATAACGCTTGTTTGTTAGTTGATTAGTTTGTGGATAGGCCACATGCAGACTGATAAGGCTGCTGGTACCATATGCAGAAGTTATGCGAGTGTGTCAAAGTAAACCTTATGCATTAAATCCATGTGGCAGACTCATAATCGATCCAAATAGGTCTGGATTGTACCTGAAATCTGCAGAACAATTCTCTCTCCCCTTCAGCTCTGCAGAGAGGCTGCCGTGCCAATTCACTGGCACCTCCAGCAAGCACTGAAGGGAGCAGATAGATTAAGATCCCAAATCACTGAAAGAAATCTAACGGAGATTTGAAGTGTGCAAATCAATACATTTAAATAAGGCGACAGTACGATTTCTCCACCACTTACCTGACAGCTGGTTGCTGGGTTGATGTCTCTGACAACACCTTCACAAAAGCAGAGACTGCATTCCACAACTGGTCAGGGACATTCTGGGAAGGCTCAGGTTCCCCTGAGCATCGGGTATTGGTCTGAGGCAGGACACTGCACCAATGATCTGAGCTAACACATCAACAGTTAGGGCCACTCCCTGCACCCCTAATCAATGCAGACAGTTTCATTGGCATCAATGCCGCTCGGCTGAGTAGGGGTGATAGCACCAGGCAAATATACAGTTGGTTTAGCTTAATATTGCAGGAGAAATGCAGCATGCTCCATCCCATGCTTGGCAGGGAAAGAGCATTTTGCTTGCCCCCTTTACAAGCAGCTCACAAGAGCTGGTGTTTTAGTACGTCAGGTTACCTGGACCCAGTGCTTTTTCTGTTTTAAAAAAAAAGGGGGGGGGCGGTACTTGGCCAGGGACTTGAGGCCACCGGTGGCACAACAGGAGCTGGGGCCGCATCGCTGTGAAAAAAAGGTGCCCGCTGTACTCAATACCCGTGAGTCCCATCACAAAAAAAAGCCCTGCCTAGACCACAAACTGAACTGAATCACCCCAGGAGGTTTGCATATAGGACTCAAGGAGGTCTCAGAATTCCAAGCCCTCCACCCCGCTCCCTCCCCTGACAGATTAGTTGATATCCAACCATGTGCGTGTATCTGTTAAAGAGGGAGAATGGGGCTGGCTGTGGCAGCAAAGCTGCTGCGCCCTCTGCTAAGAACAGGAAGGAACCCCCCCTCCTCTCCCTCACTTGCATGGCTGCACAACCTCTCTGTGGCTATGTCTACACTTGTTAATTTAAGTCGACTTAGCATGCCGACACTTAAATTTTAAGTCGACTTTGGGGAGACCCTACAAAGTCAACCTAGAGCGTCCACACTGGATGCCTAGGTCAACTTGTAGGGGCTAGGTGGACCTGGGACTGGTCCATGGTGGCAGGGGGGACACCCTTGCCAAGTGCCAAGGGGCTCAGCCTTTGCCCCTTTGTACCTGGGTACAATGGGGCAAAGGGGGACAGGGACCCTGGCAGGGCATAGGGGCAGGGTGGGCAGGGCTCTGCCCTGCCCTGTTCGGGGGCATGCCAGGCTCTCCCTGTGCTACCCCTCCCCCCCCCACAAGGAGGGCAATGGGGGAGTCCTGGAGAGCCCTAAGTCGACTCTAAGTCGACTTAGGGCTACTCCAGGTCTACACTGGCTTAAGTCGACTTTCTAAAGTCAACTTAAGCCAAAAGTCGACTTAAAACGAGGTTTTACAAAGTCGACTTCATTTTCCTTAAGTCAATTTAAGGAAAGTGTAGTGTAGACGCAGAGTAAATTAAGTCGACTTAAGTAAGCTTAAATCAACTTAATTTACAAGTGTAGACGCACCCTATAACAGATAGGGTGAGGCCTCCCCCTGCTGTTTCAGCCTACACAACCCCAGCACACACATGCGGCGTGCACACATTCAGACATTCCCTGCTTAGCTGTTTTGGGGTTTTTTTTTAAATAGTTAAATGAGCTAAAACTTATGCTGTGACATCATACCTAAAATTAATGTCTAAAGTCTCCTTCTGTACCTTAATTCCATGTCCACAAAGCTTTGATTTACACACACACACACACAACGTGGTTCTCTGACTCTATGGTTTTCAAACCATGGGTCGGGAGCCAGTAGTATCGCAGACACTCAGGCACTGGGTCACAGTGCCCCCTGCTGCCGCTGCCAAAAGACTGGAATGCATATGTAACTGTTAGATCGTGGGCATAAATGATTATTTTTAACTGGGTCTCGAGAAAAAAAAAGATGAAAACCACTGCTCTAACTAACTATGGGAGCAATTCTAAGCTTTTAGCATCACTTGAAAATATGAATGTACAAACCTAGGACCCACTCTTGAAAATCTGCCAGATATTCATATGCTTATAGGACTGAAAGCTATTGCAGTGAACTGATTCAAAATGCTCCTTTCACTTGAACCTCTGTCGTACAAAAGTAATTTACGAACTGGTTATATTAAGTGCAGTGGAGCCAGAGGTTCATGAGCTCTAATAAAGCTGAATTAATTGGATTCTGATCAATATTATCAAGACCAACAGGAGTTCTGTCTTTATTCAATAGTTATTTACAAGATTTATTCTTCTTTAAAATACTCTGCATACATTTGATATTCATACACTGCCGAGTGCACAGCATGCAAATTATATTACAGTCTTTTTTGGCCACGCAGTTATTGCTAAGGTCTTCTACTCCAGGAGTTGGGCTAGAAAATCCCGGATGCTAGTAGACAAGTTATGGTAATATAATTAAAGTACATTCAGCACAAGGGCAGGCCCTACAGAGTTTATTTACGAATGAAATCTGAAATTATTATCACTGACCTCACCCCAACCAATTATTAAAACTGACTCTATGATTTTAGTGGAAGAAATTCCCAAACATGTCATCTTGAGGAACATGAGTCTGGATGCTGTTCTTTTCCAAGGGGTAGAATATCCACTAAGCAGAGATTTGTTTCTAACAAAGGAACGCAAATGAGATTTTAAAATGTCCTTGCCCAGGCCCAAGTGCAGAGTGACAGACACCCTTTCCCCAGCTGCAGGAAGCTTGATGCTCCCAATGGGTAAAATGCAGGCCAGCCCCCACGTAAATTCCACTGGCACAATGGGTGCTATACAGATTGTGTGATGGCCCCTCTCTGCACAGGAGCACATTTCCTACGGTGTGAAATGGGTTGATGGCCACAACACAGCCCTGTGAAACAAGGATCCATATCCAATCCCCATCGGTATCTGGCACTAATTGTCTCCCTTGTTGGCAGTGCAAGGCCTAAACCAAAATGTGCCACAGAGACCAAACACCTTCCTCCTATCCACGAATAGGGCTTCAGGCAGGATAAGGAGCACATGGGAAGGAAGCTTGCCCTACCACTAGAGAGCATATGCTTGGGGGAAAACAGAACTCCAGTTCCCCAGGCTACCAGCCCAACACCTTCCACTGGAACCAATTTTCACCGTGTAGAAACAGAGAGTGCTTACTGAGGAACCTTTTTTCCTTTTGTTGGCGATTCCTCCAAACCGGAATTTCAGGCCAGCCATCTTTTTTCCCTTCCCCTTTTTCTTCCCATCTTTGGCACCCTTGATTTTCTTCCGCACACCGGGACCTAAATGAACAAGAAGATTTTCTTGGCGTTCTAGTCTAGTGATGGACACCTACATTTCTACATTCTGCCAAAACACCATCGCTCCTAATTTACCTTTCTTCAAGTACCTTCTGAACACTTGCGTTGCCTGTGTCACATTCCAGCTAATCCCATTGTGCACCCCCACCACTGACTCCACACAGAGGGCAAGTGCCTAACACTACTGCCTGTTGCTGGAGCAATTCCCTTAGCAAAAGAGACAAAGGCCAGTGCTTTGGGGCTGCAGGTCCCACATTCAAAGCTGGGAGAGAATTACGCTCTACCCGTCTACAATGTCCTTCCTATTTGACACTGGTGCTACATGCACATTTCTCCTGGAACTTTTAAAAATGCAAGAGAAGAGCAAAGAGAGCAGCACATCTCTGTCCCTAAACGTGCCTCTTTCCCGTATACTCCAGGCTCTCTATGGTGCCCCTCTTGCTCAGCAGCGAGAGCCCTAAGCAAATGCTGCAGAGTGGCCAACTGCTGCAGTTACAAACCAGAGTTCCTATTCAATGGCTCTGCATTTGAGGGAAGAGTGCAGCCTGCCACACAGAGCCCTGGAAAGGCACTGCAGCTCAGAGACTGCAGAGATGGGTGCAAATAACCAACTTCTCTGGGTGTGGCTTGAGCAACAGACAATAGCTTCCGCCAGTCCTCCCACAAAATCAGCCAAATAGACTGAGGGGTGCTGCACTGAAACCATGGGAAAGGAAAATGGTGGCAAACAACACTGACCCTTTTGGGCAGCTCTTGAGGGATTAGGAATCGTTTGCTGCATAATTGGAAGAGAAACTTCATGAAGAGAAACACCATAGAAACAAAGGGAGAGTATTCTCCCCCCTCTTCTTCCCCAATTTTTCCCCAGTGATTCATGAAGCCCTTTCTGAATGCAGAGGGAAACTTCCCATCTGTGCGGGCAGGAGCAGGAGCAGGAAAACATTAATAGTAATAGACTCATTTCCATAGGAGCGGCTGCAGATTAACACGGTCAGTTCTGTGTTTGCAAATGGAGTTTGAAGGCAGAATCTTCCACCTGCCTGCTAGACAATCAAATCCCTTATTTTGACAAAAAAATTGTAATTGTTTCCATTGTAGTCTCTTGACTGCTCTTGAATGTCCTAGGTAAGGCCATACAGAATGCAACTGCTGGACTGCTGACCAGTACAGAGGCATACAGAAAGAACAGTTCTGCTCTGCCCATGTCCCGCCCTGCAGCCTAACCTGCACCACACCTACTTCCCCATGTGAGTTTCCTTCAAGAGATTTTCCAATACCGCTCAGTCCTGACCTTGCTGACCTGCAATTCACTCCAGCCTGAAAAGTGCACTTTCCAGGAGATGGTGAAATTTCATTAGCGAGTATTGATAAAGCTCTTTGAGATCCTCTGTGATACAGGTATCACATTAAGAAATATTATGATTATTGCTTTATTTAAAATGCATACAAATTTATTGATAATCTTCCATGGTTCTGCTAACACGATCTGTTATTATATAAGGAATCACAGTTCATCTGTGGCATTTTTTGTCAAAAACAAATACAAACTCTTGTCACAAACATACAGGTTTCCCCACAGATCCATTTCCAGCATCTTTCTCCTTGCTTTCCAGGCATCACACCCGCTCTGGAACTAGTTGTCCCGCACACTGACACAACTAATTGCTAAATTATATATTTCAAGTAAACATATCGTTTATCGTTGCAAAACTGCCCTAATAAGCCATCTGATTAGCCATTCATGCCTGCCTGGCAGATTACCTTTGCCCTCCTTGGTTTTAGCTTTCCTGATGGCCATGGGTGGAGCAGACTGCTGCGGACTGACAGAAAGCTGGGGTGCAACGGCGACTGTCTCCACAGCTGCGGCCACTGCAGCTGCCGCCGCTGCGGCTGAGCTGCCCTTGAATGGGTTGTTGGCACTGAACTCTCGCCATTTGGCACCAAGGACAGTCATCATCTTGGACATAGGGATTTTGGGATTCTTCTTGGCAATGAGAGGCCTGCAGGATGCGGGAGGAAAAGCCATCAGTCAATAAGCCTCTCGCTGTATGACTGTTTTAGTTCATCGCGCGCCGGGGAAGAGTATAACATGAGCTAGTGGCCACTGTGTGACAGGAGCTGATTGTGACGAGTCACTGGCACCAGGTGCACTGAAAATGGCAGAAATCAAAACTGCCCAAGCAAGGAAAAGGAGCAAGGATATTTTCAAATAATTCAGTGACTTTCTGTTTTGTGAAAAATGTTTGCTGGTTTTCTACCACAGTAAAGAGGAGCTGGGGGGAAAGGGGGAGAGGGGAGAGAATTACAATTTTCACAATAAATTTTCACCAAAAAACCCCAAATTGGGCAAATTTATTTTTTGTAAAAACATGTCTGCATTTTCCAACCAGTCCTGCAATGAAACCTCTTGGAAGTAGTGTCCTGAAGAACTCCTCTAGGACGCATGTTGTAAGGCAATGACGGCTATATGATGCACTGGGGTATCAACCTTAAACTGGCAACAAACATGCTATGGAGCCAGTAATAATTGATTAATATATAGCACCATGGTATGATACTGCATCATTTCTCTGCTGCAAAAAATAGCATCCGACCTCCTCCCCAAAGCAAACAGTATTCTCTTGGGGTCAAATAGTCCTTGTGCAAGAGCAGAACCCCACTTGGTGTAAATTCAGTCACTGCAGAGATTATAATCCAGATTTTGCACATAATGACTAGTTGATTTTGCAGTTTGACAGTTGACAGTAATCTGGACATGACTCATTTTATGTTGGTAGAAATTAGCATTCTTAGCCCTGGCTTTATCAACTCACTTGGGTAGTAACCAGTGCTAGATTTGTACCAGGTCTAAGCCCTGGCACCTCTAAGCTTGGCAGTTCATAGCACCTCTCAGCTCACTGCATTGATTTTGAATACAAAAAAAAATCCTTGAGGCCCAGTCCCGTTTTCATTCCCAATTCAAGCCTGGTAGTAACCTAATACAAACCACTCTACAGATCCCCATCCGCACGCACAGTGCTCCACCTCTCTATCTCCTACCTGAGAAACTGACTGAAAGCCTTGTAATTAGTCAGAGTATGGTAATCTTCTTCTGAGAAAATATAGTCCACATCATCCAGGCCCCATTCGTCCATTAGCTGCGCAGAGCTCTTGGGCTCCTATGGATTTACAAAGAGATGCAGTTAATGTAAATAACTGAGGTGCTGCAAATGAGCTGTGGATGGTCATGCCTGCTCTATACTGCATGCCACCTGCTATTCCTAGACATCAACAGCATGGGGATTTTTTTCTATCTATCTGTTAAAAGACATAGCGCGCACAAGCACTTAGCAAAGAAAAACACTAACTAGCTGCAAAACAATACAGTGCCTTCCGAATCTTCCTTAACCCCGTGACAGAGCATGAAGTCTCCACAGGTTTGATGTCACCAAGAAACATAATTTGCAGGCACATCAAATTCATACATAAGAACTGCACCAACATCTGGGCACACAACTATGATTCCTAAATCCTGGGTGCAGCAGCTTTTTCGCACCTCGGGGAGGGATGAATGTGGCATTACAGCATTTCTTTATTTGAAAAGCAAAGGCTCTTCTAATGTCCGCATCAGATAGTCATCACTTGTCTGCTTTTTCAAAGAACCAGATAAATAAATGAAACATAACTCTCAGTGGTGCGACTGTGCAGCAGAGTTCTTCGAAGAGCAGCTAAGAGCCAACATAATAAAGAGGGAAAGGGGCTGGAGCTGGTTGAAGAAACCTGGATGGAATCATTTTCCCCCTACTATACTGTGCCACTGGAACAAAATGCTATGTTAAGTCAGATCAATTTCACTGGAATTTTATTTTTTGGAAAATAACCAGGGAAAGAGTTCTGACAATATTGAAATGTCCTGTTTTGGCATTGTCCAAACAAAACACTTAGGGTTTTTGCTTTGAAACAGCTTTCCATTGTGAATTTTATTTTGTAATAGAATACAGTATAATACAACATTTTTAAAAGTCAAAACAGACAAGAAATGTTTGGATCGACCCAAAGCAAAAAGAAGTCAGAATTTTTCTTTGGAGAATTTCAAAATTTTAGTTTTTACTCCCATTTGGAATGAAGCCAAATCCCCAAATCGTTTGTGAAATACAATTTCCTCCTCCATGCAGCTCTCCTGAGCACCCATCCTGCCAGATGCCGAGTGCCCTCACCTCCTCTGGGAGCCTGTAGGAAAGAGAGCACTCAGCTTCCTGCAGCGTTGCACCCCAGACGAGAGAGGGGAGCAGAGTCTGAAATGAAACTCCTCCTGTGTAAATGCAGGATACAGAGCCTGGTGGAAAACAACCCACTTCGCCTTTTCTCACAACAAGCTGTCTGCACTGAATGTGGTCCCACAACCCATCCTCGCATGCAGAGAGTGAGTAACAGTGCGTTACCACAAGGTTCCCATTCTCGGGAACAACTCAATTTATGGAGTGTGAGGCCTGGACAAGCTAATCTTTAGGTACCTTTAAGCCTCCTTCCTCATTATCATCCTCCTCTTCATCTTTCTTCTTCCGTTTGGCTTTTTTCTCTTTCTTTTCTTTGAGCTTCTTCTTCTTCTTCTTGTTGGGCGAATAGTCACTCCCTTCACTTTCAGATTTGTCTTCCAGTTCCTCTTCATTTTCGGATATTTCATCGTTACTCCCCTAAAACAGGAAGGGATAATGATAATGTCTCCTTCTCTGTTTCCATGCACAAACCCCCCTGGTCATTTGCCAGGTTCAGTTATTCCCATTTGTTAATGTTACATTTAAAAAAACTCCATCCATAACACATGTGAATAGCAACCTTCCAGCAGAAACCAAGGAAACTCCACTCCTGTGTGGCCTAGTCTGGTATCAGTAAGAAGGTTCTGACTGTAGGAGACACGAACAGAAACTTCCATATTTTCCACTCATAATATTGTTGCAAGGGAAGGAGAGTCTTCTGGTTAAGGCTCTGGGTCAGGACTCAGCAGATCTGCTATTATAATAATGCAGACAGAAGACCAATAGCAGAGCGGGAGCCATATAATTTATTGCACTGAATGCAGCATGTATGATTACCAGAGGCGACCTTTGGCTATTGGGGGCCCTAGGAAAAGGCACAGTGTGGGGCCCCCTATAGACCTGTGGGGCCCCGTATAGGCCCACGGGGGCCCCTGTCGCCAGCCCCAGCTCCCTGCTGCTATTCCCAGCCCTGCCCCTCCACACCCTCAGCTCACTTTCAACCCCATCTCCCCCTCACCAACCCTGGACACAGGGGCCAACTCCTCTGCTGGCTGCCAACTGAGGCAGACATGGCTTTTGGGGTAGGCAAGGGGGCCCCTTACAGCTTGGGGACCTAGGCGTGCGCCTGCTTCGCCTACCCCAAAAGCCGCCTCTGATGATTACCTGCCTTGGGAAAGGTGACGTGTGTGCATTAGGTACAAGCAACTCATGACCCTCAGAGACTGAGTACAGACTCTTGAGGCTAAAGTGGTTGAACTGGAGGAGCTAAGGGGGACAGAGAGTTTTCTGGACACAATTGAGCAATCCCACCTTAGTCTGACAGCCTCTGTGCAGTGGAGGAAGATGAAAGACTTGGGGAAGGAGAACATCAAGCTAGAGGGGCGGAAAAGAATCACATAGTTGGGACCCTTCTTCCAGATGATGTTATCGAATCCACTAACACTGAGGATAGGAAGAGATGGGTGTGACGCTGTCAGGATTTAAGGAACCATTTATGATATTATTTTGTATTAATATTTTATAATTGTTATAATCCATAGGAACTATGCCATGTTTGGTGTCAATAGAAAGGTAATAATTTGTGGGGAATGATTATATAATTTATGTGTAGGATTTGTATTCATATTAGAAGTTAGGAATATGATTGTTATATTTTAACTTGTGTAAGGCTGGGAAAATTCCCCAGACTGAATGTCTACCTGGCCATTGTCTCCTTAATGGCCCATTAAGGAAGCTCCCCAGTATAAAGGGCCGAAGAAGAAAACCTGTTGAGCCACTAGGACTTAAACATGTGACTCAGCTCCAGTTTGATTGGAGAGAACTGCACACAGCATGGAGAAGGCCAGAGGTGATAAAAGGCAGCAGCCCCAACTCCATCTTGCTCTCAAGTCCCCAGTCTACAACCAACACCCATCTCTGGAACTATTCCTCTGAGACTGAACAAAGGATTGAGGCCCACCCTGATGTTGGGTGTTTACCAGAGGAACAAGCCTGCAAACTCCAGAGGAACAAGCCTGCAAACTGCTTTTCATGAACTTTAAATCATTTGTATGTATGTGATTCGCTTTGACCCTTTAACATCTCTCATATTTTGCTTCTTTTCTTCTTATATTAAACCTTTAGTTGTAGTTGCTAAAGGATTGGCTACCAGTGTGGTATTTTGGGTAAGATCCAAACCTATATTGTTCTGTGTGCTGTGGCTGGCCCTTTGGGGTCAGGAGAACCTATATCTTTAAGGGACCGTGCGGCTAGGTGGGAGCCGGAGGAGCTGGAGTGCAATAAAGGGAGCTGTTTCTATTTTGGACAGACTTCTTGGTGCCCGGTGTGGGGAACCAGAAGCCTGGTTGTGACTGATAGGGAGACTGGTTTAAGTACCACCCATCAGTGTGTGGGGAGTTTGGCTCCCGGTTTTGCAGCTTGCCCTGAGTTTTGCACGTCCAGGAGGGTATCCCAGGAGGCCCCGGTCACAATGGGTAATAGCAATACGGGATTCATTTATTAGACACATAGATACTGGGTTTGTGTGGACTGAAAGAACTGCATGGTGAATTGCCTGCTGCATGTGAAAGCTGCAGACCTTCCGAGACTGGGGAGAAGCCAGTGTTCATGATACATGTGGCTACCAGTGGCATAACGAAATGCAAGAGAGAGGTCCTGGAGGCTAAATTTAGGCTACTAGGTAATAAATTAAAGTTCAGGACCTTTTGGGCTCCCCACAACAGAAAGGATGTGGACAAATTAGAAAGAATCCAGCGGAGGGCAACGAAAGTGGGGGCTGGGGCACATGACTTATGAGGAGAGACTGAAGGAACTAGGCTTATTTAGTCTACAGAAGAGAAGACTGGGGGGGGATTTAATAGCAACCTTTAATTACTTGAAGGGGTGCTCCAAAGAGGAGGAAGCTAGGCTGTTCTCAGTAGTAACAGAGGATGGAACAAGGAGCAATGGTTTCAAATTACAGCTGGGGAAGTTGAGGTTGGATATTAGGAAAAACTTTCTCACTAGGAGGGTGGTGAAGCATTGGAATGGGCTACCTAGGGAGGTGGTGGAATCTTTGTCTTTGGAGATATTTAAGGTTCGGTTAGACAGAACCTTGGCTGGGATGATTTAGTGGGAGTGATCCTGCTTTTTAGCAAGGGGTTGGACTAGATGATCTCATGAGGTCCCTTCCATCCCTATGATTCTATATTAGCATTTTCTGAAATGCTTCCAGTTCCACCCACCGACAGGGGCATAGCTAGCTCCCATTTTCCGGCCGGGCCCCTGACTCTCCGCCCGGCCAGTCGTGTTTCCAGTCATGAGACCAAAAGCTTTTTGCCATGCTCCAGTTGCCTAGCAACTGGATCATGCGGGGGGAGGAGGAGGAGGGCAGGAGAGAGGCAGCTCAGCCCACTGCTGTGTAAAGGCTGCAGCAGCTGCCAGGGCTGGAGCTGTGGGCAGAGAATAGGCCACCTCTGCCCATCTGCCTGCAGCATCGCCGCTCATGGCCACAACCATCAGCTGCTGGCCAGTCTGCAGGTGCGGCAGCAAATTCGTGCCGCTGCCAAGCACTGCAGCAGATGGGGGAAGGCAGGCCAGACGGCCATCCGAGTGGGTATGTGCCCACTTGGAGCCATGCATAGCTATGCCTCTGCCCACAGGGATAGTTAAACAGGCTGAACTGCAGGATCTCAATGCCTGCATGAGATGATGGTGTTCAGAGGAGGGATTTAGGTTTATTGGAACTAGGCAACCTACTGGTAAAGGAAAAGCCTATACAGTATGGATGGGCACCATCAAACCAAAATGGAACCAGATTGTTGGCATGTACAATTAAAAGGGTCATCATACAGGAGTTTTTAAACTACAGGTTGGGGGAAATCCAACAGGAGTAAAACTGTACAAAACAGCTTAAAGAGACATATCCCCTAGGGGAAGATTTATTAAAAAGGACACTCTATAGCCTGGTAAAGAAGAGAGGATAGAACTTGATAAGAACAGGTAGAAAGTAAAGAGAAACAGTTAAAGAAAAAGAGTCCCGTTCAATTACATCTCTTGAAGGAAGACAACGAAGTATTGACAATCTTCATGAGTACTTATCTACAAATGCTAGAAGTCTAAATAATATAATGGGTGAACTTGAATGCCTGGTATTAAATGAGGTTATTGTTACAAGAAGCATCACAGAAGCTCAGTGGAATGATGATACTCAATGGGACATGGTAACACCAGGGTACAAGATATACAAAAATGACAGGGTAGGTTGCTCTGGTGGTGGCACTATGTGTGAAAGAAAGCATAGAGTAAAATACAATAAAAATCTTAAATGTACCGCAGAATCTGTATGGATAGAAATTCCATGCTTCATGCTTGAATAATAAGAGTATAGCAGTAGAAATACAGTACTGACCATCTAACCAGGATGGTGATGGAAATTGTGAAATGCTCAGGGATATTATAGAGGGTACAAAACCAGAAAATCCAATAATAATGGGGGATTTCAACTATCCACATAGTGACTGGGAACATATCACCTCAGGACGGGATGCGGAGAAAAAAATTCTGAACACTGTTAATGATCGTTTTTTGCAGCAGCGAGTCCTGAACCCAGCAGGAGAGAGGCCATTCTTCGTTTACTCTAAGTGGTACATTAGAAATGGCCCAAAAGATTGATAACGCTGAACTGATCAGTAATAGCAACCATAATGTAATTTAATTTACCATCATTGTGGGGGAAAGACCTAAGAAACCTGCCAAGGTAGCAGATCAAAAAGGGGAACTACACAAAAATGAGGAAGCTAATTAAGCAGAAATTAAAAAGAACAGTTATGAGAATGATTTTCTCCCACGAAAGCTCATGCGATAAATAAATCTGTTAGTCTTTAAAAGTGCCACAGGACTCTGTTGTCTTTCTACAATAGACTAACACGGCTACCCCTTTGGAATTCAAAATAAATGTACATCCCAAATTTAAAAAAACAAACAGCCTCCCCCCTCCCCCACCCACAAAAAAGGCCACCATGACTAAATAATTCGGTAAAAGATGCAGTGAGACAAAAAGACATCCTCCAAAAATTGGAAGTCAAATCCTACTGAAGAAAATAGAAAGGAGCATAAACTCTGGCAAGTCAAGTATAGAAGAATAATTAAGTGCTGTAGCAGGGTAGTTGCCCCACTTCAGTACTGAAGGGGTTAAAAGCCAATCAGAGCAGTTGCCCGTGGAGCCCAGGAGCGGATGTGTAAGATGACTGCAGCCCCAGTTTGAGCAGTCATCTGCTGGCCTGCGAAGAGGGAAGAAGCTGTTTGCTTGGCTGCAGGGCAGAACCAAGGACAGCACACCATGGACTGCGGGGATTTGGATAGCACAAACCCTGATGTAAGGATTAAGGTACCTGGGAAGGTGTGGAGATGGCCCAGAGGACCTGACAGTCTGTAGGAGGACTGAGTTAGGGGTGGAGATGCAACTTAGTCAAGGTGCATAGGGTCCCTGAACCAGGACCCAGAGAAATGAACAGGCCTGGGTCCCTCCTGCCTCCCCCAGATTGCCTGTAGGTGGCACAAGGACAAGAGGCAGCCACTGTGACAAAGTGGGCCAGCCTGGGACTAAACTGTACCCTGGAAGGTGGGAACTCGGAGGGCAGAGGTCCAGGAAGCAGACTCCAGGACTGGAACCCATGTCGAAGACTGAGTGCAAACCGCCCGATGGGGAAACCACTTGAGCCAATTCCCCAATACTATCGCCCAGCAGCACCTATCCAGTGAGTCAGGGACTGCCAACAGTCTACATGTGGTGGAGAATATGGGCATGTGGTAGCCCCTAATGAAGAGGAGCTGGGCAACTATGAGACTCGACTGCCCAGGATGAAGTCCATGTTTGAGGAAGTGTTAGTTGTGGAGAGCACCACCCTCCCCTGCTGGACTCATGAGTGACCAACCCCAGGGAGGAAGATGGACAGACAGCAGGGGAAGATCCTAGCCCTACTGTGAGAGGTCCTGGATGGGCAGCAGAACCTGTGGAAGGTGAACCAGCAGAGCGAGGCCTATGTCTGTGAGGTGGCAGGCCAGGCCTGGAACAGGAGTTGGAGCCGGAGATGGAACAATAGGCCCCCATTTTGGAGGCAAGAGCCTAGGTTGTGGAAGTGCTTCTGGGGGGACCAGATGGATCACCTACCAGCGAGTTGCCCCCATCAAGAGGACTGGAAAAGACAGCCTCTGCCCTGCCCCCATGAATGGAACAGGGTGGGGTTGGGCCTGTGGACAGACTGGGCTCCTGAGAAGGCACTGCCTGGACAGAAAGACTCCCCCTGTGAAGTAAAGAGGGTTGGGGAGGGCTTGCTGGGCCTGTGGACAGCAAGGACACTGGAAAAGGGAATGTCCAGAGGACCAGAGAGGGGCCAGTCCCAGAGAAGGGACTGGACTAGGAAGGCTCAAAAAATGCTTCCACTGCTGGGAGCCAAGACATATAAGGAAGCCATGCCCTCTGGGAAAAAAAAAGAGGGCAGAAAAAGACATGTCTGGGAGCCAGACCCAGATTGAGGCCAACCAGAGGGGTGGGCCAGGGGAAACTGAGGGCTTGGCAGAGAGAGATCTCCCTCACCAAGCAAGGGTGAGGGAGCTGGTGGATGCAGCTGTTGGGACAGAGGGGGTCCAAGGTGAGATGGGCATCCTCCAAGGGCCGACCAAGCTGACGAAGAGATGCAGCTGAGGCACAGGCCCAAAGGGAGTCAGGGGACCCAGACCTTAGAGCAGTAAAACCTGTAGGAGGCAGAGCAAGAGCTGCAGGATGCCCAGGAAGAACTGGAGGACCTGCACATATGACTCCAGGATATAGAGGAGAAGGAGAACCTTACTGGCCATCTGCAGTTAGTGTAGGCCCAGAGGAGGGTTTACCTCCTCTCGCAGTGGCAGATTTGAGTAGGGGAGGAGTAGCAGGGTAGTTGCCCCGCTCCAGTATTGAAAGAGTTAAAAGCTCTGCAGAGAAGCGAGTGGCCAACCAAAGCTGGCAGCTGCAGAGCCAGTCAGGGCCCAGGGGCTGGTATATAAGATGGCTGCAGCCCCAGTTTGGAAGGAAGAAGCTGTTGGCTTTGTTCTAGGGACAGTACCAAGGACAGCGTACAGTGAACTGTCGGAGCTTGGATAGCCCCGACCCTGAGGTAAAGGTGAAGGTACCTGGGGAGGTGTGGAGATGGCCCAGGGGACCTGACAGTCTGTGGAAGGACTGAGTTAGGGGTGGAGATGCAACTTAGTCAAGGTGCATAGGGTCCCTGAGCCAGGACCCAGAGAAATGCAGCCTGTAGGCGGTGCAAGGACTAGTGGTGAGCACTGCGATGAAGTGGGTCAGCCTGGGACTAGACTGTCCCCTAGAAGGGGGGATCTCAGAGGGCTGAGGAACAGGAAGCAGACTCCAGGACTGGAGTCCTTGGCGAAGACTGAGCCACAGACCACTGGACAGGGCAGCCACTTGAGCCAATTCCCCAATACCATCGCCTGGAGGCACCTGTCTGGTGGATCTGATGTTGCCAACAATCTACATGGGCCAAAAATGAATTTGAAGAGCAACTAGCAAAAGGCACAAAAATTAACAGCAAAAAAAACTTTAAAGAACATCACAAGCAGGAACCCAGCCAAAAAATCAGTAGGTCCACTGAATGAATAGTGCTAAAGGAGCTCTCAGAGAAGACAAAGCCATTGCAGAGAAGCTAAATGAATTCTATACATCAGTCTTCACTCTAGAAATGATTCCTACACCTGAGCCATTGTTTTTACCTGGCAAATTTGAGGAATCTGAGTAACTGTTCCAGTTTAAAGTGTCAGAGAAGGTTTAAGAACAAATTGAGAAATAAAACAGTAAAAAATCATCAGGACTAGATGGAAATCACCCTAGAACACTAAAGCAATTCAAACATGAAACTGAAGGATTACTAACTATGGCTATGTCTACATTTGTCAAAATAAGTCAACTTTGCTAACTCGACTTTAGGTCAACTTTAAGTCGACTTAGCATGTCCACACTCAAAAATTAAGTCGACTTCAAGGGGACCTTGCCAAATCGACTTAGAGCATCCACACTGGACGCCTAAGTTGACTTCTAGGGCTGGGTGAACCTGGGACTAGTCTACGTTGGCAGGGGGCACCCCTTGCCAAGTGCCAGGGGGCTCAGCATTTGCCCCATTGTACCATTGTACCCGGGTACAATGGGGGCTGAGCAGGACAGGGACACTGGCAGGACATAGGAGCGGGATGGGCAGGGCTATGTCCTGCCCTGTGGGGGGGCATGCCAGACTCTGGCTGTGCCAGCCACCCTGGCAGAGAGGGCAGTGGGGGAGCCCTGGAGCCCTTTAAGTCGACATTAAGTCGATTTAGGGCTAATCTGCCCACACCAGCTAAATCGACTTTATAAAGTCAACTTTATATTAGGTTTTATAAAGTTGACTTCAAATTTCCTTAAGTTGATTTAAGCAGCAGCTTAAGTTGACTTAAGGAAACTGTAGTGTAGACGCAGATTAAATTAAGTCAATTTAAGCAAGTTTAAGTCGACAATTTGTAAGTGTAGATGCACCCTATGGTAGGTAACCAGTCTCTATGTCAGATGACTGGCAGATAGCGAATGTAGCACCAATTGTCTAAAAAAGGCTCCAGGGGTGATCCTGGCACCTATACGGTGGTAAGCCTAACTTCAGCACCAAACAAACTGGTTGAAACTAAAATAAAGAACAGAATGATGATACACGTAAATGAACGCAATAAGTTGGGGGAAGAGTTAATTCAACTTTTGTAATGGGAATTCATGGCCTCATAAATCCTCTAAAATTCTTTGAGAGCATCAAAAAACATGTGGACAAGGGTGATCCAGTGCATATAGTGCACTTGGACTTTCAGAAAGCCTTTCACAAGGTCCCTCACCAAAGGCTCCTAAGCACAGTAGGCAACTATGGAATAAGAGGGAAGGTCTTTTTCATGGATCAGTAACAGGAAACAAAGGATAGGAATAAATGGTCAGTTTTCACAGTGGAGAGAGGTAAATAGCAGGGTCCCATATGGAACTTGTTCTGGGATCAGTGCTGTTCAACATATTCATAAATCATCAAGAAGAGGGTGTAAACAGTGAGGAGACAAAGTTTGCTGATGACACAAAATTACTCAAAACAAACAAGGAGTGATGTGGCACTTTTAAAGACTAACAAATTTATTTATCACATGAGCTTTCGTGGGAGTGATCCCACTTCATCAGATGCATGAAATGGAAGCTGTAGCATGTCAGGTCCCTAAGTACAGAGAAGGGTAAGTCATAAGGTCAGTTCAGTCTTTTTCAGCAAACCAAACAAGTTGTTTTGATTCAAACAGAGTGGAACAACAGATAACTTACAGATAACAGACAACTTCTTTGGTTTGCTGAAAAAAACAGAACTAATCTTGTGACTTACCCTTCTCTGTATTTATTCACTTGACGTGCTATAGCTTCCATTTCATGTATCTGATGAAGTAAGACTACACCCACGAAAGCTCCTGGGACAAATAAATGTGTTAATCTTTAAAAGTGCCACAGCATTCCTTGTTTGTTTTGCTGAACTAGACTAACATGGCTCCCCTTCTAAAATGTTACTCAAGATAGGTAAGTCCAAAGCTGACAGCGATGAGTTACAGGGGGATCTCACAAAACTGGGTGACTGGGCAAGAAAATGGCAGATAAAATTCAATGTTGATAAATGCAAAGTAATGCACATTGGAAAACATAATCCCAACTATTCACATAAAGTGATGGGGTCTAAATTAGCTATTACCACACAAGAAAGAATCCTGAGGTCATTTCGGATAGCTCTCCAAACATATCCATGCAATAGGCTGCCGCAAGCAAAAGAGCTAACAATGTTAGGAGCCATTAGGAAAGAGAGAAATAATAAGCCAGAAAATATCACAATGCAACTCTATCAATCCAGGGCTTTAAACTAGGTTTGAAGGGGGAAGGTGACCAAAGCCCACAAGTAAGTCAAAACCAGGGAGACCTGGGGGAAGGGTCAGAACTTGGGGGGACTTTGGGCTGTAACAGCAGGGATAAAAGAGAGACTAATAAGAACTGGGGAGAAAGGGAAATCAAATCAATATCTTAAGTATCTATATGGGGAATAAGCAGGAAGAACTTGGACTGAGGTGGAAATGGAAAGAGGAGACAGACATGTTGAAAGTCTATGGGTAAAAATAAAAAGAGTAAAAAACAAGGATGATGACATGGTAGGGGTCTACTACAGGCCACCTAACCAGGAAGAAGAGGTGTATGAGGCTTTTTTTCAACAATTAACAAAATCATCCAAAACACAGGACTTGGTGGTGATGGGGGACTTGAACTACCCAGACATCTGTTGGGAAAATAACACTATAAGGCACAGATTATCCAACCAGGTCTTGGAATGTATTGGAGACAATTTTTTATTTCAAAAGGTGAAGAAAGCTATTAGAGGAGAGGCCATTCTCGACTTGATTTTGACAAAAAGAGAGGAACTGGTTGAGAATTTGAAAGTGGAAGGTAACTTAGGTGAAAGTGATCATGAAGTGATACAGTTCATGATTCTAAGGAATGGTATGAGAGAGAACACCAAAATAAAGACAATGGATTTCAAGAAGGCAGACTTTAGCACACTCAGGGAGTTGGCAGGTAGGATCCCCTGGGAAGCACGTCTAAGAGGAAAAACAACTGAAGACAGTTGACAGTTTTTCAAAGAGACATTATTAAGGGCACAAGAGCAACTATTTCAATGCGTAGGAAGGTTAGGAAGTATGGCAAGAGACCAGCCTAGCTTAACCAGGAGATTTTCAATAATCTAAAAATAAAGAAGAGTCCTACAAAAAGTGGAAACTAGGACAAATCACAAAGGATGACTATAAACAAATAATAGAATTACATAGGCAAATAATCAGAAAGGCCAAGGCATAAACTGAGATCAAGCTAGCTAAAGGCATAAAGGGTAACAAAAAACATTTTTAAAATACATTAGAAACAAGAGGAAGACCAAGGAGAGCATAGGACCATTACTCAACAAAGAAGAAACAACAATAACAGAAAATGTTGAAATGGCAGATGAACTAAATGATATTTTTTTGTTTCAGTCTTCACCGAGATGGTTGGTGGTGATTGGAAGCCTGACGTAGGGGAGGGCAGTAAAAATGGGAAAGGATCAGAAGCTAAACTAGGGAAAGAACAAGTTAAAAATTACTCAGACAAGTTAGATGTCTTCAAGTCACTAGGGCCTGACGATATGCACTCTAGAATACTCAAGGAGCTGACTCAGGAGACATCTGAGCCATTGGCTATTATCTTTGAAAAATAATGGAAGACTGGAGGGGTCCCTGAGGACTGGAAAAGAGCAAATATAGTGTCCATCTATAAAAGGAGAAATAGGGACAACCCAGGAAATTATAGACCAGTTAGTATAACCTCTGTACGAGGAAAAATAATGGATTAAATAATTAGGGAATCAATTAGCAAACATCTAGAACAGAACAAGATGTTAAGTGATAGTCAGCATGGATTTGTCAAGAACAAATCATGTCAAACCAACCTGATAATTTACCAGTGTAGACACAGCCATAGTAAACTGATGAGCCATTAAGGATACAATGGTTGTATTCTTTATGTCCTCAATGGCTCATCAGGATACTCCCTGGGACCACATCACCTGGCAGATTCCTTAACATTAAGGAGACAATGGTTGTTCACACCCTCCCGTCTAAGACATTTGTCCAGAATGACACAAGTTAAAGTATGGATATAACATAAAATTCTTAACTTCTAATCAAAATAGAATTCCTAGACATAAACTATATAATCATTCCCAGCAAATTACTATCTTTCTATTGATACCAAACATGACATAGTTCCTATGGATTATAGCATTTATGAGATATCCATAGAAAATAATATCATAAATGCTTCCCTAAATCCAGACAGCATCACACACAGGGCTCTGCCCTGCCAGGATCCCTGTCCCCCTTTGCCCCATTGTACACAGGGGGTGCCCCCACCACCACCGTGGACCTGCCCAAGGTCCCCCTAACCCCACAAAGTCGACCTAGAGCATCCAGTGTGGACGCTCTGGGTCGACTTTGTAAGTTCCCCTTTAAGTCGACTTTAATTTTAAGTGTAGACACACTAAGTCGACTTAACTAAGTTGACTTAAAAGTGCAAGTGTAGACATAGCCTATGACAGGGAAACAAGCCTTGTGGATAGGGGGGAAATGGTAGATGTAGTATATCTGGACTTTAGTAAGGCTTTTGATACAGTCTCGCATCATCTTCTCATTAACAAACTAGGGAAGTACAACCTGGATGCAGTTACTATAAGATGGATGCAAAACTGGTGCAAAAACTGCTCCCAGAGAGCACTTATCAATGATTCACAGTCATGCTGGAAGGGCATAAGGAGCGGGGTACCGCAGGGATCGGTTCTGTTCAATATCTTCATCAATGATTTGGATGATGGCAGAGAGAGTACACTTATAAAGTTTGCTGATGATACCAAGCTGGGAGGGGTTGCAAGTGCTTTGGAAGATAAGATCACAATTCAAAATGATTTGGACAAACTGGTGAAGTGCTCTGAGGTAAACAGAATGAAATTCCATAAAGACAGGTGCAAAGTACTCCACTGAGGAAAGAACAATTCATTGCACACATACAAAATGGGCAATGACTGCCTAGGAAGAAGTACTGCAAAAAGGATCTGGATGTCATAGTGGACCACCAGCTAAATATGAGTCAATAGTGTTAACACTGTTGCAAAAAAAAAAAAAAAAAACAACACACCATTCTGGGATGTATTAACAGGAGTATTGTAAGAAAGACGCAAGAAGTAATTCTTCCGCTCTACTCCACCCTGATTAGGCCTCAACTGGAGTATTGTGTCCAGTTCTGGGCACCTCATTTCAGGAAAGATGTGGACAAATTGGAGAAAGTTCACAGAAGAGCAACACGAATGATTAACGGTCTGGAACACTTGACTTATTAGGGAAGATAGAAAGAAGTGGGTTTGTTTAGTCTGGAAGAGAGGCGCCTGAGAGGGGACATGATAACAGTTTTTAAATACCTAAAAGGTTGTCACGAGGAGGAGGAGGAAGAATTGTTCTCCTTAACTGTCGATGATAGGACAACAAGAAAATAGGCTTAAATTACAGTAAGGGAGGTTTAGGTTGGACATTAGGAAAAATTCCTAACTGTCAGGATGACGAACCACTGGAATAAGTTGCCTAGGTAGGTTGTGGAATCTCCATCATTGGATGTTTTTAAGAGCAGGTTAGACAAGCACCTGTCAGGGATGGTTTAAGAGGGTACTTGGCCCTGCCATGAGTGCAGGGGACTGGACTGGATGACCTCCATGGTCCCTTCCAGTTTCTATGATACATCCACAGCGTGAATACTGTGTGCAGTTCTTATCACCCCACCTCAAAAAAGATATATTAGAATTGGAAAAAGTACAGAGAAAGGCAACCAAAATGATTAGGGACGTGGAACAGCTTTCATGTAAGGATAGATTAACAAAACTGGAACTATTCAATTTAGCATAGAGATGACAAAGAGGGGATATGAAGGAGGTCTATAAAATCATGAATGATGTACAGCAGGGGTGTCAAACTCATTTGCTATGGCAGGCCAGACAGGACTGGATTATCAAAGGGGCTTTACAAGCTTAAGCCCTGGGCCCTGGCCAAAAGAGGGCCCTGGGCTCCAGCCCCTAAAACTCCTATAGTAATCCTGACCAGAGACACCCATCCTGCTCAGCACCAGCAGGGCAGGAGCACAGAGAGCACTCCTTCCCTGCTGGCCCTGTGGGGAGGAGGAAGGGTGGACTCTGGAGCCAGAGAGGTGGGGCTCTGAACTCCCATCCCACCCCTGAGCCAGATGGTCCACCCCCAGGGGTGGGGCGAGCCAGAGCCTGCTCACTCCCCCTGGGGAGGGGCCAGGCATGATCTGTGCTCCAGGTGGCCGGCCTGGCATGCAGCACTGTATCGGGGCAGACTGGCTGGAGTGGGCCAAGACAGGGGAGTGCCCTCACCCCACCAGCCCTGCGACAGGGGTGTGGGGGCAGGGCCTGGCCCCTGCGATGGGGGGCCCCAGGTGGGGGGTCATGATGGGGGAAGCCCGCGGCCCCCAGGTTCACGGGCCGCATCCAGCCATGGGCCGCATGTTTGATACCCATGATGTAGAGGAAGTGAATAAGGAAGTGTTAGATAATTTTTCACATATAACCAGGGTCACTCAAATAAATTAGTAGGTAACAGGTTTACAATAAACATAAGAAAGCACTTCTTCACATACCGCACAGTCAATCTGTGAAACTCATTGCTAAGGGATGTTGTGAAGACTAAAAGTATAAAGATTTCACAAAGAATTAGGTAAATTCATGGAGGATAAGTTCACCAATGGCTTTTAGCCAGGATGCTCCATGCTCTGGGTATCCCTAAACCTCTGACTGCCAGGAACGAGGACTGACAACAGGAGATGGATTACTTGATAAATTCCCCTGTTCTGTTCATTCCCTGTGAAGCATCTGGCACCAGCCAGTGTCGAAATACAGGATATAGGCTGGTCTGACCCAGTCTAGCCATTTTCATGTTCTGATATCTATCCCCAGTTCTGCCACAGGTTCTCTGTGTGACCTTGTGTCTCAGATTCCCATCTGTAAAATGGAGACAAGAATACCTACCTACATATGCTGGGAGCATAAATGCACCAACGTGTGCGAAATGATCAGAAACTACAATGGTGAGCACCATAGAAAAGCCTATAAATAAATACAATGGAAAATAATGCGACATAGATGACATACACTTGGGAAAAGCTGTCTTTTCCACTGTATCTATAAATGGTACATCATGCTCTTACTTCACTGTCCGTGCTGCCCATGTTGGAACAGGGATGTTTGGCCGTACTTATAAAAAGGGACGTTTATTCTGCCTCTCCCTTCTGATGAGTATATAAATATCTTCACAAAAATCACCCAGGGGCTACCACAGTGTAGCACCCAGGAGCTATTTTGGTGGGTGATAGCATAAAAACAAACAGATAGCAATGGATGCTAAATTAATCCATCTATTAAAAAACTGAATGATATGTTAAATAAAACAACCGATCCAACCACTGACATATGCTATATCATAGAAAGAGCCAGCTAACTGCTTTTCGGCAACATCTCTGATTGACACCAAACAAGGTAAGTTATGGATTTCTGCCTTGTATTTGTTTATGTCTTAGCATAAATAAAACTGCATTCTCATATGGCAACTGTGGGCGCTAAGACAGGATTTCTTTAGTCATGTTACATCGGATAGATTATCAAACACAGATTGTTTCTCTTCATCTCTTTTATTTGCTGCCATGACAGCATTATAGCTTTCTCTCACCGCCAAGGCCAGCTACATCTCACAGTACAGACACATATTTGTACTTTTTTCTCCTCTTGACCCCCTCGCCATGCCCCTTTCTAGGTGTATGTGATTCAAACTATTGAAGTGTGGGAGCAATAAGAAAGGATTTCCTTCTATCCATTATTACTTCGGGCAGTAAGGTTTCACACAGCCCTCCTGAGTGGCTAACACATCAGTATCTTCACCTGCTCCCATTTCTGTTGTGGAGTCTATGGGGCCTCACTTACAGTCCCCCTGCCCCTAAGGGCAGCTCTGCCTGAATACAGCCTTCAGGATCCAGCACCATGTTGGTGTGCAATTGGTACTGTTCAAGAAGGAGCATGAAGAGAGCAGACATGTGAAAGAGACAGGCTAGAAAAGAGAACAATAACCACATGGAGAGAAGGAAAGGCAGGAAGGGCAGCATTCTGTAAGTTTCCCATTTTCAAAACATCTGACAAAGTAGGATTTTCTCCCATGAAAGCTCATGCAATAAATCAATCTGTTAGTCTTTATAAGTGCCACAGAACTCTGTTTGTTTTTCTGCAATAGACTAACACGCTACCTCTTTGGAACTCCACTGGACGCCTGTAACCAAAGGCCAAACCCCCTTGTGTAATATTAGTTCTTCTTTGAAGAGCAGAAGGTTAAAAAGCGAATGCAAAACCCAAACGGTTCCAATCTGATGATGACCAGCAAAAAAAGGGAACAGCCCCACCCTTCCACATCTTATTGTAAAATTTTGGCCCTAGCTTTGCAAAGGCAGGAGTGTTGTCAACACTCATGATTTTACACAAGTCTCACAATAGCCGCTGTTCACCTTAAAACCTCAGCTCCTAGAATTAAGTGACCATAAAAGAACCTTAGTTCTCATGTATATTTTATTTTTACAGAAAAGATTCTAGTGCTTATGTTCATGAAGAAAACCTTCAAAATGTGACCTGAATGATGTCTAGAGGCTCAGAAGTCAAATAAAAAGAACCCCAAACATTTATTTTTAAAGTTCCATGATTTTTGAGTCAATAAGGCATCCTCATCCTCAAGGGTTGTAGTCTTGAGAGGGAGGGTATGTGAGGAGGTGTTGACCTCACACCATTCTGAACCAGGGATGTAACCAACCCGTTTTCTGGCTGGGCCTCTGGTCACGTGACTGGAAGCTGCACCTGGGCTGACAGCAGCGCCATCTTTGCTACTGCAGCCAACTTCAGGCCCCGCAGCCATGAGCAGAGCAGAGGGGGCAGCGCCGGTGCCAACGCCTCTGCCCCGCTTGCGGCTGCGGGCTGTTGGGTGGCCCCATGGCCGTGACGACAAAGTTTGCGCCGCTGCCAGGGGCTAAGGTGGATGACTGGGCCCCAGCCTATCTGGGCCCACCCATGGCTACGCCCCTGGCCTGAAGGGGTTCCGGTGGCCCAGAAGAGGTCAATTAACCTTCACACTTGCACCTGAAGGGAGGCCCAGGGATTTATAAATGACTGATTGCTGGTGAAGCCCAGCCGGGGGAGAAGCTGGGTGCAATATAAAGCCAGGAAGTTTGCAGCAGAAAGAGGCTGCACTAGGGAAAGAGGCTGCAGTCACTCTATGAGAGAAGAGAGCTGGGAAAGAAGAAACCCAGGGGGATAATAAGCCCTGGGATCTCAGTCCTGGAAGATGGGTCAAGCCCAGAGGAGCTGTGAGGAAAGAAAGTCTGAGAAGGCAGAGTAGGAAAAAGCTTGGGGAACAGTAGCAAAGAGAAGGATGGGCAGACCTTGGCTGCTGATTATAGAATCCCGAGGCTAGAACACACTGGGGAGAGGGCCTGGGTGCCCCTACCAGAAACTGGGAAGTGTCGCAGGATGTTGGCCAGCTGGTCTGGTGAAACTTACCTTGGAAGAGGGGACAATATGGTGACCTAGCTTGTGGGCTGAGTCACAAAGAGAGGGCACTGCGACTTTTGGGAAGACACACCACTGCCACAACCGAGTGACCATTGACAGGGCATGCCATATGGGAAGAAAATCGCTACATCCACACCCAGCCAGGAGCATGCACTCTTGCAGTGAGTGGACCCTGTCTCAAACTCCCAGAAGAGCTAACTGCTGCTGGCTGACCCTTGGCTGGCCAAAGGCCTTCAGGTCCAGATCACCTTATGCAAATGCACTGTTAGTGAGTGCAGATTTCTGTCTGAGGCTGTTTCAGACTAAACAGTGGCAAACAGCTGGACTCTTAAATAAATCAGTGAGTGAAAAGTTAGGCACCATAAATGAATGGAGGAAAAAGAGGAAGAACAGCTCGCAATAACATAGGCCAGATAAGTACTATAGATAGAAGTTTATAGATAGAAGTTAAAAATAATTCCCTGGTGGCTTGAGATTGCACTAAATTACAAATAAAGTTGATGTAACTTTGTTTCTACCAATTCACTATTAAAAATTTAAAGCTTACTGAACAATCAACCATTGTGGCACTTTTAAAGACTAACAGATTTATTAATCGCATGAGCTTTCGTGGGAGAAAATCCCACTTCGTCAGACGCTTTGAAGACGTTCTTCAAAGCGTCTG
>ML685899.1:3772269-3783213 GCA_007922175.1 Pelusios castaneus | reverse complement strand
TTCAAAGCGTCTGACGAAGTGGGATTTTCTCCCACGAAAGCTCATGCGATTAATAAATCTGTTAGTCTTTAAAAGTGCCACAAGACTCTGTTGTCTTTCTACAATAGACTAACACGGCTACCCCTTTGGAATCAACCATTGTTTTTGGATGTCAAAAAAACAAAAACCATACATCATCTGCAAATGTCTTTTCACTCTGGGTTACTTTGCCCTACGTCACATTTTAATGTTCTAACTGTGCTGATGTTTGAAGGACAAATCCTTGCATGTCTGAATACGACGCCAGCTAGCCTGCTGGAACTGTTCCCCATCCCCAGTTTATACGTGTCTGTTCTTCCATATTGGAGCATTCTCAGCCGATCTAGCATTGCAGGCGGATGGATTTTCATATTGTAATACACAAAATCAAAATGTTCTAACACCAGGAAAGCATCTTTGCCCAATAGCCATTACTGATTTTTGGTCCTTCAAGCTTTTAAAACAAAAGTGAGCCTTCTTCTTTACCAGTGTTATAAACAGTTATAATTTAGCACTGAATAATTGGTTGCCATGGCAACTGCTGCAGTACAGGTTGAAATCCCTTCTCTCTCTCTGCCTCCCTGTCTGACAAGGACCTTCATCTACATATGTTCAGGTTCAAACTGCAGGCTGATTATTTTATGTAAATAGATCTTCTCAGGACTTGCTGCCTCAATTCTGTCATCAACTCATAATTGAGTATTGCTGGCATATACATTCTAAAGAGTTACAACACAGCTGACATACATTAAGGCATGCTAAAAATGAATGCCTGCAAAATGAAGATCAAACAATGCCCCTTTTAAAAATCTGGATTTTGGTGTTTTGTTTTTTAAAAAGCTTTAACGGAGTAAATATCTTGAAGATCCCACCCAAGGGCAGAAGAAGGCACTCCATACATATACAAGAATTACACATTCACAATTAATTCCTATTGCCTATTTATTTACAGGGGCATGTGCATTTACCTAGTAGGTATCAATAAAGGAGCTTAGGAGAAGAAGCCCCACTGTCATATATCTTTCTGATGCCCCATAGGAATGTGAGTCAGTGCCCACAAAGTCAATGCCAGTCTTTCCACTGGTTTTACTGGGTTTTACTCAACGTTTATGACAGCCAGGATCAAATTGCACTAATGCTGTCCACACAAGAAGTTACTAAATACTGAACACAACAGACATTTATTATATTTTCTTTTCTCTTCCTTTTTTACACCAGGTAATCAATCAGATAATCAATGTGCTGTTCTCTGTAGTTACTTCCATGTGTCTCTTCTAAATAGTCTCAGGCAAGGCACTATTAAAATAAAATAATCAACTTGGAAGAAGATGTTGTAGATGATATTTTGCAGAAAAACTACATTACAAAAATCTCTGCTCTGCTTAAGGGGGGAAAGATGACGACAGGCTGATGACTTCAGCTGGGCTTTGTGTTCTGTCTATAAAAAGCAAAGAAAGAACATTACTAAGACCACAAAAACATTATGTATTTGCTGCATAGTGACTTCTACCCAAAGTCTGTTGGACAGTAAAAGGAAGGATTGAATCCATGATCTTTAAATAAACAGATTGTTAGGCTCCAATCACTTGCAAAAGCATTTAATATGCTACCTTGTCTAGACAATATCCTCTTACGGAGTAGGGTGGATGACTGGAAGAGAACAGCATCATTTACACTAAGTCTGCCAATGAAATGTGGAAATTACTAGCTATATTGGGCTTGCATATTTGATACATGCTTACCCCCCCTTTAAAAGGGGCCAATAGGATACTGAAATTCATCTGCACACATTTCACTAGTTTAATCTTCGTATGCTTCTTGAAACTCATCTGCATTTCAGATCAGTGAAATATCAGACAACAAGGAACACCCTGCAAAGGCAATGTCGCCATGACAAATGTGTATTTTAATAGAGCTATTAGAATTTCTTTAGACTAGAGACCATTACGTTGAAAATCCCACTCAGGTTGAGCTACCTTGTCATCGTCACCCTCCAGCTACTGAATGCAGCACTCAGAAAACACTATTCTGAATAAAATAAATTCAACATGGAGCTTTTCACCTCATATCCAAATCCAACCCAGCCCTGCAGCAATCCAAAGTCACTTCTGCAACAAAAGCAGCCCTACGGGTAATGAGTGGCAGAACTCTACCCAATTCCTAGTTGGTCAGGAAACACATCCCAAGAAATGCTATAGTAATAGCACAAATTAGCCTCTGCTGGCATCCTCAGCAGAAGGTCACGATTAGACCAAGCAACAAATTCCCTGGAAGTGTCCCTCCATGGCAGAGTTAGGACACACTGATGTGGAGAAAGGTCTTCTCCTTGCCAGACTAAATGTTCCCCCGTCTGACACAGTCCAGCATCTTTCACAATCATTACAAGTGGCTTCAAGATGAACAATGAAGGTGTTTCCCTAAGCAAATGTCAGACTCCTGGAAACTTGCTCCCTTGGGCCCAACCCTGCAGTCAGGTCAGCCCAGGAAGACGCCTATAACCCATGCAGTGTCCAGTTACAATCTGTGGAGTTCTGACTGAACCAGAGGTTCCACCCGTATGACTCTGAGGACAGGACAGAGCCCTAAATCTGACCGCTATTAGAAGTCTATTGGCAGCAAGGGTCCCCAATATACCATAACATGTCGCTTTATAATTTGCTAGCCATCCTGCTTCTAATGAGTGATGATAAAGTAATGCAAGAGCTGCTAATTCATTGTTTGTAAATCCCAGCATAATTTATCAAATGGGAACATGCTAGGAGGTGAAGAAACAAACAAATATATCAATGAATATGATCAATACAAAACACAGAAAACTGCAGAAGGGTTGAGTCTGACAGCATTGTGCCAATGCACGTGGGCAGAGCAGCTCACACATCCTTCACTCCAATAGCTCATTGGCACATTGCTCACTACCTAAAACAATTAAAGCCTCTTGATTTGAGATGTCCTGGCTCCATCTCAGCCTCCTTTCTCCTAAATAATAGATAGGACCCATTTCACTCAGACACTAGTGCGTCTTGGTGGAACAGCACTGGGCTAAAGCAATACTTTCTTTCATTAATAAAATAGGAAACCAGAACCATGTGAAGCTTGTGATTTTCCAGGTCATGGTATTGACCTTGCAGTGTTATCCTGAATCTGATCTTCAAAGGGCAACGGGAGAAAGTTGCCAGCCAGCCTGGATCTGATGTGATGAAAAATAATCGCATTGCACAAAACAGGAGGGTAGCGGTAAATGGGGAGCGGCTGAGCCATCGGTGCAGGCAAATGGAAACATTGACATGCAAGAGAGATGGCTCATGCTGTCTGCACACTGACAGCTGGTGCTCTAAATATCAGCAGCTGGATCTGTGGTTACCTTAGCCACTAATGTAGGGAGAACAACCATTCTGGTGCGTTTATAGTAAACAATTAAGTAGTTGGACAAGAGAGAGTTCTCCTCAGAGCCTGTGCCCATCCCTACCCGCCATCTTATGACCACCTGCCCGTCCCTCAGCATACAGCTTTACCCACCCCTTCTTTGTGCGTCTCCACTTCCCCTGTAGAGACCTTTTCCCTTCCCAGATGTCAGCACTAGAGCTCCATAAGACATACCAAGCTCCTCCCCTTCTGAGGTTGGATGACGCTGGGGAGCAATAGTGTCCGCATCCCACCTCCCACAAGAGGGAGTGTGGGAGTCCAGAGCTCACTCTGTGATCAGGATCACCTGCCCAGCCAGACCACTGCATAAGCTCAGTTTAAACTGAAGGGGAAACTGAGACAGGCTGTGCTCCTTTCATCCTGCGCCTGCTGTCTGCAGCCAGTTGTATGTATTGTTTAGCTGCCCTTCCCTCTCCTCAGATGATATCTTCTGTTTTCCCTAATCGCTCTGAGTGTCTCACATCATGCTGGATGCTGGGGGTGCTTACACCCAATGACCATGGCTTAATAAGCCAAGGCTGCCTGGTTCCTTCTTACAATACAGCTCAGACCAAGGGCAGTAACACGTCAGCTTCTAACTTAACTCTTTGCTACTGTAGCCATGTGCTACCAGCACCACAGATACTTACAGCAGATTAAAGGCAGTGGGCACATTTGACTGCCTGGTAGTTGAGTTCTGAGAAACCTGACATGAAGGCACACCATCCCAATGGCCCCTGAACATTCAGCTGCAGAGAAGGTGCCTTCTGCCCCATGCATTATTGCATGAAGAGAGCACAGTTCCTATCCAGAGCCCGTTCCAAAGGGGTAGCCCTGTTAGTCTAGGTCAGCAAAACAAACAAGGAGTCCTGTGGCACTTTTAAAGACTAACAGATTTATTTATCGCATGAGCTTTCCTGGGAGAAAATCCCACTTCGTCAGATGCTTTGAAGATGGGAAACTTGCAGAATAGGAGGAAATTAAATGCAGGGGAGTGTAAGACATAGGATCAGGTCAGGCTGTAACAGCAAATCAAAATAGATGCTAGGATTCAAACACTGGGGAACAGCATAGAGAAGAAGGTGAGGTTGAGAAAAAAAATCCGTAGTCTCTGTTTAACCCTGAGGCAACAGCATTGAATTTGCATATAAGTTCCAATTTTGCAGTTTCTCTTTGAAGCTGTGATTTGTTATTCATCTGTTTCAGCACTGTTCCCCTATTGGTTTTTGAATGTTGTGATTTCTGATGTCAGATTTGTGTCCATTTATTCTTTTGCGTAGAGAGTCTCCTGTTTGTCCAATATATAAAGCAGGGGGGGCATTTCCAGCACATGATGGCATAAATCACATTGGTGGATGAGCAGGTGAATGAGCCCTTGATGGAGTAGGTGGCTTGATTTGGTCCTGTGATGATGTCTTGTGTAGATATTGAGAGCAAAGTTGGCAGCGTGGTCTGTTGCAGGGATATGTTCCTGCTTTAATGTTTCTGTTGTTTGGTCTATAGTTGCTGGTGAGTATCCATTTAAGTTTGGGGGGCTGTCTGTAAGCGAGGAGAGGTCTGTCTCCCAAGGCTTGAGAGAGTGAGGGATCATCTTGTAATATAGGCTGTAGATCTTTGATGATGTGCTGAAGAGGTCTGACTTGGGGGTTGTAGGTGATGACCAATGAATGGGGTTCTGGTTTTTTTGGGGGCTTCTCCTGTAGTTGTTGACTTCTGGGTACCCCTCTGGCTATGTCAATCTGTTTCTTCAGTTTTGCAGGTCGGTACTGTAGTTTTAAGAATGCTTGATAGAGATCCTGAAGGTGTCTGTTTGAAGGATCGGAGCAAATGCGGTTATATCTTAGGCCAGGGCTTGACTGTAGACAATGGATCGTGTGGTGTGTCTTGGATGAAAGCTCGAGGGGCGTAGGTAACTATAACAATCAGTAGGTTTTTGGTATAGGGTGGTGTTTAGGTGCCCATCACTAATTTGCACTGTAGTGTCCAGAAAGTAGATCTCCTGTGTGGAGTATTCCAGGTTGTTTGATTATGGAGTGGAAATTGTTGAAATCTCTACAGGAATCTTCAAGGGCATCCTTACCGTGGGTCCAAATGATGAAGATGTCATCAAAATAGCGCAAGTAAAGTAGAGATCCTTTGGGATGAGACATGTGAAAGCGTTGTTCTAAATCAGCCATAAAAATGCTGGCATATCATGGGGCCATGTGGGTACCCATAGCAGTGCCACTGACTTGATGGTATAAATTATCTTCAAATCTGAAATGGCTGTGGGTGAGTACAAAGTCACAAAGTTCAGCCACAAGGTTTGCTGTGGCATCATCTTGGATAGTTCTTCTAATGGTTTGTAATCCATCTTTGTGTGGGATGTGGATTTAAAGAGTCTCTATGCCCATCGTGGCCAGGATGGTATTTTCTGGAAGTTCACCAATGGATTGGATTTTTCTCAGGAAATCCGTAGAGTCTTGAAGATAGCTAGGCATGTTGATAGCATCGGGTCTGAGGAGAGAGTCCACATAGCCAGATAATCCTGCTGTAAGCGTGCCAATGCCTGAGATGATGAGGCGTCTGGGGTTTCCTTTTTTGTGTATTTTGGTAATAGATAGAATATCCCTGGTCAGGGTTCTGGTGGTGTGTCAGTCTTGATTTGTTTCTGTGCTGTTTCGGGGAGTCCCTTGAGTAGGTGGTGTAGGTGGGATCAGAGAGGAGTGGTTTGTAGACCATTATGTTGGAGAGTTGTCTATAAGCCTCCTTATCGTAATCCAATTTATTCTTGATGACGACAGCGCCTCCTCTGTCAGCCTCCTTAATAATAATGTCAGAGTTTTTTCTTAGGCTCTGGATGGCATTGCGCTCTGCATGGCAGAGGTTATGGTGTAAGGGATGTTGTGTGTCCATGATTTCAGTCTTTACGCAGTGGCGGAGACAATCTATATAGAAGTCTAGTCTGTTGTTCCTACCATCAAGAGGAGTCCACATCGAATATTTTTTCTTGCCGTATTGGGAGGAAGGTATCTGTAGGTCAATGTGCTCTTTGCTGGTGTCATAGAAATATTCCTTGAGTCTGAGACTGCGAAAGTAGTTTTCCAGGTCACCGCAGAATTGTATCTTATCTATTAGTCTTTAAAAGTGCCACAGGACTCCTTGTTTGTCATCCAGAGCCCGGTCTTTCATCTGCCAAGCATGCAGAGGCAGCATCCCCCACAGCCAGGAGTGACGGAGGGGAGGGAGTAACTGTGGTGAACGAAGGCTGCTGTAGTCTAGGGCTTAAAGTAATGGTTCCCAAACTTTTTGGCTTGAAAACCACAGATATTTTTATAATCCGGAAAGGCCACCATTGTCCTCCAGCAGCCCCCCAAGCCCCTTGCAGCCAGACAGAAGGAGTTCAGTGAGGAGGCAGCCTCCTTGCTGATCTCTCATCTCCCTGGCTGCAGCTGGAAAACGACATGCATCCTGTAGCCCTGCGCACTCCCCCTGTATCCCTAGGCAGTGGCTCCCTTCTGCAGCCAAGGGATGCAAGATCAATACTCTGACTCCAGCAGGGGCCCCAGCACCTAGGGACCCATGGGGAGTGCTTTACTCTGCTCCCTGCTACAGTCGAGGGATGGGAGCACTGATCTCCTGGCCCCTTGGCTGCAGCAAGGAGTTTGCACCTGTCTTTTAGCCCCACGGAAGCATGCTCTGCCTGGATCCTTAGGCAGCGGCTCCCTTCTGCAGCCAGCAGGAGGGGAGTCATGGGCCACTTTGAAAGCTCTCCTGGCCCACTTTTGGCTCTCAGGCAACTGGTTGGGAACCACTGGCTTAGAGAGTAGAGTGGATCCTCTGGAGGCAGCAGGAGGGAGATTCACTGGGACAATAATTCATTGGGAATTTTGGTTTCTATAAAAAACTCCCCAAAGCCTTGCAAATTTCAAATCCTGAGAAGCCTGAACATCTTGCCCTGCCCCACTTCTTGCCTGCAAGACACCTGGCAAAGGGGCATCTGTCAGCTGGTGCCTGGTCTCCACAGAAAACTCAGAATCATGCTGTTTTCTTCAAACAGCTTCACATGGGTTACATTCCAGCATGTCACTTTGCATTTCATCCTGAAGAGTCACAGTCCCTAGATAATGTTATTGGTACAGTATATGGCACAAAGATTTACTGTCTCCATTGGGGACAAACTATACATAAGGTGCTGCATTGCAGTGTGTGCATCCCAGGCAGGAGGGGTTTAATAATCAGATAAGGAGATCATCATATTACATAAATTGTTATACATACTGCATTGTACTGCTGCACATGGTCCTGTGGGCTGTCCGATAAATATCATTTGTAATTATCATCTGATGTGTCTTTAATTGGTATACTATAAATGCCAGACTCATGAATGCAAAATCCTGTTTTACACATCCTCCATTTCCTATTGGTTCTGCCTTCTTTTAACGCCTCTGTAGGAGAGATGCCAGGAGACACACTCCTCGGCTTACAACTCACTTCACTTAAAAGGCCTAATTGCCAGCTCAATATCTGATATGTAAAGTGTGGGATATAGGATTCAGAATGTGAAGAATGAGATTATTCACTGCCTGTCACAGACAACTCATAAGATTAAGGACTAGCAATAATATTTCTCATACACATTTCCAACATTAAAAAGGGCGTATTGGAATAAAGAGATTTTCAAAACACTGAGAAATAGAAACTGGAAAGTTTAGAACAGCAATTAATGCCCTTGTCTTTCATTGTTATCAGTCACATATCAAAACATCTTATTTGGTGACAGAATCTGCAATCACAGCACAACATTAAGGGTACGACTGTAGAAGGCAAGCTTTAAAATATATCCATCTTGCAAATGGTCAGCTGCGAAGGAAAATCTCACCCCTTCCATCCTGTATGTCTTCTCACTAATTAACAGCTGTTTGTGTCATCCTCTCTCTTTACAATACACCCTCAAAGTGAAAACCTTTAGGCCTCAAGAACTGGCAGAACTAGATCAATACTTGCCCAAATTAGTACCTGTCTCCCGCTGTGCCTGCGTCTGCAAAAAGATTTAGCTTCTGATTAAGAAATAAACTAGCCGCACTAGGCAGAGCTAATTAAGAGCAGACTAATCTGCTGCCCCTTGCATTCAGAGTGCAGAACTTGGGTTTTAGAACAGCAAAAACACAAGTTAAGGTCCCTGGGACCTGGAAGGACTGTGAGCCCTTCGCACAGTCCTTACAGCAAAGTATTTGGAGGAGCAAACAGTGAGCACTGAGTTTTGGGAGGTGGAGGGAGGGTTAGAAGGCGGCTTCCTGCTCTGCAGGGCTCTGTCCAGAATCTCTCCAGACCTGTCCAAAGCACCAGGGTCAGCAGTATACTCTGGTTGCTTGGCACTCCTCCAGCAAAACCAGGCAGCCAAAACCCCAGCTTAACTGGCTTGTCAACCCAGGTCTACAAGCTACTTTCCATCACCAGAGAGAGAAAAGCAGTCCGCATGCGCTGAAGAATCTTCCCCTGCCAGCAGCATGAGCACTCAGAGTTTATAAAAAGATCCAGTGTTAAATGATTTTCTTCAAAAAACAGGAGGTAACAACCTTGGCTCCTCCCTTCACCCTCCTTCCCCACCTCCAAAGCTCTTTGCCTGAGAAGCCCTTAGCACAGCCTCTGGATCATACAGCATCCTCCATCCAGTATGCCCCATGCATCGCCATCCTGCACAGCCAGATGCCATACCTCAGAGGAGCGTACAGGTCTGGGATTGGAAAACCACAGCCTCACACCTTCTCCTCTGCTGCTCTGTGCTTCCAGCACCAAACAAACCATGCTTCTCCCCAGATCTGCTACCTGGAAATCACTTGAGGGGAATGTTCCATGAGAAGAACAAACCAGCCTGGTCCCATTCCAAAGCCAGCCTCCTCCCAGGGACTGACCTCGCCAAGATGAATTCCAGCCTAAATAGCCCCAGTAGATTTAATACTTCTTACAGATATTTTTATAATTTAATCTCTCTGAATTTCCCCAGTTTAGCTCTTTGCTGCCTGGAAATCCATGTTCTGTTTGTTCCTCCCTTTGTTCAGTGGGTTTGACAAATGATGCATCCCAGCCACTTATACAGACAAAGCCCATCAACATCTCAGAAACAAAAGCCACAAAACTGAACCTAGCATCTTCATCACAGCATCCATGACCCACTCTCTGTGCATCTCCAGAGCTCAGCTCCTAGATCAGCTAGCAAGAAGCAGAGAAAAGCATTCTGGGTAATTCTTCATAGGAACACCGCAGCATTCAGACACAGGCAGCACTGGTGGAGAACAGGCGGAAGAAGAGACAACATTTGTGATCTCAGATTTCAGCCTTAGGCATGTAAATTGGAGAGTTTAAATCCACATGAGACTCCAACACTTAGCATCAGACATTCCAAGGCCAGAAGGGATCCGGATAATCACCAAGTCTGACCTCCTGCCTCACCCAGGCCAGAGAACATCACCTATTAATGAACCCTTAATAAGTAATAATACTCAGAGCCCACTCCAAACACAGGCTAATTGACCTGCCTCAGAAGTGGGCAGGTATCATTCTCATCTCACCACTAGGGACATTGAGGTAGAGAAGTTAAGTGATTCACCCAAGGTCACAGTCAGAGCCAGGAGATAAATTACTCAGGTCCTTGCTCCCCACCCGTCTGTCAGGTCACCAGCTCACTCAGCCTCTCCAGGCATTGAGAGGACTGTCTGCCAACATGAAGGCTGAGTAGTGGCATCACCCACGTCAGGCACCACTGTCACACAACAAACTAGTTTCCCTTATTGAAATACCTAGCTTTTATCTAGCCCTTTCCCATCCACAGACCTCAAACTGCCATTGACCTGCTTTGTGGAGCACTACACCAAGCACACAGCCCTTCTGCAGAGTCTAGCCCAGGGGTCTGCAACCTGTGGCTCCAGAGCTGCATGCGGCTCTTTGGCTACCCCCTTGCGGCTCTGGATCTTCCCCGCCAGGGGGACCTTTTGGGCAGTCTGCTCCAGGCCCCCTGCCACCGGGGATCCTGTGGGCAGCTGCACCAGGCTCCAGACTCCCCACCTCCGGACTTCTGTTCTTGCTTCCAGACTCCCCCCTCCTTCACCAGGGGACCTTGCAGCAGGTGCCTTGGCCCAGCTCCCAACTCCCCCCACCAGGAGGCTACACCTATTTTGGCTCTCAAAGCATCTGGTTATAGAAGGAATTTTTAAAAACGGCTCTTCTTATATTTCGGGTTGCCGACCCCTGGTCTAGCAGATGCCCACCAGCCTCACATGAGAGTGGGAAATGTTACCTCTTTCTTCCTTCTCTTGACTTTGGAGGTCTTGTTTTCTTTCAGCTTTTTGGATTTCTTTTTCTTCTGTGCAGTCACCTGCTCCTCTGGATAAAACTCCTCCAGCCCTTCCAGCACTCCATCCTCTTCTTCTGGAGACAATAAAAAAGGGGAGGAAAGGGAGACGTTACACAGCCGGGTTCTCTCTCTCTCTCTCTCTCTCACACACACACACACACACACACACACACACACACACACACACACAC
>ML685899.1:3729650-3772259 GCA_007922175.1 Pelusios castaneus | reverse complement strand
ACACACACACACACACACACACACACACACACACACACACACACACAAAATAAAGGAGCTGGGTTTGATCCCTGGGGGAGTGGGCATTGGCCAAGAGGCTCCATCAGACCACAGACACGTGGCCCGATTGACATGTGCGAGTGGCTAGCTGTGCTCACATAACTGGTGTGCAAATTCAAGTGGACTGTACAGCATACACCAAATTGGAGAATGGGATTAAAATGTGTCTCAGACGGTTTACCTTGTGTTTCTCTTCCCAGTTACTAGTAATTCTCAGTTATTCTCTGGCAAAAACAGACAAGCATACAGGTCTAGGATTGGGAAAACCACAGCCTCACACCTTCTCCTCTGCTGCTTAGTACTTCCAAAAAGAGAGATGGCTATATGCCTACCCCACCGCCAAACAAACCATGCTTCTCCCCAGATCTGCTACCCGGAAATCACTTGAGGGGAATGTTCCATGAGGAGAACAAACCAGAGTCTTTAAGGTGCCGCAGGACTAACAAATTTCTTCAGGCATAAGTTTTCTCTCTGGAAATTGTCATCCTTAGTATACCCATTCCTATTTGTATGAAAACAACCCCTTTGTTTCTGCAGACACTCCCTGTCCCACTGCAAGCTCATTCCCCTTAGAAATCAGACTATGATGCTCTGGAGATGACTGTGATGGCATAGAGCCTTCTGATGGGCCATAAGCACCAACCACCCCATGGAAGGCAAAAAGCCCTTACAGAATCTGCAGTTTCCAAATGGCTCCTCAGCTCCCATTGGCAGTTTGGGAAATCGATAACAGTGCAATATCATTGCAAGTAGCAGACAAGCAGAATGAACATAAGCACTAGAGACTGATATTTAAATTAGGATTAAATAACTGGACCTCGAATTTCAGGATGCAGAAAACGATAAATGGTCTTACTTTCAAGAAAGCAACAGGATTCTTACCCAGCAATCTCATGTGGTGGCTGGAAATCAGTAACTGGGGGATTTTTGACTAGGCTAGGTTAAGACTAAACACAAAACAAAGAACCAATTTTTGGTGCATTTATACATTCTGATCTGAATCAATTTGCCATGGCATATTACAGCCTAATAGACTGGAGGTGTGCAAGTACCAGCATAACATGTTCTATGCCCACCATCTCTCTCTCTCTTACCATGGAGTTTGCTGCACTATAAGTGATTCTTATAAAGCTGGTCTGCTTACATGTGATGTACTACACAGTGAGGCAGGTATTTTATTCTCATTCATTTAAAGGGCAATTAGCATTGCTCAGCCATGAACATGGCTTCGGTTACAAGTAACTTTGATGTAATAGCATCTGGTGATACCCGATACCTTAAATGTTGGCACAGCACTAGTTCTGATGGATCCTAGACCATAAAAAGGGGCCCAGTCTTGCAAAACCTTGCTACCAGTTACCAGGAATAGAGCTTACCACCAGGAACAGTCCAACAGGTGTGTCTGGAACGGCGTTCAGCACTAAGCTGATAGGAAGTGTTTGCAGGACAGGACTTTAAGGTTATGACTACTGTGAGAAGTGAAGAAAAGATTCTCAACTCTTCAGTGCTTAAGGAGGACAATGTTGGGTAGTTTAGGTGTAAAATTTGGGTTTGGTCAATTGATCAAGGTCAGGGTGATCCCCACAAAACCTAGAATTACCAGCAATATTTTCTTTTTCTCCCTAAGTATCAATGAAGGGTTTTCTCTCTTGGATGTATCACTCTGGACCCCGCCAGTGTGGACAGCCCCTGTACAGAGCCTGGAACCTCGTCTCCAGCCTGTTGCACAACCGCCTGGGCCATCAGAAGAACAGCATTAATGTTTAAAAAGAAACACTGCTGGTGCCCTACTATTATTTAGAAACACTGACAGGGTGTTAGACAGGACAGCCGTTTGGATGGTAGCACAGTATCAGAGGCAGATGCAAGGGGCTCTCTAGTGTCTGGCACTAACCTCCCTTTGCATCACTGGGGCCAGATACCAGGCCCATTTTTCAGCAGAATGGCAGGTAACTCCCAGCAAGTGGGCAAGAATCACTCCAGCATTCAGCATGCAGTTTCTATTTGTCACTACAGCGGTGCCACGATAAACCAGCTCACAGAGAATTGGAACATTGATGCTCCATTTACAGCAGTGCAGTTGAGAGCCCAGAATTGTTTCAGTGCAGCACAAAGTGAAGACTGCAGCTCTGACTAGAGAGAAACAGCCACTCTGAGAAAAGTCCTTATGGATGTATTGCAGGGACCCAGGAGGTGACATGGACTCTGTGCAAAGTGACATTGGCCATGCTAGTTCAGCCAATGAAGCAGAGGGATAGTCTAACAAACAGGATCCAGGAGAAGAGTACATTCAGCTTTCAAAGGGCCCTCGGCCTCAGTGATCTGAGGTGTTGCTAGCAAGAGAGGGAAAATGAGGGAGGGAGATTGCAGGGAATATTAGGTGGCAAAGAATCATTTGAAGCCTTCAATAATAAACGTGTTGAGTGGTGGATAGAACAAGGAGTTAGGAGCTGTGAACTCCCGGGGTTCTCATCCAGGCTCCCAATATGGCTTTGGGGCAAGTCACTTACCTTCATTGCCTCAGCTCTCCCCTCTGCAAAATGGAGCTAAGGATGCTTGCTCCCTCCCTCCCTAGGGGGCGCAGAAGGGCAAGCATTTGAAAAGGGCCTGGAAGATGCAGGGGGCTGATTATTACTGGTCCTGCACAGATGACGTGGGCCGGGGCTCCATGGATCATCTTTTTTTCTCCCTCAGATGCCCAGGACCACAAAGCCCCCACCATTGGTCTGCTCAAAAGCAGTGATCCCACACCCCTGCACAGAAGGGGACTGTTCTCTGCTGAGAGAGAGTGGTGTGTGTGGAAGCCCCTCAGATGCTGCCTACTGCTACTAATTTGAGCTTGTAGATAATGAGGAACCATTAGGCTTTTTATTGCTTCTCTCTGATATTTTGAAGTAGATCCTGTCCAAGTGGATTCAACAAAGGACAAGAAAAGAGAGAAAACTTTTCTGAGCGCCTTCTTCCCCATCCACCTCTGGCTGGAGAGCCAGACTTCTTCTGTAGCAATGCTACGTCCTGAGAGAGGCATCTTGTTCCTCCTCACTGTGGAATGGCAGAGTGCTGCAGTGGCCCACGAGCCCCCTGACAGCCCTACGGACTCCTGGGAAGTCACAGAGCTGCCTGCACAGAGCAAAGCGAAGCGTCAGCTCACAGCATGCTGGTTCTACTGCTTTCATCCCTCCGCTGTATCCCCACCAACGCTAATTGCAACGTACACTTTTATTTTCCTGTCATCATTATCTTCCAAAACTTGACAGTCTTACTAATGAGCCTTGGCATTTTGTCAAATTGTTGCATTTTCTTAAGATCCACTTCTACGTTGTACTCCTCTGTTTGCTTTTTGAATTTCTAAACTTATAAGGTAATAATACTCCATTCTCATTAGACCGGACAGATTTCGTGTTCAACTTCAAAAAACAGCAGTTTAGACTTTGCCAAAACAAGCAGCTTAGCTCCAGCTCAGTGAAATATATTAGACAACTGTCAGAATCATGCACTGCAAGCAACACACTGCCCTCACCTCTGACCGGACCAGACTAATCTCCACTGAAAAGCAACAGATCAGAGTTCTTGGCCTCTCTACCATGTGTATGAGGCTCTGTATAAAAGCCATTCAGCAATGTTTGATTTTACTCACAATGCCCCAGAGAAAAAAGCCATCTTTGGAGGGAAGCAGAAGGAGCTTTGTATTCCAAGAGACGTGTAGTGGTGATGGGATTTAGCCACAATGGACCCCAGCCATGTAATGGAAGAAAAGAAGTTTTTAGGAGTTTTCATGGTGGAGTGGGAACTCATCTACAATGAGGCACATCCTGATTTATTTGTGCTTTTCCAGCTGCAGCTTGCACAGCGAGTTTGTCCTTGCAAGATTCGGTTTAATATGGAATGTTGGTTTCTAGGGATCAAGATCTCAAAGAGTAGGGAACCAATATAGGCAAAGATATCTCTGCTCTTCAGTGTATGTGCCTGTCACACACTTAGCAGGGCAGGCACAAAGCGGCCTTCCCATCTCTTCTGTTGAATGCAGATTAATTCCAAATGATTTGCAAATGCTTTTCATATCACTTCCCCCACTTTGGAATGGCATGAACTATTCAGGGGGAATAACTTCCATAGCTGAAAGTGTGGGCTACAGGGAGATGGAAGGCCATCTTTCCAAACTGACTTTTAGCCAGGACACTACATTTAACACACTTATGCTGACATAAAATGTGATGGAATCTTAGATGAGCACAAGATGATCAAGACTATTGGCTTCCTATCTCATCTCAGCCTTTAATGGAAGTGCAATCCCTAGCTCTGTATTGGGGCACAGGTTCAATATAGATGTAGCAGAAAACTAATGTACCAGCTTAATCACCAGCACTATTTCCTGCAACATTTGGTTTTTCCCCTGGTTTTACATCTGTCACCCAAGTACTGACCAAACCCACCCATGCTTAGCTTACAAGAGACGTGCTCAAAGCCAGAGGTAGCCTAACTGTGAGTGAGTTTCTGGGGACCTTGCACAGATGCACAGAGACTGAGCAAATGCAGCCAGGATTGAGGGCTCTGAAAGACAGAGACATCTTTTATCACATATGAACAACCAGGACAGAGAGTTGGAAAGACCCAAATGCTGCCTGTGAAACCAAAAAGGCGAGCAACCCCTAATCTGCATTAACTAAACCTTTCCCTAGATCTTCTGTGGGCTACCCCTTCCACTTCAGACAAGGGGAAACTAGAACCACTGACCACTCTGAAGATATTGGTGCTAACTTCCCATCCACAAAAGGGGGATAGCAATGCTTTGTAGCGATGTTAGAGCTACAGATGAGATGCACTGTAACAGTGGTAAGCATGGGGATTGTCATTAAATCCAACCAGGAGACTGAGGCATTTAGAGAGAATCTTTCTTTGCTCAGTAACTGAGACCAACGTGCACCAAGTTTATGTTTAAAGTCAACCCTTTGACTCTGCCATCCAGTTCACAAGACTCTCATATTATATATATATATATATATATATATATATATATATATATATATAAAGACTCGAAGCCAAAAGGTATCACACAGTAAAAACAAAATCCGAAGAGTGTCCATTGACTGCGGAGCACATGGAGAAATTGCACGGCCGATTCGGCCGCATGTGATGAAGAGCGCTTGATTCCTAAGCTTAAATGCACGACTGTAAACAGCCTATCAACCTTGAATCAGAATAAAGAAGCTGAGAACGGTTGGGGCAATTCAAAGGATAAACACCTTACATGCCCTGCCTACGTGCTTGTCAGTGATCTAAACTCTCTTTAGCATTAATAAGTCCAGCGTTCATACATGTCAGCATTCAAGTTTTTCTCTCTCTGTCTCTCTCTCTCACACACTCACACACACTCCCCTTCCTTCCCTGAAAACATGTTCAAGCTAAACCAGCAGCTGGTACTGCAGTACAGGTGCACTGCAGAGACTTTACCCTGACAATCCCACTGGGTTACATGCACTTGGTTTGTTTCTAGCAAAAGACCAACCCCTCCCTTGCTTACAGACCATAGGCCAACAGACGAGTGCATCTCCATATTAGATGAGAAGTTCCTTGTTTCTAGGAGCTCGCTCCCCTGCACAGCTTGTGCGAGAATGCTGGGGTTTCCTTGCTCATGATGAGGCTGGGATGTTGTTAATTGAACCGAATGGAAAGATAAAATATTGACCAGGTCGCTCTCATTAGTCTAAAAGAAGCACAGGCATCTGCTACAATTACAGTCACTTGCTGGCAGCTGCAACATCTGCAGCCAAACTGAACCAATTCAGCCTCTTTCAGAAAATGACAGCTCCAGTCAAAGGGCTGGGCTGAGCGTAAGCAAGGCAGCTGCAGATTAAGACCTCATACATGATGAAGGCAAGGAAAAGACCCTGCCTGGGATCTTCAGACAAGCAGGTAAATGTATAACATGTTCCAATGACTAGAAGCTGAAGTAAGACAAATTCAGACTGGAAATAAGAAATACATTTTTAAGAGTGAGAAGAATTAACCACTGGAACAATTTACTAAGGTCCATGGTGGATTTGCCATCACTGACAATTCTTAAATCAAGATTGGATGTTTTTCTCAAAGCTCAGCTCTAAGATTTATTTTGGAGGCATTCTCTGTCCTCTGCTATGCTAGGAAGTCAGATTGGATGACCACAATAATCACTTCTGTCCTTGAAATCTATGAGTCTATAAAAATCTATCAAAAGGGAAGGGCATGAATTCCCACCAGTTAAGGACTCTGTTGTTTTAACTGAATGGCTAGAGATGCTAAGCTGCTCAGATGTTTTGTAGGGCTCAAAGGTTCTGTGTAACAACAGGTTCACACAGGCATTTTGAGCTATTCACCCTTCCTAGTCTTTCATAAGAAGTGACAACCCTAATTCTTTCCCCAACTCCCACACAAACTGAGGAGCTGAAAGCCAGCCCCTCAGTGCTGGGTTCTAAATCTAACAACCCTATCGAGTCTACATCAATGGGTTCCATTTTTATGAGGTAGGGGGAACAATTACCTAGGCTGCAACTGATTGAGAAAAATTAAACTTTCTTTGCAGGGGAAAATAAAACTCTTAGAAGATTAACAATGGTTTTTAGTGAAATTCATACTCCATGAAAGTTGCCATGCTACAGCCCTGAACATGGAAGTCCTCTGCTTATCCACTGATAGCTACAACCTGGTCAACATGCCAGGAACTACACAGAGACTCACCAACTCATGTGCAGAAGGCCCAAGAAGAGACCAGACCAGAAGTCAAACAGAGCAACTGAAAAACAGGCCATAAGAGAGACTCCTGACTTCCATCCAGTGGCTGCTACTCAGAAAGAACATTAAGGGCATTCCTTCTGAAGACCTGCGTTAACTGAAGAGGCATGATGTGTCATGGAGAGATGATAGCTAGAGTCCTACAATAAGGCTCATTTGTAGATTTCCCCCCCCCCCCGACCCTAAAGGTAAAAAAATGTGGATGCTTTATAATGTTTTGGATATACAGCTCATTGAGACCAAAACAATGTCCTAACAATTTTGATTAGATTGACCAAACCACGATTAAAAGTACTGGAGAAAAGATAATAGAAATTGAGAATATTTGTCCATAATGTTTAGAAACTAATCATCATAATTTGGCATCTAAAGATTATTGATAACTGGAGTAAAAAAAATCAGAAAAAGGAGGACTGCAATGGTGATAAATATTGCAGGTGAATTTGAGAGGCACGAATATCCCTAACAAGAACCAGCTGGACACAAGTTGTTGTATTTAGTTCAGTGACAATCTACCTCATTTCCCTCTCTCTCTCCAACGCATGCAAAGTCACATTCACTCATTTCCATGGCTCTATTGTGATCCCTGATTATCTGTCTGATTGCACTTCAGTCAGGTGCATTAAGAGTGAAAACCAGAGGGATCTTAATAATCTCCTCCAGTCATTTCTGGGAAGGAAGAAGAATAGAACCATTCTTGACACTGATAGGGAGGCATCCATCTGCCAGACATTAAGCATTCTTCATGCTTTGGAAAATTAAGGACAGGAAGGAGATGAATAGTAGCGCAGCTTGTAAAGATGAGTGTTTCACTCCTGCCTGCCTTCATGTTTTAAATGAAATATGTTTGATGGGCTTTGGGAATCTGAATCCCTTATGGATGACAGTCCAAAGGACATTGGCATCAGACACCATTATTAATGCCTCATCACTGGGGTTGCTGGATTTTAGGACTTGCCAGAATTAGCATTATCAGCCTCTATTTTTCAGGCACTCTGACTCACTCCTGTACCGTTGCACTGAGGCTTTCAATTCAGGAATACATTTATTTTAGCGATGTACAAAAATGAGATGCACTATTATTTGGACCAAATTCATGATCGGTGGAATTCACCCTTGTGCAGCAGTCAGTACGTAGTCCTGGACTGATGCTGATTCCCTGCAGAATGGTAAATATCACCCTGCTGGCATGAGCAAGCATAACTCCACTGACTCTTATGAATTTTTTGCCATATATGTGAGAACAAATTTGGCCATATAGCCCTTTAACTGATGCTATGAGGTTTTAGTTTGTGGATGTAGTTTTGGTTTTTAAAACATCAGCCTCCATGTACAAGCAGAAACTTTTTCTTGGGGGAAAAAAAAACCCTGAAAACAAAGAATTGCACAAACAGCAAAGTAATGATGTACAGTTCTGTAGGAGGATGTCATATATTAGGAATTTCCAGTGAAGGCCATGCACATCTCTCTAGGCACCTGAGTCCATATTAATGCTGAGTTAAGCTGAGAATGATAATATTAACTCTAAGTAAGGTCGCTAGGCAATAGCAGGAGAGATTACTACTACATCTACTGAGGTCACAACTAAAGAAATCCCTCTCTCAGTGCCCGGCTGGGAGTCTCATAATTAATAAGCCTCCCTATATAAGTTAACCCTTTAACTAATTACTTCCTTATCCCCACCTCATGACAAATGCTGTGTGGGTCTCTATTCCACATGTTACCTGCTGCTGCTGAATTCTGCCTGGACATAGCTGATACATTTAGCAGTCCAACAGATACTTTCTACCTGGATGCACCTGAAATGTCTGCCTGGACAGCAGCTGCTTTCTACTTGGAGCATACTCACAGTTTCTCTCTGCACAGCACGGTGGGCCAAGGAGCAGTGCCTGACACTGGAGAGGGGAAAATTTAGACTAGGCACTAGGCAAATATTCAGAGCTACTGGGCAGAGAAAGGAGACATCCAAGGAAAATGATTTAGACACAGTCACCACCAATGTCAAAGAATGGGCCCAAAAAGTAGTAGGGAAGATGTAGAGATGGAGACCTGCAAAATACAGGAATCAAGCCAGCCAGACCCTTGTCTCATCCAACCAGGATTCTGTGAATGGCTATTTACCCAGGGTTCAATGCCACATACACTGTGGAAAAGCTTCTGTTGCTCTCACCACCACTCTGTCTAGCTCTAACAAGTGGCGTCAGTTTCTTTCTAGCACAAAAAGAACCAGTAGCGTAGGTAAGGAAAAATTAAAAAACACTCAGATTTTCTCTTTTGCCTCAGATTTCAGATTAGGTTTTTAGGCCTTCAGCGGCTCACTCCAGACAGGGCTGTTAGCATTTAGGGAAGAGAAGTAGTCCCAGAAAGGACCCAAGGGCCTGTTGACTGTGAGGGGAGCTGTGGGTGCTCAGCACCTCTGAAAATCCAGCTCCAGACCCTTTCACCCCTATTCCACGTTATCTCCCCCCTAGAAGTGGCAGGGATGCCAGACACTACTCCAGAGGCACCTGCAATGTCTGTGCTTCCTGGCCGGAAGAGACTCCGGGAGGGAGCCCTGGTCCCGGCAGAAGGTGGTGCCCCGGGGGATGTCGATCCCCACACAACGGCCTGCTCAGCAGGAGGATTACTGCCAGGGGTGCAGGTGAGGCTCAGCCAGGACCTGCCCAGGGAGCCTCATCCCCGGTCCGGCTCCCTCCTTCGGGGGCCACGGGAAGGTGAAGCCTCTGCCCCCCACCGGTCCTGCTCAGGGCCAGGGCTGGCTCCCTCCTCCCAGTCTCCCCCCCGGGGACCTGGTACCCAGGCTCTGCAGCCCGCTAGCCCGGAGGGGAGCTAGCCGCCCTTCCCACAGAGGAGCCAAGCCCTGCGGAGGCCAGTCCCAGACCAGACCCGCGTCCTCCCTGCCCTGGCGCCCCCGCCCCAGCCCGGCTCCCACCTGACACGTCCTCCTCGTTCTCCATCGTGTCCAGCGGTTCCCCCTCCGCCCCCGCCGGCCCCCGCATGCCCGCGACCTCAAGGCGCGGGCCCCCCCCCCGACGGGCGCAGCCTGCGCGGGGGAGCTGCGCTGCGCGGGGGCAGGAGCAGGCTGGTGCGCTGCGCTGCGCGGGGTGAGGCTGCTGCGCGGCGCGCGAAGATGGCTGCTGCGGCCCCGGGTGATTTTTTTTTTTTTTTTTTAAGGAGCCAGCTCCATCCCCGCCCCCGCGCCAGCCCCAGCCCCGCCAGCCCCCGCCAGCGCGGGAGGGAGTCACCCCGTTCCCTCCCTTCTGGAAGCGCACATGCCCGGATTGTGACGTCCAGTCTGGTTACCCTGGCAACCGCATCCCATCGTTCGGACCCAGCCGCCGGAGTGCCCGGGCGGGCACAAGCCGCCGCGTGCCAGGCGCCTGCCTGCTAGCCGGGCCGGGCCGCGCAAGGGCGGCGGGAGAAGGAGCAGGCTCGGCTAGTGCTGCCCAGCCCTCGCCTCCGGCGGACGCCCCCCGCACTGCGCGGCTGGAGGGCTCCGGGGCTGAGCCAGCCGCGCTCCTCCTGCCCGGCCAGCAGACAGCCCGCGTGACAAACGGGGCGCGACAGGCGCCTGTAGAAGACAAAACCCCCGAAATCGGAACCTCTGGTCACCCACCGTGCAGGAGCAGCCAGAGAGTGACCGGGGAAAGGGCGGGGGCTGGGCACAGCTAGACAGACACCTGGTACCTACTCACCTGCTGCGGGCCAGGCCTAGCCCTGGAGCGCTTCCCATCTCCCACCCACCCCACAGGGCAGCACACTGCCTACCCAGGAGCCCAGTCCCTGGGCAGCCTGCAAGTGAAGCACCCATCAGTCCATTGCTGCTGGCCTGAGACCCTGCCCAGAGGAGCCCATTAGTACCAACCAAGCCCACAGGAGACAAGGACACTGACCTTAAACAGAGCCTCTCTGTGCCCTCATTCATTATCCTGGGGGAATGATGTTTAATCCAGTTGGCCCCTGATTGGAAAAGGGTGACAGACAACCTCGGAGGCTGGCCCAGTCATTGATTTCTTAGGAGCTTTGTATAGGGCATCTGCATTTCTGAATATTTCTCCAGAGCTCTTACTTTATACGGACACGGACTGTCACACTGCTATTAACTCCACTAACAAGCTGCCTGACCATAGCCAAACTCCCAATGTCTTTTACACACACACACACACACACACACACACACACACACACACACACACACACACACACACACACACACACACACACACACACACACACACACACACTCACACACACACACACACACACACACACACACACACACACACACACACACACACACACACAGAACTGCACTAATCTTTTGTTTTTTTTTTAAATAAACCCCCAAATTATAAATTTAGCTACTGTACATGAGCTGCAGGGTAACTTCTTTTCATAGCAAACATATTCAGCAGCCTCCTTCAAATTAATAAAGCCACATGGCTATACATTTCAAGAGGGCCCAGCAACTCAAACATTACACCAAATCCATCAAGAGAAAGTTGATGATAGCTTATTTAAAAAGAGAACATTCTGCTGAAATGGCTCCCAAACCCTATTTATTAAAGGGACTGGGTATACCTGATCACTTTGCTTTAAATGGCATTTTTATTGTTCCTTTCTTCTTAAAAACACTAACCACAGCTTTCTTTAAAAAAGAACAAGGGAATTATCAAGCTTTAAAAATAAGTTACTGCATCCCTGCATCTGAGTATTTAGTGTGAAAGAACTGGAGCAAGGATGTCTTGTCCTGCATAGCTCTAGGCCCTAGAACACCTTTGGTTGTTAGCACATAAGCATTGTGGAGACAGGCACCCGTTATACACTAGTTTTTCCATTGCTAGAGCCCTGGATCCAAATTTCCAGTTCACACAAATCAGAATATAGCCTCCCCCTCCTAATCCTGTGTTTGCGTTCCCAGTGCTACTCCTACTCTAGTTAAGCCTAAAACTAGATCAGCAGGGATGATGCAGACCAGACATGACAGCCAAATTTGGAGGAAGTTACTAATGCTAAACTAAAGCAATTCTCTGATGGATTCCCTTAGTCCTGCTAGAAAGTTCTTACCCCACCAGTTCTGCCACACCATCATATGGTGTGAAGTATTTTAACAGCATAAACCCTTAAAACAAATCAATCTGTTCTTTAATCATTTTTTTTTTTATTTTGGCTGAGTTCAAGCTTCATTCAAAAACAGCAATTCAGCTAAAAGTTTGGGAATCGTTCTGGTTAAATAAAATGAAGAGAAAGCATGAATTAGAGTAGACCTATTTAAACATTGTACATCCAGAGCATGAAAATTACTTGCCGTACTGTCCTGGGTCAGTGTGAAAACCTCTGACTAAAATTAGTGAAAGTCACCTGTGTCACCTCCAGGATAGCTACTGTAATGTGCTGCCACCAAAGAGGCTCACAAGCTTCAGCTGGTGCAGAGTTCAGCCCCCCTCGGAGATAGTCAAACATTGCACCTGTGTTTCAAGACATGCCCTCCATTTCTATTCAGTTCAGGTCTGCAACTGAAGGCATCAGTCACAACATTTCAAGGCTTGACTACATTAGAAAAGTTGCACCAGTTTAACTAGCTACATTTTAAATCAGTTTAGTTAGACATAGGCCCCTTTATAGACAAGCCCTAACTAGGACTGCTGTATTGCTATGCAGACAGTTCATTCTCTGACCAAGATCATAAGACAATCAGTGTTGAGCATCCTCACCTGTGAAAGTCTTCAGTAGCCTCTCACCAAAGCCCAATTTTTGCAAGTTTCAGGCCACATTACAAAGCATGTTTGTTTCTGCAGACTTTTGATTAAAGTAATGAACCTGACCAGATGGTTAAACAGAAATGCTACAGAAAGGCGCACTTCATTAGGATTAGATAAAATAAGATTAAAATCCCTTTTTAGGGATAGTGGGGGTCTGTTTGTTAAAGGAAGATACTTCAGAGCTGAAATCCAAATGAACAAGCTATGGCGAGAGACTGGAATAAATGAATAACATAACTCCAAGAGGTCTCAGTGAAATTCAATGTGTATGCTAAAACATTGTGCATTGAGTTATGTCACACCTATTGGGTTTGAAGGCAACAGGATAGCATGCTCCAGAAGTACACTTCCTCCAGGGCTCTCAAAACATTAAGCATCACAGCATACCTGCAAAGTAAATAACCTTTATATTCATGGAGAAATGAAGTCAATACGCAACTCACACCAGTTTAGCTAAAAATATTTTTAAATCAATTTAATTAAACCAATGAAAACCTATTAATATAAAGAGTTCACAGCTGTCATATCTATTTAGGTAAACTCAGTAATTTATCAGTTTTAGTTAAATGGATAAAAATTCAGTGTGGAGACCAGCCCATGATTTATCGATGGCCACATAGCAACTCTAGGTCAATGACAGAAATAAAGCTGAAGAGCTGCATCTCCAGTTCCTGCGCTGCACACTAGACCACCTGAAATTGTCTTCCCATGTCAGAGGCTCCTTTTAAAAAAAGAGAACTCACCTGAATGTTACACAATTACCAAATGTTTTACAAGTAAGAAGCTGGTATATTTCTCCATAAATTCCCCAAAAAGTTCTTTATCTAGATATACCAAGTGAGAAAGGTATAACCATTAACAAATCATCTTGACTAAAGCACACACTTGCACAAACAATTTTCATTTATGATTATTAGCACTGTAACACCTTAAACAAAAGGTGTTACTCTAGAAGTTTAGCATGAGCCTTCTTTAATTTGCAAACAGACACCAAAGTTATTGGACCAATATTTTAAAACTCTCCCCACTGTCAAGTCAATAACTTGATTAAAAATTCTGTTTCTAGGAGTGGGATCTTTTGTTGGTTAATTTTCTCTGTATTATTTAGTTACAGGATAAGGTTCTCTCAATGAATCAGCATTGTCTGTCATTTGGAAAAAATATATTTGAAGAACTAAAGCCTGGAAGAACAAATATATTCAAGCTCAGTAGTTCAACATTCTGAGCCCCCAACTACAAGATTGTATCATTACCTTATTGAGGGAGAAACTTGCCACTGCTTGCTGACAGAAATGTAAGTGTAACTGCTGCCATCCTCACTGGGAATGAAACTCAAGTTCTGCCTATTCTCCATACTTCAAGACCAGTAAACCTGAAAACACTAATTCCACAATTCTGCTACCACGATCATTTTGCTACCAGATTTATACCACTATTATAATCCAGACCTAGCTACAACATGGTCTCAAACAACAGTATAGATTACCTTAAGAAATGTTACCAGATGCCTTGATCTGATGGTAAGTGTAACACAATCAAGCCTTAAGTAAGCCTACCTATCCCAGGACAGATGGTATGCAAAGACCACGTATTAGCCATTGATTACAGACTATTTTAACGGTTTTCATCCTCACCATGGTTACAAACTATTTTGTATTTATGCCATAGACTGAGAAGTTGGTGTCAACATAATAAGGATTCAGCAAACTGTAAATCAACATGTATGTGGGAGATCACACTAATGAAGGAATTGCAAAGATGATTGCATGTAGAATAGACAAAATTGTCCATAAGCACTGCAAGCTGTTCACCCTTGCTTTGTGCTGTTCAAGTTTCTTGCATCAGATGTTGATGCACGTTGCCATTAACCAGTTTGAAGCAAGATGACATCCGCCGCCATGCTGCCGTTGGGAGCTGTTGCTTCCTAGTTACTGGGAATGACTTGACATGCTTTCAAGTTTGACTTCAGTGCATCTTCATACCATTAATACCGACTACCACGAGAGCTGGTGTCTTGCTTTCCCTTACAATAAAACAAGGTCTTGGGTATTCTTGAGTCAACCATATGAAAGTGCCCAGAACAACATAGCTGAAGTACTATGAGCAGGCTTTCAATGCCAGACATCTGACAATAAGGATTTCAGATTTAGGTCTCTTAATCGATCAGTTGCCCTTGCAAATAGATTGAAGGCAGCACATATGGAATTAAGTTTTCTGATAGGTCAGCGATACCTTCTCACAAGAACAGCCATACAGTGATGGACCAATGGTGCATCTAGCCTGGCTTCCTGTGTTCCAACAATGGCCAATGCCAGGTGCTTCAGAAGGAATGAACAAAACAGGTAATCATCAAGTGATCCATCCTATCCGCCATTCCCAGGCTCTGACAAACAGCAATCTTGGCCTATCCCAGTTAAAAGCCATTGACAGATCTATCCTCCATGAACTCTAGTTCTTTTTTGAACCCAGTTAAAGTCTTGGCCTTCACGAGATCCTTATGCAAGGAGTTCCAAAGGCTGTGCATTGTGTGAAGAAATACTTCCGTTTTTTGGGGTTTTTTCCCATTTTAAACTTGCTGCCTATTCATTTCATCTGGTGACTCTTAGTTTGTGTCAAGAGTAAATAAGATTTCCTTTTTTACTTTCTCCACAAGATTCATGATTTTATAGACCTCTATCACATCCCCACTTAGTCATCTCTTTTCCAAGCTGAAAAGTCCCCGTTTTATTAATCTCTCTTCCTATAGAAGCTTATCCATTCTCAATCATTTTAGTTGGACTTTTTTGTATCTTTTCCAATTCCAATACATCATCTTTGATGTGGGGCAACTAGATCTGTAGGCAACATTCAAGGTGTGGGACTGCCATGGATTTATAAAGAGCCAATACAATATTTTCTGTCTTATTATTTATCCCTTTCCTAATGATTACCAACATCATAAATTTTTTTTGATTGCCATTGCACACTGAATGGATGTTTTCAGAGATCTATCCACAATGACTCTAAGATGTGTTCCTTCAGCTAACTCAGACCCCATCATTTTATATGGATAGTGGGATTACGTTTTCCAATGTGCATTTTTTTCCATTTATCAACATTGAATTTCATCTGCCATTTTGTTGCCCAGTCACCTAGATTTGTGAGATGCCTTGGTAATTCTTTGCAGTCCACTTTGGACTTAACTATCTTGAGTAGTTTCATATAATCTTTACCACAAGATCCCTGACTTCCTAGCAAATCTAAACCTCTCCTCCATACATCCTCGTCTCATCCAGGCATTGAGACCCTGCAGTTCTGACTGTTTAATGGGCCCTGCATGTGGAACTGGAAGCATTTCAGAAATTGCTTCCATGAAGGTCCTGGACTTGAATCTCTTACCTAGAAGCCTAAATTTGGCCTCCAAGACCGCTGTCCTATCCTTCCCTATATCATTTGTACCTACATGTATTATGACCACCAGCTCCACCCCAGCACTACACATCTGTGTAGGTGTCTCAAGAGATCCACAACCTTCGCACCTGGCAAGCAAGTCACTATGGGGGGCTCCTGGTCATTACAAACCCAGCTGTTTCTAATGATTGAGTTCCCCATTACCAATACCTATCTTTTCCTAATAAATACAGTCCCCTCTCCCAGAAAGGTGCCCTCAGTATGAGAGGATATCAAAACTTTTTCCGGAAGGAGGGTTCCAATCATGGAATCATTTCCTTCCACTCATTTGATATTCTCCTTCCCTGACATTTTTATCCTCCTCAATAATATGGAGGCTGTCACACTGGGGATGGGACCATTCGCCTGTGTCCCAGGAAGTCTCATCTGTGTACCACTCTGCCACCTTTAGCTCCCCCCAGTTCAGCCACCCTGGTCTCCACAGCCTGTATGCAGTCTGAGGGCCAAGAGCTCCTTGCACAGAATGCACAGATACTTCACCTGCTCCTAGGGCAGATGATCATACATGCTGCATTCCATGCAATGAACTGTCTAGCCCCATTCTGTTATGGGACTTCTGCCTGCATTTTTTTAAAAACTCCTGCAGCTCTTTCTTTTATAATTGTTTGGTTTGGTTTTTTAAAATCAGGGGGAGGAGACTGCCCTTAGTTTACAGAATGTTAATTAAGTGTCTTTACCCTGACACTCTACAGTAAAGTAGCAGGAAGCTGTGACAACTCACATTAGCAACTCTGTGGCAACCTGTGACATTGCACCATAATGCATAGCTCCAACCAACTTTGGTATTGAAATCACCCAGAATGATCAGTTTATCATTCCAGGGAACTGACCTGATGATGTTGTCAAAGACAGGACAGAAGCCATCCTTGTTCTCATCTGGATGGATCATTCACCATGCACGTGCACTAATGACTAGAGCATAACGCCTTCCAGCAGTGACAAGTTTGCGGGCAATTGTAAAGCAGACAACAAACCCCGCTGTGTCCATACTCAGGCTTGCCTGTTCAATAAGAGGCATAACCAGCACTCATTTATTTTAGCTGCAACTCATCAGCTAGTCTAGTCTAATTGAGGGCAACAATGTCTATGTTGTACCACGCCAATGTCCTGGAGTTTGTTCTAAGCCTTAGGTCCATTGCCTCTGTCAAAGAGTGCGCAAACTTTCCAGGTTGCAAAATTTACTACAATGGATTGGGAAACTGCACCTGCAAGAATCATGCTGAAAAGTCTAACCAGTGTGCCAGCAACTCTACTTAATGTTTGAAAGCTGTCATTTGAACAGAGCCCACTCTTGAGATCATTGCACTAGAAATAAAGCACCAAAAAACCTTATACAAGAGTCCCCTCAGACTTTGTTCCTAAGCATGTGTTAAGGCACAGCTGCTTGAAGAATTTTGGTCTACTATAAAGCATGCTCAGGAGAGTCAGGTTCCAGACCATCAAAGCTCATGTTGCACATTAGTACTATCACCAGTTTAGGAGAAACACTGTCCTGCTCCAAAGGGACACATGGCCAGCCCTGTACTACCATAAATATGGCAACTCAGAGAAGGGCAGGGAAGAGAAAAAAACAAGAAATACATTTTATATGATTTAATGCTTTAGCTTCACAAAGCTTTAGAGACTAACGCTCAACATCGCACCAAGGTAACAGTTTCAATTACAGCAATAAAAAAAAAAGGAAGATGAGTCATGCCACATGGCAAAAGTCAAGTCTCCCTGTGAAGTGAGGGATCTGTAGAGGCAACAGAATCTCTACAGTCTAGCACAGCCAATGAGGGCTAGAAATCCAGCTTCCCATGGATGTTTTAAGAACACCCATACAGTAATACCGCAATCCTTTACCACCTATGCTCTCAGCCCAAGAAATACCCCATTCCAGCTGAATACACAATGTTTTTCACAGTTTACATTTTAAGAATTAGGTTGCAGATGGTTTTAAATGCATTGTTGTAAAATGCTCTCAGGAGGCTGCATTAAGGACACTACCCAAATAAAGTTATGGTGTGATTTATCTTCTCTATCACTCACAATGATTCCACCATCACACTTTTACTACTATAGTCCAAGGGGGAAGGACTTTAAAGTTTGGTTATCACTAGATATTTAATGAATTTTAAAGTCATGTACCTCAGTACTGAATTTGTTTGAGAATGATCGGATAAAAGGGCAATTATACTGACTAAGATTTTCAAAATCAACCAGGAGACCTAACCATACAACCCTGTTCAGATGAAGAGGAATTGTGGCAAAATCCTTACCAGCTATGAAAAAAATCACAATCCTGTAACTTAAAAAAAAAAAAAACCCATGACTTAACTAACAATTGTACAAAGAAAGGCCAGTAAGTTAGATGAACACCACAGAATATTTGGCCTAAGCTTTACTTACCTTAAAGTGTCACCACATGGGATAAAACCTGATCCCAATTATCTTTTCCAGAGTGCTTACCAATTTTCAGCATCAGAGTCATTTTCAGTATTTTAGTCAAGCTATAAAGCCTCTGAAAAGAGACCATTAAGTATTGCTGTACTTGAGTATCACTATAATGAAGAGGAAATCTCTATTCTCCAATAAAAGGAGAAAACTTAACATCCCCTTTATGAGGAACCTCAGATTTTCTGAATTCTCTGAATTAAGAGTAAGTATGAGAGAGAAAATTGCTGAAAGTTGTGACAGTGGAAGTTAAACATTATCCTTATAAAGCTAACTGTAAGCCTTATATATGAAGTAGATATATATGAAGTAGTAGGTTTTAGAGCGATCACTGTGTAATCTGGACAACTGGAACAGCTGCTGATGTCTAGAGTTTGGAAAACAGAGAAAATATTAAGATTTTTTCCCCACGTTTTATTGAAGGAAATTTAATGTACAAAATATTTCCAGATGCATGTGCATTTAATCCTCCTCTTCCTCCTCTTCTTCATCCTGATTAATCTGGAAGTATCGCAATTCATAGCTTTCCTTGCTATTGGCAACCACACGCAGCCAGTCACGCAAGTTGTTTTTCTTCAGATATTTCTTAGTTAGGTACTTCAGGTATCTGTGGAAAGAAGGCAGCCAGTAAATGAACTGAAGATTGTATAAAGATTACGTATTCTGCGTTACACGTTCTTAAAAACTTGTGTGCTACATAATTAAACTTCCCTACCTTGCATTATTTAATAGTGCCTTTCATTTCACCTCTGATAACAAAAAAAAAAAAAAATATGCGTCTTAATTTTCATGTCACGTTTTATAAGAAAATGACAATAAGATTGATTGTAATGATGTAGACTATAACATGCCATTTTACTTTTTTCAGAAACAAAATGTGTAGGTTGAAAGTGTGTTTGCATTTTCGTATTGGCAACATCTGCTTAACAGCAGCATTTAATATTCCTTTTCTGAAGACACTCCTCTGGGGGACCTACCACTAACTCACCTTAAAAAGGACAAATTGTTTCTTCCATTAATGTTTTGACAAGCACTTTTAAGAACAATTTTTCTTAAGAAAAAGAACTGTCACCTTTGTGAGAAATTAATTTCTGCAAGGCAAGCCAAAAGCCTGGTATCGCTGCAGAAGTGACTACCGCTCATATTACTCACAACATAGCACTGAAGAATTAAAGCAATCAACCATGTGAGGATGCCCAAGTTACACCACACCATGGTACCAAACCGGAAAAAAACGAAATACCTTTTAGAAGAGGGCACCCACAAGACAACAAGGAATGTTCTTTCAATGCAAAAGGAAAGCCCATTTAACCATCCAGTCCATCCTAGTTAAGATACCATGAGCCAACTTTTACTGGCCTTATCTGAGCAAAACTCTCATTGGAATCACTGAAGTAAGGACTGCAGAATAACATGCATTAAAAGCAGGATTCTTGGAATGAGATACACAATCACAGGCTAAATCTTTTGCAACAGAGTTATGTCACACAATGCAGAAAGGTTACTTCTCTTTCTCCCTCAAAGCCAAAGAGGTCCACACTGATAAGAAACAGTAAGGAATTAAAGGTAATAAGTTAAATGTCTGTGGTATCCAAGTTTAACCAGCAGTAGCAGACCTCTCGTCAGAGCAATGGACCAACTGACAAGTTTTAGTTCTTTACTAAGTCATTGAAGCAGAGCTCGGAATATGCTAGGTGCTGTGTTGACATGCAGGAGACATTCCCTGCCTTGAAGACTTTACAATCTAAAAAGGACAAAACATAAAAAGGGTAGGGGAAAGGTAGGCAATATACATTCAAAACAGTCAGGTGAATCTGTAAACACAGTTTTTATATAAAACATGGAACTAAATCACCATCTTTCCCTCAATCTAGTCCTTGCTAATTTTTGAAGAGCAAATGCATTTGTACCTGGTAAATGGGTCTAGAAGAGTGAGCCTTTAGGAGGGATTTGATTAAGAATGGAGACTTGGCAAATAGGATGAGAGGGGATCCCAGGCATAAGGGGACAGCATGGAAAAAGGTATAAGGATGCCTTGACAAAAGACACAGCAGGGAAATCAAGGCGAGCATTGTTGGCAGATGAACAAAAGGAGCAAGAAAACAGATAAGGTCAATGGTATAGAGAGGAACTGCTCAGTGTAAGACCTTGAAGAAACAACTACTGTATGAAAAATACATGGGAAGAAGTTCAAACTGCTACAAGATAATGATTTGAAGTACCTTACTGACCTGATCCTATGACTTCCCTGAATTTATTTTCCTCCCATTCATCTGTACTTCTCCATCTTCAAGCAACTGACGAAGTGGGATTTTCTCCCACAAAAGTTCATGCGATAAATACATTTGTTAGTCTTTAAAGTGCCACTAGACTCCTTGTTTGTTTTGCTGAACTAGACTAACATGGCTACCCCTTTGGAACAAGACATTTATTTGTGTTTCTGATTTGTTTGGTAGTTTATGTATTTTTTTCTCCAAAAGAGTTTCATTACAAAATTTACTTAACATAAGAAATGGACATGCTGGGTCAGACGAACAGTCCCCTTTAGCCCAATATCCTGTCTTCCATCAGGTGTTTCAGAGGGACTGAATAGACCAGGTTATCAGCAAGTGATCCAAACTTTTGGCCATTCTCAGAGTCTGGCAAACAGCAATCACTGCCTATCCTGGCTAATATCCATTGATAGACTCCATGAACATAACTAGTTCTTTTTTCAACTCTGTTAAAGTCTTGGCCTTCACAAAATTCCCAAGTAAGGAGTTCCACAGCTTGACTGCATTGTGTGAAAAAAGTTTTCCTTTTGTAAATCTGCTGCCTATTAATTTCATTTGGTGACCTTTAGTTTTTGTGTCATGAGGAGTAAACAACATTTCAATTTTTACATTCTCCACAACAGTCATGATTTTACAGACCTTTATCACATCCCTCCTTAGCAGCGAGGCTCACTCATCAGGAAGACTCGATTTAATCATGGTTTTCTACATAAAAGTGCATTTGTGTTGGTTGTTTTAAACAGTGATTTATTTTGGAAACTTTTCAGATTAGTTTTGCAGCTATATCAGAAAATGGACTGTGGTTATGTCACTTACCAAAGATAACAAACAGATGTTTATGAAGTCACTGGGAGGTGAACTATCTCCAATTCAACAGGTTAATCATTAATATTTGGAGGATTTTCTTAGGAGAATTTCACCAGACAGACATTTCAATTGTTTTATTTAACTAAAACAACAATATTATGTATTCTGGATTTTTTCTTTAACAGCAAACATAATATTTAACAAAACAAGCATATGAATTTTTGAATTTAGTTACAAGGGATTGATTCTGTGTACACACATTTGCAGAAGGACAATAGTGTTGAGGTCTGTTATTCCTCACCTTTATGTTATTTATTTTAAAACATTTTTTCTGTTAACAAGCATGTTATCTCTGGAGACCCAAATCCACAGTTTGAGAACTGCAAAACCAAGCATCTCTTGATGGTATCTTCAAGCACTGAGTCCTACTGGGTAGGTAGATTTATCTAAGTAATCTGTGCAGAAGCCTCTGTAACCCCATTAGATTGGATCCCTAATCCACGAAATATTGGAACTCATTTACAAAACTTTTCTTAAATATTGCATGAATATATTGTGTCATGCTTTACAATTAGAATTTATAATCCCTATTCCATGATGAGACATCTTTGAGCTATAATGCATCTTAATTAAAACTATCTTTAGATAGGCTTTTTCTTCAAAAAGCATTTTATCAAAGAAAAAATCCGATTTTGAATTTTTTTAAAAAAAAAACAAATCATTGATTTTTATTCACCCTGGTCCTTGGTCATCTCTTTTACAGGCTGAAAAGTCCCACTTTCATTAATCTATCCTCCTACAGAAGATTTTCCATACTCCTAATCATTTTAGTTGCCCTTTTCTATATCTTTTCCAATTCCAATACATCTTTTTTGAGATGGAACGACCAAGATCAGCAGGCAATATTCAAGATGTGGGCATGGACTTGTAGAAACAATAAGACATTTTATGTCTTATTATTTATCCCTTTCCTAATGATTACCAACATTGTTAGCTTTTTTGACTATTGATGCCCACTGAGTGGATGTTTTCAGAGAACTTTTCACAATTACTCCAAGATCTCTTTCTTAAGTGGTAACAGCTAACTTAGAGCCCATCATTTTATATGTATAGACAGGAATACGTTTTCCTATGTTCATTACTTTACATATATTGACATTGAATTTCATTTGCCATTTCGTTGCCCAGTCACCCAGTTTTATCAGGTCCCACTGTAACTCCTCAAGTTCAGCTTTGAACTTAAACTATCTTGAGTAGTTTTGTACCATCTGCAAATTTTTCCATTTTACTCTTTACCCCTTTTCCAAGGTCATTTACAAATAAGTTGAACAGTACAGGTTCCAATAAGGACCACATGGGCTAGGGAGATACCACTCTTCACCTTGCTTCATTCTAAAAACTGGCCATTTATTCCTACCCTTTATTTCCTATCTTTTATCCAAAAGAGGACCTCTTCTCTTATCCCATGACTGTTTACCTTGCTTAAGAGCTGTTGGTGAGGGATCCTTCCCAAGTCTTTCTGAAAATCTGAGTACATTACACCCACTGGATCACTCTTGTCCACAGGCTTGTTGACCCCTTTTAAGAATTCTAGTAGATTGATGAGGCATGATTTCCCTTTACAAAAACAATGTTGGCTTCACCAACAAATAGTATTCATCTATGTGTCTGATAATTCTCTTCTTTACTGTAGTTTTAACCAATTTGCCTGGTAGTGATATTAGGCTTACCAGCCTGTAACTGCAGAGACCCCTTTGGTACATTTTTTTAAACACTTATCATGTTAGCTATCCTCCAGTCTACCAGCACAAAAGCTGATTTAAATGACAGGTTACATACATAGTCAGTAGTTCTGCAATTTCATATTTGAGTTCCTTCAGAACTTCTATGTGGATACTATTTGGTTCTGGTCATTTATTATTGTTTAATTTACCCATTTGTTCCAAAACCTCCTCTAATGGCATCTCAATGTGGGACAGTTCCTCAGATTTGTCACCTAAGAAGAATGGCTCAGGTTTGGGAATCTCCCTCAAATCTTCTACAGTGAAGATGATGCAAAGAATTCATTTAGTTTCTCCGCAATAACCTTATCTTCATTGAGTGCTTCTTCTTTAGCATTTCTATTATCCAGCAACCCCACTGGTTGTTTAGAATGCTTCCTACTTCTGATGTGCTCAAAGTTTTTGCTGTTACTTAGCTAACTGTTCTAAATTTTCTTGACCTTCTTAATTATATTTTACACTTCATTTGCCAGCATTTATCCTCCTTTCTGTTTTCCTCAATAGGATTTAACTTCCACTTTTTAAAGGATGTCTATTGCCTCTGTTTCTTTTACTTTGTTGTTTAGCCACAGTGGCACTTCATAATTTATTTCATTACTAGACCATCCTTTAAAATAAAAGGAATTCATTTAATATGCTTTCCACTTCAATGGCCAAAAAACAGCCTAATCAACTATTTAGAAAATTAGTCCCAAACAATCAGATGTCATTTTCTATTTCAGAATGCCTGCCATTTAAATATTAGTACCAAATATTAAATGTAATCATGCTAAATTTAAATTGGTCATCTGCTTATCACTAATTTCTGAAGCTGGCATGTGAATATTAAAATATTAGCACCTACACAAGTAATGACAACAGTAAGAAAGCCAGGTTTAGGAGGGAATTAAAATTTGCACACAGTCTTTACTAAAACTCAACTTCAGGCTTTTAATAAAACCATCTTTGCAAAATAATAAAATTCATTTTAAAATTTACATTACAAGTATCTACTGTATCCTGACAAACTGACTAAACTAGTGTGTCAACCAGAGAAAAATCAAGGACCAAAGTATCAATAGGGTTCGAAAAGGTTAATACACAAACCATCCACTACAGAAGGTATAAAATGATTCAAATAAATGCAACATAAAATCCACTGAACTAAATTTTCACTGGCTAGTTACAAAAAAGCAGACACTATTGACACAGAGCATGTGATTAAAGAGCTGATAAAGGTCATTTTTACAAGGAATTTTATTAAAAGCTGGACCTATGCACCCTTTTTGTAGTTTTTAGTTCTGCTTTAATTTTAGCCACAGAAAGATCAGTGACCACAATTTTGGCCTACCCTGTTCATTCTGGAGGGTCTCATAGATAATTCAATATGTATATAATGAGCATCCATTCAATAACAGAAAGGGTGAGCAAGGCAAACCAACAAAGGCTTACTTTCACAAAAATGTTATTCACTCATGTTAACCAGGCATTAAAAAGGGACTTAAATAGTAATTAAAAATCTCTTCCCTTCAATTGTTTCACTTTCACTGTTTGGATATCTGTGATAACTGGAGAACTAATGAAGTGTTGATATCAGAGAGGCTTCCAAGAAAGACAAAACAAACTTCTAATGTAAAAGGCAAGCAGAAAAAAAACTTAACATACCTTCAGAGCCTCTCTAGGTATCACTGAGAAGCCAAAAGGGCAAAGGTCCCTTTTCTCTTCTTTTAGAGGTCACTCTTATGATGTGAAATGGCTGGCAACTGGGCAAAGTATTTGCATTTTAGGTTAAGTGGAGGATTGCTGAGATTTCCAAAGATGGCCTATTATTTCAGTAAAAGGCATTACCCAACAATTAAAGTATGTTAAATGTACCCACCAAATATTTCCTTTAACTCCTATGTCCTAGCAGTTACCACATACCAAAAGATTTTACTCCAAACATTTGCGAACTGTTTTGTGTGTCAAGCACTCAAGTAAACCATTTTTTTTCTTTTTTAATGAAAAAGAGAATGTTTATGGACAATTCATCAAAATGAAGAAAAGGCAGCCAACTAGCTTTGACAGATGAAGATGAGGCAATGGGTCCCTTAAAAAAGATCAGTCAGACAACTAAATGCTCTAGACAGGAAAGCAGTAACTCATCATTACTTCTACCTACTGGCATAATGAAATCTTAGCTCCACTAATGTTAATGGTAAAATTCCTATTGACTTCAATGGAGTGAAGATTTCACTCATATTTAAGTGCTCATTGCTCTGACATGCAGCATAGTGTGCTCCACCGAGGTACCACATCCCAGCTGAACATTTCCACACCATTGGGTTGAAAGAATCTGTAGAAATGTAAATATTACTACTCTGATATATTGGTTACTAGCATTTTTTTTTTTTATACCTACCATGTCTGTTGCCACATAACTCAGCAGAAATTTAACACTGCCAAAACACTTACATGATTAATTTACATCTGACAATTAAAGCAGTTCAGTGATTCAGGCTGTTTGTGCATTTCTTTGGTGTCTTTTTCAAACATGGTTATAAACAAGTCCTTGTAAAGTAGGGGTCGGCAACCCCCGGCACGCATGCCAAACATGCCATGCAGGCCGAGCCCCCCAGCACGGCCTGGGGCCACAACAGCCATATGCCCCAGCTCCAGGACCCTGTTTGCCACACTTCCCCATTGGGGAGCACAGCCAGCAGGGAAAAGCTGCGGCGTGGGGTTCCTGGCCCCTGCTTGCCCCGCCCCCTGCTGGGCAGGGCTGCTGGAGGGGAGCAGGACGGGTTGGCCCCACCTAGAGCCGCCACTGCCTGCAACAGGAGCTGCCCCCAGCCATGGCCAGGAAGAGGATTGATCAGCCTGCCGGGAGCCACTACTGCCGGCGGGAGCCAGCCTCCGGCCCCAACCAGGAACCAGAGGCCGCCCGCTACAGGGAGCCAGCCCCCGCCCCAGCTGGGAACAGGAGACTGTCAGCCAGCAGGAGCTGGCCCCGATCAGGAACCGGAGGCCTGGCCCCACCCCCTTTTGGCTCCATCTCCAGCACTTGCTGAGAGTGCAGTGGGCGGGGCTGGCAAAGGTTGCCAACCCCTGTTGTAAAGGTATGTCTCGCTTTTAATCTCACTTATTTTGTACAATTTACCAGTCAAAACAAGATTATACAGCCAAGCAGCTAAACTAAACTAAATTCAGCTGGGTCCTGAAGTTAGTCCCTTGCTTCCAGGAATGCTGCTCTTAAGTCTAGAAGAATGTTAACTGACGCAGGATATGGGAGCGCGTTAGATTATTTGAAATACAGTGAGTGTATTTTTACACATGCCTGCTTTGTTATACATGTATTCAGAAATTTCAGTCAACCTAATAAAATTACCAAAACCATGTTACAGGTAGCGTTAAGATTCTCAATCTAATATAATGTTAAATTTCACAGAGAGTGCTCATGATTGTATTGCTGTATAATGTAATTATTATTGTTCGTGTCTGATATTACATGGCAAACATTTGTAAACCTGTTAACTTCCTAAGTATATTATTTAAAAAAACCAGTTCCACAGAATAATTAGTTAACATTAATGTACTGCAGTAATTTGTTTACATGCTTTTCTAAAAATAATTTGTAGGAAGCAATGTAAGAAGGTGGTAGGAGGCTGAAATGCAGTAGGATGATCAGGTAATGGAAAATGGTAGTGGGAATTGTCTGGATTATTTTCATTTCTAGACTTAATGTTTGAGATAGTTTAGAAAGTTATAGTACTGTTAAAAAAATATTTTTTGTTTGGCCTCAACTGGACTCCACCAAAATATCTTCCACCACAAAATTCTAAAGGAGGTTTTTTGTTTAGGACTAGAAATGCAGTCACTGCACGTAACCATGTGCGCAGTTCACCAACAAAACTGAAAGCCACTTGCTAAATCCTCTCCAAGATGGACCTCTGACTTGTTTTCATCTTTTAGCAATGAAACATAGTATATTCTAATGCATTAGTATTTAACATCACTGTCTAATGCATTAGTATTTAACATCACTGTCCCCCAACATTAATGACCCAGAGGATCAGGAATTAAGCATTAAAAGAGAAAGTATCAGTAGAAAAGAGAACTGTTGTGTATGTGGTTCTTGTCAATTAAAAGAATGAGCTGCCTCCTGGTCACAAACTCAAGAGATCTGAACAAAGTGTGAGAGAACTCTGTTAGTGGTCTAACTAGTGGTCTAACTGTCTTTTTACACTGTCACTCTAGAAGACCTAACAATGAACTCTAAATTACAGCAGGGGTGGGCAACCTTTCTAGACTTTGCCATATTTGGCACACGTGCCTAGGTTGCCAACCCCTACCCTACTAGCAAAAGGTATAGAATGACACTGGTGAACTGTGAAGTCCTGCAATAGACTGAAGCCTAGTCACTTATCCACAGAATAGGCACTGCATTGACAGCAGCCATGTAAACATCTTCATGCTATCCTCATCGCTAACGCAACTCAAACCTGACCTAGAGAGCAAGAAGTTAAAACTCCACAGACCCTTTGATGAGACTGCCAAAACGGGGCCAAACAGCATCAATGGTGACTGATTTTTGTTATAGCAACATCACTCTGTTAGAATCCGGACTTTGACATCATGCATACCACAAAAAATTACCATCAGATGGCATTACCAGCCCAAGATTGATTGTATCCTACTCCCTAACCCCTTTGGCTACACAGTCCCTTCATATTTTACTCCCATAAATCTACAATGCTTCCTCTCCCTTACCTCTTGGAAAATGGAACCTCTGAAGTTACAGTAATTTTGCTCTTGCTTCTCTCAATGGTCACCACACCTCCACCCAGATTACCAGCTTTTCCGTTCACTTTGATTCGTTCTTGCAAGAACTGCTCCTGCAAAAATGATAAGATTTATTAGTCAGAGCTGTTGCCATAAAGTTTCTCTGCCCTGAAAGATCACCACAAACTTCCCAGCATCCAAATCATCATAAACAAGACCGAGGAGCATTTTTTTCCCAATGTATTTGACTTCAATCAAAAGCCAGACAAGTTTTAAAGTGTCATACTCACACATCAAACATTGAAAGCAAATGATTGTTTTAGTCCTCCCAAAGACTTGGGCCCTGTCCTACCAAGGTTTACACAATTTAAGCCAGTAGGGTTAATGGGACTACTCAGGTACCTAAAGTTAAGCACATGCACAAATCATTGCAGGATCAAGGTTGTGGTGAGCAACATCCATCAAGCCCCTGATGCCTGGACATAGTCACCAGTCTTAGGCATTAGTCTTTCAGGATATCTGAAAAAAATAAAGTTTTAAGGATTCGACTTCCTACAAAGGTTTAAATTACAATAAATAAGAAACTTACTGCCTACCTTTATAAAACTTATTTTCATCATTTCACATCTCATGTTCAGTGATAAAGAACTTATAAAAGGCCTTCTAAGAAATAAGAATCCTACTGAAGTGTCCCAGATACCTGTTTCTGCAAGCCCATTTCCTGCTGTCTTTGAAATCCCATACGCCACAATGCAAGCATCGAAGAAAATATAGTAGTGGCCATATTCTCAGCAACATGTACCCAGTTGGAGACTCCACAGCCAATAGCAAAATTGTAGGAAGGAAGAAACTAGAAGGTGTCTGAGTTATAAAGTGAAACACTAGTATTCAACCAGGATTTCAAATATGAATCTGATCACCTTCAGTATTCTGTTATAATCCTGACATGACGATCAGATCAGCTAGCTGAATCAACAACATTCAAACTACTGATAAAGGATTTAAAACAAAACCCCACACATTCAGTACATTATTTTTAAAAATTCAGGACTGTTTAAAAAAAGCTCTCCAATAATTCCAGGGAATGTCAGGGTTACAAATTCTAGTATTTGTCCAAAATGGTCAGGACCAAGGTCAGCAGGCATTAAATAGCAAACCAATAGAAAATATATTTGACCAAAATCTGAATTTCCAGGCCTACTTTCCAAAGCCACTTTTGACTCAAGAGAATTTCAACATAACACTCAAATCTACCTTCCCCAAAGTTGAAAAGCCACAACACAGTAATTCAGTAGACAACAACTTTTGTTGTAAAAAGTTGGGGCAGGTTATACTACAAACTTGCATTGGCGTAATTGCATCAACGCAAGTTTGTAATGTAGACCTGCACTTAGAGCAGTAGTTTTCAAACCACAGGTCAGAACCCAGTACTGGATCGCAGACCGCCACATACTGGGTCAGTGGCCCCTGCTGTCACCACCAAAAGACTGTAATGCGTTGTTCAAATACGTAATTGTTGGATCACAGACAAATGATTTTTTTTCAACTGGGTCCTGAGAAAAGAAGTTTGAAAACTGACGTAGAGGATTAAAGTGCAGAACATTTGTCCAAGAGAGCCCCTCACGAACATTACAGAGAATTTATGTTAAAGTAAATCCACTGGTTTTTGCCCCAGAAGGCTATTAGCAATTTGAATAGACTTTCCTGGGCTACAGATTGCAGCCCAATGGTGCTGAAACTACTCTACAAATTTATGGTTGGTTCTGATTATATTTAGGCAAAAACTACTGCAAGGAAGATACCGAAATTAGGATGTCTGGCTAAGCTTCATACATACACACAACTTAGGCTGTTTACAGAAGATTGCAATGGCTCACTGTAATACATGGGAGAAGGTCTTTAGCTCCTGACCCAGTGAAGCCTCCAAAGCATTGTTCTCCCACAAAGGTTCAATTGGTCCTAATGTCATTACACAATCTTTGCTTCACACCTGTAAGTAAACCTAAAGCCCTTATCCCCAGCATTATGGGATAAGTTATTCACAAGTCCCAAAAAACATCAGTACAAATATTGCTATGTATGGACTTGCTTGTTGCTGCTGGGGCACAATAAACCACTTCAAGAGAATCAGACAATTTATGCAATTAATGTCACCACAATTGTTCTCTCATTTAGGGCCAAATTCTGCACTGACTCCACATCATTCACATCCCTCATTTATCAGCACTGACTTAAAAGTTATTATAGTGGGTGTAAATTAGAACAGATGTGGACCCCATATGTAGAATTAACAGAGACCCTGTCACATTTGACTGGAGTCTCACACTTTCTTACTGGGCCATGATCATGTAAGCAAAATATATATAATTGTTTCCCTTCAGCCAAGGCTGAACAAATTGCAGGTATGTGCCTTCCAATGTGACTGTAACAGAACTATAAGTATAGGCATAGTGTTAGTCTTCATCTTGAATAGATAAAGTTGTCAAGTTTAGGGCAATCTAAGCCACCATATATTAGCCAAACACAAATTAAGCTCAATCTTTCTCCCCAGTGCATATGTAGGGTAACACCTTGTATCTTGATTTAGCTGTCCCTGATCTATCCTAGGCAAAAACCTGATCATTTTCATAGCCTAGACAATCCCGAAGAGACTATGTAAAACTCTCAGAAGCATCTAAATGACTTAAGTGCTTGTGAGCCTAAATCCTATTATCTATGGAACTTCTAAAAGTTTTGCCATAAAATACTAGTGTAGCAAAAGATTATGTCACACACCCTCAGGCTCTGGTTATGCTACCAAGAGAAAATAAGTAGAAGTTGTTCAATGAATGTGGTTAAATCCAGAATGGAAAGGGTCCCCCTCAGTATCCCAGAACAGCAGAAAGGATCTGAAAGATGTTGGAAGCAAATACGGTCCCCTTAATAAGATTCATTCATTAACTTAACCAGGTTCCATTTCGCTGCCAGCCCAAAGCAAGTGAATTAAAATTTACCAATTCTCAATGGCAAGCACTAACCAGTGCCCACTCTTATCAAGGTGTCACATACAGTTAAGATTTTTCGATTAACATATCCCAACGTTGCTTCTCTACCAGTAGTAGCCACAGAAGGAACTCTTCTGTAACCAAGCTTCCACAGTCACCTCCATTTGAACACTATACAATACAATCCTGCTTAAAGCAGGTGTGTAGCATAACATGGCAAAACACAAGCTCCTGCAGGAGCTTCACTATACAACATCTCCCACCACTGCCTTGCACTGTGGGAATTTTTTTTGCCAAATCTAGCAAAGGCAAGCAATGATATCTTTGTCACTAATTTCTGCTTAATGGGGAGGAGACAACTGGAAAGAGAGAAGTTCATAACATGATTGGAAACTGGCTCAGGAAACAGAAGTTCATAGCTATCAAGCCAAACAGGCTGGCAATACTAAAATATACATACAGGGATATGAGAGACTCCTGGGCTATGTCTACACCTATAAATTTAGGTCAACTTAGCTAAGTCAACTTAACAAAATTGACTTTGTTAAGTCAACTTAGCATGTCCACACCTAAATTTTAAGTCGACTTGGGGGGACCCTACAAAGTCGACCTAGAGCGTCTACAATGGACGCCTAGGTCGACTTGTATGGGCTAGGGGGACCTTGGACAGGTCCACGGTGAGAGGGGGGGCACCCCTTGCCAAGTGCAAGGGGGCTCAGCCTTTGCCCCATTGTACTTGGGTACAATGGGGCAAAGGGGGACAGGGAACCTGGCAGGGGATAGGGGCAGGGCTCTACCCTGCCTTTTGGGGGGCATGCCAGGCTCTCCCTGTGCCACCCCCTTGCAGGGAGGGCAGTGGAGGAGTCCTGGAGAACCCTAAGTCAACAGAATCAACTTAGGGCTATTCCATGTCTACACTGGCTTAAATCGACTTTAGAAAGTCGACTTAAGCCTAAAGTCAACTTTAAACAAGGTTTAACAAAGTCGACTTAATTTTCCTTAAGTCGACTTAAGCAGCTTAAGTCGACTTAAGGAAACTGTAGTGTAGATGCAGAGTAAATTAAGTCGACTTAAGCAAGCTTAAGTCAACTTAATTTACAAGTGTAGATGCACGCCTGGAGACTAAGCAAGGGAGGAGAAGGGGAAAAAATAGTGGATTTTTGCTACAGTAAGCACATTTGCATAATTGTTTTGTAGCGCTGCCAAATCATTCTTTTGCTAGACTGCCTAGTGACAAACTCAGTCATAGTTAAGGAAACACAGGTGGTCTCAAGCATTTAGAACTTACAAAGTTAGCTGCATCCATGATTCCATCTTCGACCGGATGGGTGCAGTCCAGAGTAAATTTAAGTACCTGCTTCTTTTTTTTGCCACCTTTTGTTGCTGACTTCTTCTGTACAGTTAAAAAAGAAATAAAGTTACATGGGTCATGTATTCCAAGATAGTCTCAATGCCAACAATCATATTTAAAAGGTACATGTAAATGCCAGCGAGTAAGAAAAAAAGAATAGAGCTCATTCACAACATCACACCCCACCCCCAAACCGGACTGCCCAGTGGGCCCAAATCCATACATTGATGAGCCATCCAGTTTATGACAGCCCCGCAGCACCTGGTTCAGCCTTAGGGACAGCCTAATGCGGCCCGCGGAGCCAGACCGGCGCCCCCACGTGACCGGGGAAGGGAGGGGAGCCCCAGCCAAAAAAAAATAACCGAGAAACGGAGCGGGAGCCGCCAGGGAGCTCCTGGGCCGCAGCCGCAGGTGGCAGGGTCCGCGAAGGGAGAGAGCGGGTAGGCCGGGCCTGGAGCAATAGCAGCCCCACGAAGTGGGACTCTCCTGGGCAGGCCGGTTCCCGGCAGCGGACATGCTCACAGCACGGAGCGAAAGGGCCCCGCGGGTTTGGGCAGGCCCCGCCGTGGGGGCGCCCGGGCCCTCAGGAAGCGATGGCGGAGGGGGCCGCATAAGGGCTCGCAGCCTCCCCGACACCAGCCCGCAGCGGGCGCCCTGCGGGTCCCCTGTCACCCCGCAGCCACTGAGGCGGAGGGGCGGGAGCCTGAGCCAAGGGGCCAGAACGGCGGTGAGAGCCGGACCCGGGCCCGGCGTGGCTAGACACTCACCACAGGCGCCATGGCGTCTGCAGCTAGAGAAGCAGAAAGGGAGGGAGGCGCGATGCGCATGCGCCAAATCACCCTCGTGCCTGTTGCGCATGTGCTGTCGCGTGCGTCCGCGCATGTGCCAACCACGCTTCTTCCTGAGGCACGCAGAGCGCCGGTCGTGCTAGCCAAGCACCGCGCGGAGTGCGCATCGATTGCCTCGGCACACAACACGCCACCCCTTAGCCATCCCTCATCTCTGGGATCGATTACTGCACAGACCGGATCTTCCCCCTCTCCCTGACTGCCTCAGGCTGATTGGGGAGGGGGAGCTCGCTGTGGGGTGGAATGTGGTCTCGCCAGGGAGCAGGGGATGGTGGCGGGGGTCTGTGCCAAGGGGAGGCAGCAGTGAGGGAGCAGGAGGTATTTTACCTGGGGGCACCAGGCTCTGTGTCAAACGGCTGTTTTCCCATGTTTTGTTAGGAATAATAAAAGCTGACCTTTCTCCCCAGTGATCTCATCATAGCTCACACATTCCAGTCAAGTTCCAAAGGGGTAGCTGTGTTAGCCTATTGCGGAGAAAGAGTCCTGTGGCACTTTTAAAGACTAATGGATTTATTTATTGTGTGAGCTTTCATGGGGGAAAATCCCACTCCGGCAGACGCTTTGAAAATGGGAAATTTACAGAATGGGAGGAAATACCAATCACTTTTTCCTGAACGGAAAGGCAGCCTGCTCTGGGGTGGAACATGCAATGTAGAAAACATTACATTTTCAAATAGCTGGAGGATGCAGGCATGATTGCTTGCAGCCAGCATAGATTTACAAAGAATAAATCCTACCAAATCAGCTTGAGTTCCTTCTCTGAAAGGGTCATTGGTTTGGTGGATGGGGAATGTGGTGGACATAATATATTTCGTGGGAGAAAATCCCACTTCGTCAGACGCTTTGAAGATGGGAAACTTACAGAATGGAAGGAAATTAAATGCAGGGGAGTATATGACAAAGGATCAGGTCAGGCTGTAACAGCAAATCAAAATAGGTGTTAGGATTCAAACACTGGGGAACAGCACATAGCGGAAGGTGAGGTCAAATCACCTGTTGTAATGAGAGAAAAATCCATAGTCCCTATTTAACCCCAAAACAACTGAGTCAAATTTGCATATAAGTTCGAGTTCTGCAGTTTCTCTTTGAAGCTGTGATTTGTTATTCATCTGTTTCAACACAGCTATTAACAAATCGTCAAGGGAGTGAGCAGAGAGATTGAAGTGTTTCCCTATTGGTTTTCTAGTGTTGCAATTTCTGATGTCAGATTTGTGTCCATTTATTCTTTGGCGCAGAGACTGTCCTGTTTGTCCAATATATAAGGCAGAGGGGCATTTCCGGCACATGATGGCATAAATCACATTGGTGGAGGAGCAGGTGAACGAGCCCTTGATGGAGTAGGTGGCTTGATTTGGTCCTGCGATGGTGTCTTCAGTGTAGATATGAGGGCAAAGTTGGCAGCATGGTCTGTTGCAGGGATATGTTCCTGCTTTAGTGTTTCTGTTGTATGATCTGGAGTTGCGAACATATCCCTGCCCCCCAGCTCAGTCCAGGGGTTCAGGTGTCAGCAGGCGCTGTGGTGCTTAAGCGCCGGAGTGCCTGCCGACACCTGAAGCCCGGGAGCTGAGCTGGGGGGCTGGCTCAAACCGGCGTGGGCAGCCGGTTCGGGCCAGTCCCCTAGCTCAGTCCAGGGGAGCTGCCAAACCGGGCAGCTCCCAAAAATACTCAATTTCACTGCTCTGCTAGAGCAGTGAAATTGACATATATGTCAATTTCACTGCTCAGCTAGAGCAGTGAAATTGACATATTTGACAGCTCCAATGTCCCAGAGTGGCCTCGATTGGCACTCTGGGACATTTCCGGAGGCTGTCGATTGCGCAAAATGAGTACACACGAGGATTACCGCGGAACAGCTGTTCCGCGATAATGCTACCACTCTCGTTTTGAGTGGTTTAACTGTTGCGCAGCAAGAGGGTGTTGCCGCGCAACAGAGAAATTGATCATGTGTATGCTGTTGGCTTTATTGCGTGGTAAGGAGCCTTACCGCGCAATAAAGTGATTGTGTGTACATAGTCTAACACGGCTACTCCTTTGGAATAATATATTTCAGTGAGTAAACTGAAGAAATGAAGGCTCCACAGAGCTGCCATTAAGTGGATACATAAATGGATAAACAACAGCAAAGTCACTATTAATGGAATGATATGAGATTGGAGGGAGAGCTCAAGTGGGGTTCCACAGGGATCTGTTCTGGGTCAGTGTTGTTTAATTTCTTTATCAATGACCTAGGAATAAAGAGCATGCGGAACAAGTATGCAAATGACACAAAGTTGGGGGGTTGCCAATGCTACAGTGGATAAAGAGCTAAAATTCAGAGGGATCTTGATAAATTGGAGAACTGAACTATAAACAACAAGGTGAAATTCAACAAAGACAAATGTATGGTGTCACACTTAGAAATAAAAAACCAAAATACACAAAGAATGGCAGTAGCAAAGCTGAGGAGCTGGGCGGTGTGGTGGATCACAACTTCAACATGAGACAGCAATGTGGTGCTGTTGCAAAAAAAGCAAATTTAATTTTAGGTTGCATTAACAGCATACACGTCACAAGAGGTGGTGTTACTCCTCCACTTGGCACTGGTTAGACCTCGAATGGAATACTGTATCAAATTTTAGTCTCCAATGTAGAGAAACTGGGGAGTATCAAAAGGTGAGCTACAAAGATGATCGAAGGGATGGAAAGTAACTTAAGCTATAGAAGCAAAGGCTGAAGGAATGGGTTATATTCAGTTTGGAAGCAAGATTAAGGGGGAATATGAAAGCAGTCTTCAGATACTTGAAAGACTGCCATGAGAAAAAAGGGAGAAAAGTTGGTTTCTCTTGCCACAAGATGCAATGTGTTTAAACTACAGCATAACAGAGTTAGATTAAATCTCAGGACATGCTTCCCAAATGTTTGAACAGTAGGACAATGGAACAGACTGCTTAGAAGGTCATGAAAGCTTCTTCACTCAAGGTTTTCAACAGGAGGTGGGTTATGGTAGGTGATCCTTGTGGTCCCTTTTAACCCTGTGATTCTATGGCAGCTGTTTAACCACTCACAGTGACATTGCACATTAGTCCAGAACAGAAATTTAGACTGGGCACTCGCACTAAAATCTCTACCATCAGTTCACTATAGGTGTGTGGATGGCATAGATCCTTCACTGGGGACTCTCTGCACTAAGAAAAACTCTAGATCAACCAGGACCTTTCCCCTTCAAAATACAGAAACTCCATTGCTCTCACCCTGCCCTGAGAAAATTCCTTCCCTAAAGCCATCCCTTTAAAAAAGGGCAGGGCACAGAGTGAACTCTGAGGTAATAATGTGGAATCAAAAAGGCAAACATCACAAAAGCATGGTTGTAAATGGACACCCAGATCTTGTGCACCATTTTGCAAAAGCCAGCTGGTGGTGCTGTTCCAACAGCACGCTGCAGAAGATGGGAGCAAGCGTTACGCAAGGGGGCAATGCCAACAGCAATGTTCCACAGGAAAAGACCCAATGGGCAGAGGAGAAGAGTGGCCTCTGGTACACATGCGTCAAGGATGGTTAAATCCTCTTCACACTTGCCCTATTTTAAACACACCCAAAATGAATTTAGCAATGAAAAGCATCAGCCTGGCAGCTCTGAAACTGCCAATTAGCTGCAGACAGCAGCACTGCAGCTTTCTCCAAGCTGCCTCTCGCCAGTGCAGGTGACTCCCCATTCCTAGCTGGAGAGCCACAGGGAAAGAGTCTGGGCCCCTGAAGAGAGAGCTGACAAGGAGCCAATTACAGTGCGGTAGATGGGCGGTGTTCCCCTGAGAAGCCAGATGAAACCCCCCTGCCTATTTTACACAAGCTACCGACAGGCTATCAGCTATTTGGTCAATAGCAGCTTGGACTTGATCTGCATGGGTCACTTTTATGGCCTAGGTTCCAGTCCTAATTACCTGAACTGGCCATTCTCCACTGCTTAATTGTGACAGAAGAGTTTTTTATTTGAAGCCTCGTCTCAGTTTCCAGAGGAGCATTGCTTCTTGGTTACTTTTCTTACTAAAGGTGTCATTGGCCTCTTACGTCTTTATAGCACCAGCATTCGTCAGCACTCTGAGGCTCTGTCTACACGTACCAAAGTTAGTTCAAATTAGTTAATTCAAACTAACTAATTCAAACTAATTTTAGTTCGTTCGAATTAACTTAATTCGAACTAGCATGGCCCCACTAGAATGCTAGTTCGAACTAAGCAAGTGCCATGCATGGCACTTGCTTAGTTCGAATTAGTCAGTTGCATTAAGGTCAATGTGCTGGTTAGTTCGAACTAAGCAATTAGTTTGAACTAATATGGCCACATTGACTTAATTCAAACTACCTAGTTCGAATTAAGCGTTAGTTCGAAGTAAAACGAGGTTTTACTAATTCGAACTAACTTTTCCTTAATTTGACTTAAGGAACTGCTTAAGTCGAATTAAGGAAACTCAAGTGTAGAACCAGAGTAAATTAAGTCGATTTAAGCCTGCTTAAATCGACTTAATTTACAAGTGTAGACGCACCCTGATGGCTGTATATGAATAAGGATCATTCCCTCACCCCTGGGTGCATCTGCCTCTGGTGCTGACTCCCAATAGCTGTTGTGCACCAGTAATCGGACAGATTTCATGAGCAAAAGTGAAGAGAAACTGATTCAGTTGAATGTTTGGGGAATTTGAGATCAGCTGAGTAAATGTGGGAAACATACAGTCCTGCTCTTTGCATGGGAACATAGCTGCTTCAGAGGAATTCTGCTGTAATTCACTGCAGCCCTGAAGGAGTTAAGGACCGGAGTGTGACACCACTTCTGAAAGTTTGTTGAGTATACCATAGCTCATGGGGCTGCGGGAAGATCTGACTGATAGACTATTGAGCAAGGGACTCTACTGCAAAACTTTAATACCTGAATGTAATCCTGACGTAGCCATGCTGACTGCAGAGCCATTGCTGAAACAGTCCGTGCAAAAAACCTTGAGCAGGAAGCATGTCCTTATGTTTGACTATAGCGTGACTTGCTGAGTTATGCTGTTCTGCCACTTTATCTATGTCATTAGGCTTCCTAATCCCAAAAGACTGGGAAAAATGGGGAAGGTTGATCTCTTACAGGGAGAGGCTGATATTTTTCCGTCATATGGATTGTCCACTTGATCTGACCTTGGGTGAACCTTGAAGCTAGTTGATGAGATAGAAGCTGCAAGAGGGACAGGTCAGAAGTATAAAGGAAATATTAATCATGCATTCACATGTCCATTGTGCTGAGTTTAAATTTACCCCTACACTCCTTTTAGAGGTGCCTTTTCCTGGGAATTGCACACAACCTCGAGATAACTTAGTCTGGAGAAAACTGGCTGCCGAAGGAAGAAGATTCCTCCTTTCTCCTCAGGAAGAGCCCAGAGTGAATTAAATGCATTGAATTTTTCTCTTTTTACTTAGGCTTAGCAAATGCTAACGATCCCCTCTGCTAATGCTTCTTCGCCCCTCAGGGGAACAAAAGAATTCAGACAGCCTCCTTCCCACCAGGGCTGTATCATACACATTAGCCAGTGGTGGACTGCTGAGTGTTTTTAAAAATCATTTCATTGTTCTCATCACTCATGCCAGCAGAAACAACTTATATTGAACACGATAGCTCTTCCTTACTCCTGATGTTGTCCTGGATACTGCATTCACGTCACTCATAATATTGTGGCTGTGCTGAAAGCCTCAGCATTTCTGTCATTCCAGTTTCAAACATATGAAAAGCAGGAGCCAGGCAGAGCAAGGGACTGAAATTAACCAGACAAAGTGGATACCACTGTGGTAACTTCAGAAGAAAAGGTAAGAAACTTTTATTCTACTTCTGTGTCTGACTACAATAAAGTGACTATAACAGAAGGATAGACTATTAGAATTTCCTTAAATTGCACAGGTTGCATTTGCTTACAAAGTAATTTTACTTGTTGAAACTAAAGAAGTACTGAAATACCACAGAGAGATATTGCCCACCTGATTGATGCATACATGTATTCACCTCTGAAACACTGGTTTGAATTCTGTAAACTTTCAGAACATGTAACTTTGCTCTTTTTGGCTTACTACTACAAGGACTTAATAGGTAATTGCTGGTCTGTTTCAAAATAATGTATTTAAATTGCATTACCATCAAACTGACAAACTGAAAATAGCTGGACTTGATCAACATGTTAAAGAAAACACCTTATTTTTTTACTCTTATTTTACTTATGTTTTCAGCAGCATAGCACGATAGTAGTGTGTATCCCCCCAAACAGTCCTCTTCTTAAATGTGGTCACAGACTGGATGGAGCCAACTATTTGAACCACATCTTATTTGTTTGAAAAGTTGCATTTTTCTTCTTCTACCTGTACCACTTTGCTCCCTTGTAAATGGTACAGTGGGTTTTGAATAAAATACTGCTCAGATAAGAGTGATACAAGAAAACAGGCATGTTTAGAAGCCTTCCACCACCACCCCCCCACTTTATACATTGTTTGTTTTGTCAGCATAAACAACATAGGATGTGTTTTAGTATTGCTATCGGGCTGTTTCCAAAGCCCATACAGAATGTGAGTTTATTTAACACTGAACTACATTGGATCTTTTAAAAGTGCACATTTCTCTTCCACCACAACTCTTTCATTAACAAAAATAGGAAACATCTAAAAATCCCCCTCCTCCAATCACGTGTTTTGGACCCCCGGACTAGAGACAATTCAGAAACAATTTTCAAACTCATTGTGGTTTCAGACTCTAAACTTTAATATTAATGTTATTGAAACACAATGTTAATTTCCAGTTTTTCTTACAAAGCACACTATGTGCTCAGTGCCTGCAGAGAGCCTGGCATGAAGTCAGTTCTGTGGGTCAATTGTGCCACCTATTCTTTGACTTAGTGAGCTATTTCTGGTCATGATGTAGTTTAACACTTAAATGCTCAAGGAAGTGGTGATATCCAGCAGCAACTCACTGCAACCCTGCTCTGTAATTACAGTGCAGGACTCGGCCAGCCCTCCCTGCAGGAACCCTCCTTCCAGGCTCTTTAAACAATAAAGAGAGAGCACACTGGGTATACCTACATATACAGTGGAAGCACCAGCTAAGGGAGGAGGAGTAGGAGGAGGGGTGGCAAGCAGGTATGAAAGAAGCATGAGCGTTGACAGTAGGGAAGATGAGAGATTTCACTCAGACTATGTTGTTTCCTCGAGGGAATCAGTCTTCCTCTCTAGTCTTCTTGCTCAGAGGCCCTGAGCTGGGTGGGCCAACCCATCCTTTCACTTGTGAAAGACGGGACACATCACCTCCTGGAACTCCTCCACCAGCCAGCAGGATGCAGTTAAGAGAGGGGCTTGAGCGGGGCGTTCCATCTGGCAATCTCGCCAGCAATAACTTCGTGGCAGATTAATCAGTTGTTTGCAGTCAGGAAGCCCAGCCCTGCCCAAATACATGTGATCGAATCACACCAGTCCTAAGCAGTGTGCGACAAGCAGATTGGGTCAAGTGACCAGAACGGTCCTTTACAGCAGCAAAAATAGATCTGCAGCCAAATGATGTCTGTGACGGCCACCCCTTCCCTAATGCTTTTCCCTGCAACTGTCCCAGCCCTCACATGCAATTGGTGGCCAGCCGTCCTACCTTCAGACGCTATCAATGGCTATCAGACATTTAGCATCCTCCAAGGTGTCTTGTGACCCACCAGAATAGCTTTTTTTCTTTAAACTGTGCCATGTGTACCATATCCAGGAGTAGATTTTTGATCCCATTGCTTAGCCTGCATTTCTGTAATGTTGTCCTTTTTGTTTGGTTTTCCTCCAGATGTCTGGTGGGATTTTCTCTCCTTTGGAAAACCTCTGCGACCTGGATAATGCCAATTGCCACCCGCTGGTATGCTTCCTGTGCCACGAGCAATATGAGCATCCCTGCCTCCTAGACTGTTACCACAACTTCTGTGCCAGCTGTCTGCGAGGCCGGGCAATAGCCAGCCGCCTCACATGCCCTCTTTGTGGGTAAGAATCTCGAAGCAGCTATTACCCATAACAGAGACAGAAATATGCTGATTTACCAGTGACAGCTTTCCCAGGTCTAGGCAGGTGCCCAGGCTCTGTAGTAGAGCCCTGTAGAAACATAAGGTCAGATCATGCTGGCAGAAACACAGAGCATACATTTCACTCATGGATGTCTGAGTTAGAGGGCCAGCTCTAACCATCAAGCAAATACACACTCAGTGCAGTGAGCCACATGCAGAATTAGGCACGCAAGTCAGAAAATGCAGCCCAGGAACAAATAGCAGCATTTCTTCTCTTCTGCTCTCCGGGCTGAAGGCCTGCCTTGATGCGATACGGTATTGAAATTGGTTTCTGGGTGTTGGTAATGTGCTCAAAGTCTGGCAAAGGAGCAAGGAACACAGCTGAAATGAAGATGGTGCTAAGCTTGATCTATCTGAGTTTGTTGCGGTGTGACAGTCTCCCTTTAATGGGACTCTCCAAGGGTCAATGGGAGTCATTCTATTATCTTCCCTGACAGTTGGTTCAGAGCCCAAGTTAATGCCTGTTCTGACAGCTTGGGTGAGGATGGGGGCTGGGCTATAGCCTAACTGGTTTTCAGACCCCTTTCTGTTATTTCAGTGACAGTCTGTGTGTAGACACTTATAGTGGAATTAAAGTGTCTTCTTTAGCTTGAATTTAAATGGATTCCTTACTGACAAAGTACACTGAACAGAAACAGACAGACTCCAGACTAAGCGTGCTGGTCTAATGAGAAGTGAAAATTAAACCGGTGTCATTGTTTCGGGGCTAACTTTGCAAAGACAGGCTCTTAGAACCTGCTCCATATTCCATGGAGGCCAAGTGGAGTCTTCCATTGACATCAGTGGGCCCTGGAAGTGGTCATACAGACCCAAGGGGGAGCCCAGAAGCAATCAGAGAAGGAATGGAGCAGTGAGACTTCTCAAGCCCAGGACTAGCCTTGCATCAGCATTTAAAGTCTGTGTTGGGAACTTGCCACTTTTACCTCTTCAGGATTCATTGGAAGCTGCTGTGAAGTTCAACCCCACCACTAGGAAGCAAATAATTTGTGTTTAGCTCTAGGCCAAACTGACTTTGGAACAAAAATGATTAGTGTGCTCACTAACGGCTAAATTCAGTCATCATTCCCCCAGTCCAGGACAGCTCCTTCAGGGAATTGGGGGGGAGGGGGTTACCAAATAAAACCCCTTTCCCCTGCTTTCCGTTACAATCCTGCCCTGAATCAAAATCCAAAGGGGTAGCCGTGTTAGTCTATTGTAGAAAGACAAAAGAGTCTTGTGGCACTTTTAAAGACTAACAGATTTATTAATCGCATGAGCTTTCGTGGGAGAAAATC
>ML685899.1:3710572-3729250 GCA_007922175.1 Pelusios castaneus | reverse complement strand
AAATCTGTTAGTCTTTAAAAGTGCCACAAGACTCTTTTGTCTGAATCAAAATGTTTGTTTAGATAGAGCACAAAAAGTATTTTAATTTAATACTAATACGCTGAACTGTGTGTTTCTGAGCATTGTGGTTGTTGGAATATATACAATATGTTACAGAATGTGTCTTTGGGGTTTTCTGAAGCATATTGCATATCTTCAGTCTTGTATATGCTACTTTGTATGTGTTTTCATTTCATTTTTATTCCTTTGAGGAGTCTCATATTAATATGAATGAAATAAGGAGTTATTTAAGCACTGAGCTCTTCGATAGGTTGCTATCATCATACAGACTGATACTTTTCATCAGTTTTTAGATGAGAATAATGCAGTTCTCTCTTTCGTACTAAACAATACTATAAATGTGGAATGTCAGTACTTTCTGTTCTGGGCTGGACAGTTCTGTGTGAGGAGGAAGATCATTTCTATCACCCTATTCATAACAATAACATCCACTTCTAATTTAGGGTACATTACATTCTATAAATATAAAAACCAAGTTCATTTACATGAAATGTCAATGCCTCAAATTTTCATAAATACATTACAAATAGCTGATATGGTGGAAAATTTACTGTTGAACTTGGAATGCTACCATATACCTCTGCTTTTCTCCAGTACATGCTGACGATCAGGGAATTTGCTTTCACCTCACAGGCACGAATTGACAACACTGGCTTTTGTATTCCAAAAAAGGAACAAGACTAGCAGGACAGATGACTGTCATTTATTCTAGCAAATAGGATGATCAGTATGTGGCTGATTGTAGTTGCCAAAGACATTTGATTCTTAATGGAGGGCTGGTACAGGCAGAACTGAATCTGAGCTGTGTTCTGAAATGTGTGTCTAGAACTGTCCACAAAGCACTGGAGGAGGCTAAAGTCGTATCTTATTAGATTTCACCCTGCGTGTATATATCTCTCTGTGCAGTTTCTACTTCAGGGAAATGTTGATTTCACAGGCATCAGTGAGCGTCTCTCATTTATGACTTTTCCTAAATGAACACAAATTACAAAGATAAAAAAAAAAAAAAAGACTTCCAGGATTTATTTTAATCACCAAGGCAAAAGCTTCAAGCAATACTTGTCTGTCCACAAATCATGTCTAGTCAACAGTCTGAAAAGCACTTGTCTATATTCACAGCTCTTGTTTTTAATTACAAGCAATTAAAAACAATCCCATTTTTGCAAAATTAATTAAAATGAAGCTCTAGGGTACCTATCCTGCCCCATCACCATCACATCTGGGCAACTTGCTATCTTTCGTTTTATTATTCTGACAGCAGCCCTGGGAGGCAGAGCAGAGCTGCCACTCCCATTTTACAGATGCAGAACTGAAGCACAGAGAAACTAAGGGTATGTCTACACTAGAAAAAGTGAAGTCGACTTAACAAAGTGGTTATTCTGAACCTGGACTTAGTAAATTGACCTAACTGCCCTTAAATCGACTTAATAAAGTCAATTTAAGGGTTAATCCATGTCCACACTGTGCTTAAGTCGACCAAAGGAGTCGACTTAAGGGTTAGGTCGACCTAACCGGTGGTTCTTACTAAGTCGACTTAAGCTTTAATTAAGTCGACTTAAGGAATTTCTTAAGTTGACTTAATGAAAGTCCAGTGTGGACAGGGAGTAATTTAGGTCAATTTAAGGCTACTTAAGTTGACCTAAATTGCCAGTGTAGACATACCCTAAGTGACTTGTCCAGGGTCACACAGGAATTCAGTGCCAGAGCAAGGAATTGACCCTGTTCCATGTACTGGGCCATCCTGCCTCTCATGATGTGGATAAAAGTTTCACAAGTTACATAGGAGCCTGAGCCCCACCAACTTACACTGAGATTTAGGCTTCAAGTCGCTTAATCACTTTTGATATTTTCCCCCCTGGATCTCAGACTCAATGGACTAAAATATGCGTGTACGGGATGGGGGAATGGAGGCAGGCTGCCCACTGGTAAAGCCCAGGGAAAGCTGGAGAAGCTGAATTAAGCTATGCTCTTATACAAGCCCTGTCATCACAGCATTTGAGTGCCTTGTTGTCAAGCTGCCTTTGTGCCAGTGAAATACGAGGTTCTAATCACAATGATTTCAGATGTGAACAGCTGCAGAACACACAAGTTCTACTTATAGCCCACAAGAATTCAGGAGAACTCACTCTGCTGCCAGGGCAGGCTATCCATGCTAGAAGTCGAAATACTAAGATGGGTGAACTTGAGTGCCTCATGTCAAATGAGGATTTAACTATAATAGGCATCACAGAAACGTGGTGGAATGAGGATGATCAATTGGCCAGAGTAATACCAGGGCACAAAATATATCAGAAGGACAGAATAGGTTGTATTTCAGGGAAGTGAAAAAAAAAGCATAGAGTCAAATGAAATAAATAAACCAAACTGTGCCATAGAATCTCTATGGATATCAATTCCGTGCTTGAATAATAAGAATATAGCACCAGAGATACACTACTGGCCACCTGACTAGGATGATGAGAGTGATTTTAAAATGCTCAGGGAGATTAGAGAAGCTATAAAGATAAAAGATTCAGTAATAATGGGAGATTTCAACTATCCCCATATTGATTGGGTGCATGTCAGAATGGGGTGCAGAGATAAATTTTCTTGGACATCTTAAATGATTGCTTCATGAAGCAGTTAGTCCTGGAACACACAAGAGGAGAGGTAATTCTTTGAAAAATCATGGAAGATTGGAGAGGTCCCAGAGGACTGGAAAAGAACAAACATAGTGCCCATCTATAAAAAGGGAAATAAGGACAACCCAGGGAATTATAGACCAGTCGGTTTAACCTCTGTATCAGGAAAAATAATGGAGCAAATAATTAAGGAATCAATTAGCAAACGTCTAGAAGCAAATAAGGTGCTAAGTAATAGTCAACATTTGTCGAGAACAAATCTTGTCAAACCAACCTGAGAGCTTTCTATGACAAGCCTTGTGGATAGAGGGGAAGTGGTAGATGTGGTATATCTGGACTTTAGTAAGGCTTTTGATAACGTTCTCACATCACCTTCTGATTAACAAACTAGGGAAATACAACCCGGATGGAGCTACTATAAGATGGGTGCAAAACTGGTTTGATAACCACTCCCAGAAAATAGTTATCAATGGTTCATGTCATGCTGGAAGCGCATAACGAGCAGGATACCGCAGGGATCGGTTCTGGGTCTCGTTCTGTTCTATATTTTCATCAATGATTTAGATGATGGCATATATAGAGTACACTTATAAAGCTTGTCGATGATACCAAGCTGGGAGGGCTGGCAAGTGCTTTCGAGGATAGGATCACAATTCAAAATGATTTGGACAAACTGGTGAAATGGTCTGAGATAAACAAAATGAAATTCAATAAAGACAAGTGCACAGTACTCCACTTAGGAAAGAACAATTCATTGCACACATACAAAATGGGCAATTACTGCCTGGGTGTCATAGGGGATCACAGACTAAATATGAGTCAACAATGTAACACTGTCACTAAAATAGCAACAGAGACCTGTGGCACTTTTAAAGACTAACAGATTTATTTATCGCATGAGCTTTCCTGGGTGAAAATCCCACTTCGTCAGACACTTTGAAGATGGGAAACTTACAGAATGGGAGGAAATTAAATGCAGGGGAGTGTATGACATAGGATCAGGTCAGGCAGTAACAGCAAATCAAATAGGTGTTAGGATTCAATCACTGGGGAACAGCACATAGAGGAAGGTGAGGTCAAATCACCTGTTGTAGTGAGAGAAAAATCCGTAGTCCCTGTTTAACCCCAAGGCAATCGAGTTAAATTTGCATATAAGTTCAAGTTCTGCAATTTCTCTTTGAAGCTGTTACAGCCTGATCTGATCCTATGTCATACACTCCCCTGCATTTACTTTCCTCCCATTCTGTAAGTTTCCTATCTTCAAAGTGTCTGATGAAGTGGGATTTTCTACCACGAAAACTCATGTGATAAATAAATCTGTTAGTCTTTAAAGGTGCCACAGGACTCTCTTGTTTTTCTACAATAGATTAACTCAGCTACCCCTTTGAAACTTGACTAAAATAACAAACACCATTCTGGGATGTATTAACAAGAGTATTGTAAGTAAGACACAAGGGCTGTCTTTGCTGGCACTCCACAGACAGGGGAGCCCCAGAGGTTCCCCTGTCTGCGGAGTGCCAGGGAAGATAGCCGCCGTCGGTTCCCGGGACAGGGGAGCCACAGGGAAGAGAGCCGCTGGCAGCTCTCGTCCCCGGGAGCCCTTGGGACTCCCTTGTCCCCAAGATGTGGCTTCCTTCCCCCAGCCCTAGGTCGACTTAAGTTACTCAGTTGACCTAGGGCGTCCACACCGGTGTTAGGTCGACTTAATAAGGTCGACTTAGACCTTAAGTCGACCTAACAGGCGGTAGTTATTAAGTCGACTTAAGGACATCCTTAAGTTGACTTAATGAAAGCCCAGTGTGGACATGGAGTAATTTAGGTCGACGTAAGCATTCTTATGTCGACCTAAATTGCTAGTGTAGACATAGCCAAGAAGTAATTCTTCCAGTCTACTCTGCCCTGATTAGGCCTCAACTGGAGTATTGTGTCCAGTTCTGGGCACCTCATTTCAGAAAGACAAATGGCAGAAAGTCTAGAGAAGAGCAACACAAATGATTAAAGGTCTGGAACTCTTGACTTATGAGGGAAGATTGAAAGAGCTGGATTTGTTTAGTCTGGAAAAAAGGAGACTGAGAGGGGATATGATAACAGTTTTCAAGTACCTAAAAGGTTGTGTTGAGGAGGAGGAGGAGGGAGAAAATTTTTCTCCTTAACCACTGATGATAGGACAAGAAGCAATGGCTTAAACTATGGCAAGGGAGGTTTAGGTTGGACATTAGGAAAAAATTCCTAACTGTCAAGGTGATTAACTACTGGAATAAGTTGCCTAGGCAGATTGTGGAATCTCCATCATTGCAAGTTTTTAAGAGCAAGTTAGACAAGCACCTGTCAGGGATGGTTTAAGAAGGTACTTGATCCTGCCATGAGTGCAGGGGACTGGACTGGATGACCTCTTATGGTCCCTTCCAGTTTCTATGATTCTATGATTCTAGATTTAGTAATAAGTGGAGCACAGGATCTTGTCCAAGAGGTCAATAATAGCTGAAACACTTGGTAATAGTGACCATAACATAATAAAAATTTAGCATCCCTGGAGAAGAGGGACAGACATGAAAGCAGCTCACCATGATAACATTTCACTTAAGAAAGGGGAGCTACACAAAAATGAAGATGTTAATTAAACTGAAATTATAAAGTGCAATGCCAAAAGTGAAATCCCTGCATGGAAACTTTTTTCAAGCCATCATCATAGAGCCGAGGCTCAATTTAAATGAATACCCCAAATAAAAGACAGACCTGAAAAGCACCACCAGGGATAAGCAAAATAAAAAAAAAGTGGTTAGAGGCAAAAAGGCATCCTTTAAAAAGTGGAATTTAAATCCTATTGAAGGAAAATAGAAAGGAACAAACTCTGGCAAACAAAGTGCAAAATATAATTAGGAGGGCCAAAAAAGAATTAACAGCTAGCCAAGTAACAGCAAAAAACTAAAGCACGTGAAAAGCAGGAAGCCTCTTAAACAACCAGTGAGGCCACTGCGTAACAGAAATGCTAAAAGACCACTCAGGGAAGAAACTAAATGAATTCTTTGCATCAGTCTTCACTACTGAGGATGTAAGGGAGATTCCCAAACCCAAGCCATTCTTTTTAGGTGACAAATCTGAGGAATTGTCCCAGACTGAGGTGTCTAACTCAAATGTGAAATTGCAGAACTACTAACCATAGTATGTAAACTATCATTTAAATCAGCTTTTGTACCAGATGACTGGAGGATCACTAATGTGAGGCCAATTTTTTCAAAAAGGCTCCAGATGTGAGCCCAGCAATTATAGGCCATTGAGCCTAATTACAGTACAAGGCAAACTGGTTGAAACTGTAGTAAAGAAGAGAATTATCAGATGGTCAGGTGATTAGCACCCCCCAACCCCCATCCCTCTTTGGGGATCTGATTGCTCAGTAAAAGCAAGGCAGTAAGACCCAGTGGCCAGAGTCAGTATCCCTGCTCAGGGCTGTGAGGCAGTGTGGTCCAGCAGCCAGGATCAGCACATGGCCCTTCTAGGTCAGGGCAATGTAGCCTATTGCCCATTGGAGGAGGGGGGCACCACCTGGGAGCATAGGGTGCCCAGGGTGGGGGGATTCAGGCCCTCCCTGCTTTTCTGAGCCCCAGCCCAGGGTCCTAATGGTGGTGGAGATTCTTGCCACCGAGTCAGTGGTGATCCTCCTGGAATACACTGACTCTTCCCTTGGGTTGGGGTTAGCCCCTTTCCCTGGGCTACTTCCAACCCCATCTCCTCCAATGGTGGTTCATTAGTTGATTGGGCCTCTGGGTCCTTCAGTGTGTCCAGCCTTAGGGCAGGTGGTCACAAGATCTGGGGCCCTTCTGGGTCCACCCAGTCCTCTAATCCTCCCAAATCCCAGATGTGCTGGTTCCATGGTGGGAACCTCCAGCAGACTTCTTCCTCTTCAGTAGTCAGCCCCAAATGAGCTGGGCTGCTCCTTTTACACTGAGACAAAAGTTGGAGCATGTCCAACACAGTTCAAGAGGCGGGACTTCTGCCACCCATAATGCAGGGTCAACTCCCATTGTCCCGTGTGCAAAATAGGCACACCCCACCTCACACAAACATAAATTTGTTGAGAAAGAGTCAACATATTTTTTTTGTAAAGGGAAATCATGCCTCCCCACGCTACTGGAATGCTTTGAGGAGGGTCAAAAAGCATGTGGACATAGGTGATCCAGTGACTACAGTATACTTATATTTTTCAGAAAGCCTTTGACAAAGTCCCTCACCAAAGGCTCTTAAGGAAAGTACGTTGTCATGAGTAAGAGGGAAGGTCTTCTCCTGGATCAGTAACTAGTTACAAGAAAAGAAACAAAGAGTAGGAATAAATGGTCAGTTTTCAGAATGGAGAGAGGTAAATAGTGGTGTGCCTCAAGGGTCTGTACTGGGACTGGTACAGTTCAACATATCCATAAGTGATTTGAAAAGGAGGGTAAACAATGAGATGGCAAAATCTGCAAACAATACATAACTACTCAAGATAGAAGTCAAAAGCAAACTGTGAAGAGTGGATGACTGGATAACAAAACTGCATGACTGGGAGATGAAATTCAATGTCAATAAATGCAAAGTAATACACTAGAAAATATAATCCCAACTGTACATACATATAAAATGATGGGGTCTAAATTAGCTGCTGCCACTTAAGAAAGAGATCTTGGAGTCACTGTGGATAGTTCTCTGAAAACATCCAGTGTGCAGCAGCACTCAATAAGACTGGGACTTTTCAGCTTGGAAAGGAGATGACTAAAGGAGGATATGATAGAGGTCTATAAAATCATGACTGGTGTGGAGAAAGTAAATAAGGAAATGTTATTTATGCCATCTCCAAACATAAAAATTAGGGGTCACTAAATGAAATTAATAGGCAGCAAATTTAAAGCAAACAAAAGGAAATATTTCTTCACATAGCACACAGTAAACCTGTGGAACTCCTTGCCCAAGGTTGTTGTGAAGGTCAAGATTATAATCGGGGTCAAAGAAGAACTAGAATAGTTCATGGAGAAGAGGTCTATCAGTGGCTATTATCCAGAATAGGCAAGGATTGCTGTTTGCCAGAAACTGGACATAGCCAGTGAAGTAGATCACTTGATGAATACCCATTCAATTCATTCCCTCTGACCACCTAGCTCTGTCCATTGTTGCAAGACAGGGTACTGGACTAGATGGACCTTGGTCTGACCCAATGTAGTCGTTCATATGTTTAGTACAGGGTATGCTACCTTCTCTAAACTGTGGATAAATTTCATTGCATTGCAAAAGTGATCACCCTGAAGAGAAGCAGAATCACTGCATCCCTAAAACCCGATCTTCCAAGATGCTGAGCTTTTGGGACCCTATCAAGCAAAGCACTTAAACATGCAAGTAACTCTAGGCTTTTGAATAGCCCCACTGGAGTCAATGTTCAGCATTTAGCAGGACTGAGCCCCTGGAAAGGTGAATTCCCCTTCCTAAAAATGACTTCTGACACACACAGTTTGAGCTACGAGGGAGGAGAGTTGGGTGACACCAGATCTGTTTGCAGGGCCAGCCTGACCATATAGGTGAACTAGGCGGGTGCCTACAGCACCAGGCTTTAACAGGGAATGGAAGTACATTTTTTTCTCTATTTAAAATATATATATATTAATATGTTATCTCTTATAAATGAAAGTATTGCCCTCTGACAAGGGTGCCAAAGTCATAATTTGTTTAGGGCACCAAACCCTTGGGCCAGCCCTGACTGTTTGTTTTGCTCTTAAGGGTTTATTTTTAAATTTAAAAATAGAAATTACCATACAAGAAACTGTGCTGGATTTTATTAACTGTTGTTCAAAATTTTGCATCTTAAAGAGGTACTGGCTCTTCCTGGAAACCTTTGGAACAGTTCTGTGTAGAGACTGTTCTGTCTCCAGGATCTAGAATTTTGCTTGCTCTTCCCCACTCTTTAGCTACTAAAGGTAACTAAATGAAGGGAGAAAATCCATCTCTTACCCTTTTATCTGCTAAAAAATATTCATGCTGTGTTTGAGATGACACAGTTATTGTGTAGGAGTTGCTTCAGTCAACTGTTTAGCTTGGAACTGCTTTTTATTTTGTTTTTTTTAATTGGTAAATTATTCACTGTTCAACATCAAAAAATCTAAACTCTATAAAACTTGCTCACTCCCCCCAAAAACCCAGCAAAAGGAAAAATGTCAAAGTAACAGCCATTATGTAGATATATTTGTGGCATAAATCATATATATGTTGCTACTTCAAGCAATTCAAGGGCACTATTGCTCAGAGCCAAGTGAGATCAAACAAATGTTATTTTTAGGTATTCATCTCTGGCTTTTGTTTGTCATGTGGATCTCAGGGACTGTTCAGATATCATTAGCATGAAGCCTGAGGTTATATAAAAAACAAAGGAATTACATATTTTAAAATAATTTAATTAAAACAGATCATCAATGGCAGTAAACATTCATTATTTTAGGCACTTTCCAATTAGTTTGTCATCATGCAAACTCCCCATTCATAATAACTAAAAACGTACGCTGTTAGATAGGGAAAGTCCATTCTAAACTTGAAAGCAAATGTGCCACTGCAAAGCACCCACCCACTCTCGGTCCCTGTGTTCGCAATCTAAGGTTATGTCTTCACTGACGGCTGCAAATTCACTGCTGGCAGATCGATTTATCTGGCTCGATTGAGCAAAGGTGAAGATCTTCTCAATTGATCCGGAAGTTGATTTAATAAACTACCTCCCCAAAAAGCACCGTGTTGCATCAGTGAGTACTCATTTCCCCTCGGCATTGCGCAGTGGAGACGGTGTGCAGAAGGGAATTTAGGAAGTCAGTGGAAAGTGTATGCAAGCTACTCTGCATAGTTTGCAAAACTCCCATTGACGGCCTGCCAGTGTAGACCAAGCCTCGGCAAAGGAAACAGGATTGAGTCTCAGCTAAAGGTGGCACCTGGCAGGCCAGGGCTGAGGCACTCTGGCAAGGAAGCTTGTGCTGGCCCACTGCCCAGGCAGTACTGGGTATACAGAGAGGCCTTTAGGCAGCAGAGCTGCCAGTCTGGAACCTTCCATCAGCATGATGGCCATTTTTTAAGGTGTCCATTGCAGTGTTGGTTTGCTAAGACTAGCCCCCTTCAGAAAGCCTGAGTCCCACCAGAGCTCCCCTAGGGCATGGGCTGGCAACCCAAAAGATAAGAAGAGCCATTTAAAAAAATTCCTTCAATAACCAAGTGTTTTGAGGGATGCAATGGATGTAGCCCTCTGATGAGGGGAACTGGACAAGGGTGCCCGCCACAGGGTCCCCTAGCGGGCGGGGGGAGCCTGTAATCTGAAGCAATCTCCTCGCAGGGTCCTCCTGTAGCAGGGGGGAGCCTGGCACAGGCTGCCTGCAGAGTCCCCGGGCAGCAGGGGGAGTTGGAGCCAGGCATGGGCTGCCCGCAGGGTTTCCCAGTGGCAGGCGGGGGACCCAGAGCCGCAAGGGGGCAGCCAAAGAGCCGCATGTGGTTCTGGAGCCGCAGGTTGCAGACCCTTGCCCAAGGGGCTCCCCAGGAAGCTGGGGCGAGGTTCCCTAAAATAGTTAGGTGCCTTAAGATGCTGGCAAACTCCTAGTGGGGTTCACAAAACCACTGATGCAAGTTAGGGGCCTCGCACTCATTGAAGGTAATGGGAGTTAGGATTCCAGCTCATTTAGTTCCTTCCGTAAACCTCAGGATGTGCCTATCTGCATCTTTAGCTGCTCTTTTCCCTGTGGAAACCTGGCTTCTGGTGGCTATTTAAGCACTGCCTTTGGCAGATGAAAGAGGAGGGAGCAGGCTAGGAGCCCAAGCTGATGACTTTGCTACCAGAGGTAAAAGGGGAACTTTTCTGACCGGGATGCCTCTCCCAGGGAAGTGATCCTGAAGTCACGCAGCCCCTTGGCTCTAACTGTGACTCTGAGGCTCCATGCTCCAAACCAACAGTTAGCTGCCCAGGTATCCCCTACAGCTGTCTTTCTGGGAAGACTTTGTTTCATATTTTTGATACCATACATGGCTGAGTCACCTGTTCCCTGTATTCTTCATGGCTGCAACCAAGCTCAGTAACCGTGAGTGGTGGCAAGACAATACAGGGCAATGTCTCATTCTGTTGGCACCATCAATGGAGCCCCAATGATCTAGCACTTCCTCCCTGATCACATAGGCTATGTCTACACTTGCACTTTTAAGTCGACTTAGTGTGTCTACACTTAAAATTAAAGTCGACTTAAAGGGGAACTTACAAAGTCGACCTAGAGCGTCCACATTGGATGCTCTAGGTCGACTTTGTGGGGCTAGGGGGACCTTGGGCAGGTCCACGGTGGCAGGGGGGCACCCCTTGTGTGCAATGGGGCAAAGGGGGACAGGGACCCTAGCAGGGCAGAGCCCTGTGTGTGATGCTGTCTGGATTTAGGGAAGCATTTATGATATTATTTTCAATGGATATCTCATAAATGCTATAATCCATAGGAGCTATGTCATATTTGGTATCAACAGAAAGGTAGTAATTTGCTGGGAATTATTATATAGTTTATGTCTAGGAATTCTATTTCAATTAGAAGTTAGGAATATGGTGTTCTATCTATACTTTAACTTATGTTATTTTATTGAAATGGCTGAGAGAGGTGGGTGTGTCAAACCATTGTGTCCTTAATGTTTAGGAATTTTCCAGCTACAAGGGGCCCAGGGAGTAAACTGATGAGCCATTAAGGACACAATGCTTGTATTCCTTATGTCCTTAATGGCTCATCAGGTCACTCCCTGGGACCATTGTAGCTGGAAAATTCCTAAACATTAAGGACACAATGGTTTGACACACCCGTCTCTCTCAGCCATTTCAATAAAATAATATAAGTTAAAGTATAGATAGAACACCATATTCCTAACTTCTAAATGAAATAGAATTCTAGACATAAACTATATAATAATTCCCAGCAAATTACTACCTTTCTATTGATACCAAACATGACATAGCTCCTACAGATTATAGCATTTAGGCTATATGGATAGAAAATAATATCATAAATGCTTCCCTAAATACAGACAGCATCACACAGGGCTCTGCCCTACCGTTTGGGGGGCATGCCAGGCTCCCCCTGTGCCCCCCCCCCCGGCAGGGAGGGCATTGGTGTAGTCCTAGGGTAGCCCTAAGTCAACTTAGGGCTACCCCAGGGCTACACTGGCTTAATTCAACTTTAAAAAGTCGAATTAAGCCTGAGGTCGAGTAGAAAGGTGGTTTAATAAAGTCGACTTAAGCAAGCTGCTTAAGTCAACTTAAGCAATGTGTAGTGTAGATGCAGGGCAAATTAAGTCGACTTAAGCCAAGCTTAAGTCGACTTAATTTACCAGTATAAACTCAGCCACACAGTCTAATATTTCAGCACAGCAGACACTTTGATTCAGAGCAAAGCAGGTATTTGGCATTGGTCACATGCTTCTTACTTGTCTTTCTCACTAGAAAGTCTTGTGTGTATTCTGCTCCGGGTTTTTTTATAAAGCCCTTCTCCCTGGCCCTGGCTGTAAAATCCTGTCCCCAACAGAGTCCCCAACTCTGAACACTATGTATTATATACACTCTAAGCTATTGGCTCATTGGCAAAGGAGTCTATCAGCAGCTTTTGCGTAGCCAGTGGTAAGTGCCTTATTTGGCGTGCTCTCTTTATTAAAGACATCGACCGGGGAGTCAATTTTGCCTAATTGTAGTGAACAGCACTGACAGCTGATTGATCAGAACAGCACTGGGCATGCGCCTGCTGAGCAGGGACTCAGTGCTTTGGCACCAGGTGTAAATGGCAGATCAGATGGGGGGAATTGCCAAGTCTCATCTCTATCCAACATGGAAGTAGCTAAAGGAGACAGAAAAGGAAGAAGAATTGTGGATGCAATGAAGCTGTCATGCTGAGAGTGTCCCCTTCACTCAGGGCACAGTCTGAATCTTTTGGGATTATTTTTAATGGCATCCTCTTGTGCACTAGCTGACTGCCCTTTCCTCAAACTCCTACACAGACCCAAATGCTCATGCTTATGGCTGCAATTGCTAGGCAGGGCCAGGCTATAAGACCCCAGTTAACTTGTGCCCCACCTGTCACACATCATGTAGGGCGCTCACGGCCAACCAGCTCGGCATGCCCCAGCAGGCCCCTTGAGAGAACCCTGGGAACTGGCCATTCATGCAGGCATCAGCATAAGGTTCTCGAGAGAGCAAGCCTGGAAAAATGACTCCTCTGTACTCCACAGCGCAACAGGCAGGCTGGTTGGCAGCCTCTGTCAAGCAGCACAGAAGCCAAACACTGGCAACAAGAACGTCTCCTGCATTACCACGGTGGGAACCCTGTCTTGGGGGGCTGAACTGCCACCATAAACTCACTGGAGTCACAGTCTGAACACTTTTCAGCTTCAAAAACACTGCCTGATCACTGCCTGTTGATAGGCAGAGGCGGCTTTTAGGGTAGGCGAAGCAGGCGCACGCCTAGGGCCCTGAGCAATAAGGGGCCCCATCTCCTGCTTCACCTACCCCCAAAACAGTGTCTGTCTCCGTTGGCAGGAGGAGGAGCTGGATCCTGGGGCTGGAGCTGGGGGCGGGGGAGCCCCTGCAGACCTATAGGGGGCCCCACAATGGGCCTTCACCTAGGGCCCCCAATAGCCAAAGGCCGCCTCTGTTGATAGGGGTTTGACAGAGACTGGGGATGAATGATGCAACTTTTAGTGCTGCTTTCCAGCTCTTCCAATTCACCCCGACCTTTCATAAGAATAAGTGGGAAGCAGGGTTGGGCATCAATTCAGATACTCATTAAAGTGCCATCATGTACAAACACCCTCCCCATCCAGCGTTTTCAGTCATGGCCTCGGACCATCCCGTTCCATTCATACACAAAAGCATGAGTCCAAGGGCATGTGGTTCACAGATCATACCTCTCTCTCAAGTGCTTTCTCTACACATGCATGTTTCTGCTGCAGTTTTCATGGGAGACTCCATTTCATTTTAAACCAGTATGATTCTCTGAGTGCATTATGCCCAGTAACTAGAGGCCTGCAGAGCACAGCTGGCAATGCAAGATGCCCCTGTACCCAGCCTGGCCTTACAGGAGAACCAAACTAACTGCCTGGGAGGTAAGTTATCCAGATGGTATTAGTGCAATATATCTCTCCATAGACTACAGCCTTGCAGTGCCTGAATGTTACTAGACAAAGACAACAGACAATAGACAAGTCCCTACAGGACATTCCTGGGCCAACAGGTCTTTTCTATCTCTAATTTCTTTGATTGGTGCAACCCTTCAGCCAGAACGTGGCCATGTTTTATAAAGCCGGGCAATGATGAAGCACCGCCAGCTGCAATGAGCCCTTCAGTTCCATGATTAGTTTGCTGGCAGGGCTGCAGCACAGAGATGCAGCCTTGAGCTATGAAACCCAATCCCTCACAGGTGACTGGTGGGTGAATCATTATTTCAATCGGACTCAATGCGCTCATTGTCCAGGGGACGCGACTTCAAAGTTCCTGTCATCTCTGAGAACCTGCCTTTTGAGACACACTCTCAAGAAGGCGCTGGAGTGGCTGTGAATTGGTGTCTGGTTGCACTGTCGTCATACTGTTTGGGTCTTGAGTTTTACTGGAAGTGACAAAGTGGCTACAGTAAAGATTTCCACGATGCTTTTAAAGGAAATGGATGAATATATGTAAGGGTGATTCCTTTCTCTAGCATTCATGCTGAGCTGCAGTTTGCCAGGAACTGGGTACAGTCTGAGCTTAACTGTGAGTGAAATTTCTCAGGGTCAGCATTGCTAGTATCTTAATTGAGGATCCTTCATTTTTGTCTCTTTAACTATTTTGCTAAAGCAAGCCAGTATTCTCAGCACCAGGTGAGCTTAGCCCTGGTGCTTACAGAAAAGGCTTGAATTCCAAAATAGCTTTTCTGACCTTTCACTCAGACTAATCATGCGTTTTTCCCAAGTTGGAAGTATTTCACTAATGTTGTTTGATTACTTTTAATTATGTACTTTTATTTTAAGGGTTTCAACAAAGATTCTGTTTATGGGGGTGGGAGACTCAGGCTGAAGAGGTTTTAATGCAGGGACTTTGGCGTCGGACAATTTCTGTCCTCTTGGAATTCTGTTGACTGTTATTTTGGGAAAGCTGTTTGGAGGGTTGTTAGGGGAGGGGCTTCTGTGATCACCTGATGCCCATTGGTTAAAGAATCAGCACATGCTTTATTTTGATGTTAATAATATTCCCATGGTGGATTATTATTGCTATGTGAGATTATTCAACTGTAATTGCAAGCCTGCTCATTTCTCTCTGCAATTAGATGTTAGTAGTAGCTAAGGGAACCTAAGTAGCAACCTCCAGTGCTAAACAAATGTCACAAAACATGAAAATTAAATGCAAGCACATAACCACTGAGAAAATGGGGAGTGCCTGGCCAGAAGTCAACATTCCTAGCACAGCCAGTGGATAGAGACAAATATAGATGATAAAATAATGGGTAAACTTAATTTAAAACTTGGTACTTTCAGGTTTAAAGGGGCAACATGCTAGGATTTCAAACCCCTAGAATTCATCAGCCAATCCGTGACTATTCCAGGACTGAAGTTACCTTTGCAGCAGTCTGTGGAATGAATCACACAAAGTTTTGATTAGAAAGCCACTGGCACTCAGGTCCCAGCACATTCCACTCTGTAAACTCCCAAGAGTCAAGCAGAAATGTGTGGGATACTGCGCATGTAGTGTAGAGATTTTAACAAACCTTAAGAGCATTCAGCATGCTCTCTCTGGGAACAGCTAGGCCTCAAACATGGCATAGAATTAAGATTGTTAAATGATGTGGCTTAATGAAAATATGTGCAGCAAATAAGAAATGCTCTTGGAACATGTGGCAAGATAGACATTGAGCTTTGATGAAAACACAAAGATCTAAAACACTGTGTTATAGAAAAGAACTCTGGGATTATTTGAGATGAAAGTGGCTGTAGAAATGCCAAGATAATGTATTTATTATTACAACTAAAAATTTCTTCACAGGTAGAAAATTCCTTTGTTTTTTATCATCTGTCCTGTAACAAAAAAGCTGTCAGCTCATTCCAGGCCCAAGAGTTATTGTCCCTTAACATTAGATTGTTTGAATGTGGAGAAGTATTAGCTTGCCATTGCCCAGGCTCATAGGCATACTCTGTCTGTCTTGTCTTCCTCAGTCATCAGTCCATAGTGAAAGGAAACAATGGGCTTCCACCTGTAGACCGGCTCCTGAAGTTCCTGGTGGATAACTCTGCAGACTGTGAAGAGGAAGTTCAGTGTGCAAACTGTGACCAGGAGTGCAAGAAACAGGTAAGACACAGTGGCTGGTTAAGTCTCCAGTACTGCAGCTATGCCTAGCACATTGCAGAATACAAAGGAGAACACAGCCTCTGCCCAAAGTGATTCCAGGCTACTGTCAACACTTCCAAATGTAGGCCCTCCATACCTATTTAGGCACATATGTGAGTAGTCTGATTTTCAGAGAAGGGTTTTCCAGCCACATGCTTGGAGGGCCTTTTTATGATCTGCCCAAACAGACCATGCTTGGGTCTTGGAATAATGTTAACACCATGTTCTAAAGCCAAGCCACACCACCCTCGGGACAAGGGTTAAAATAGACATGGCATATGGTTCAGTAACTGGCTAAAAGACAGGAAACAAAGGGGAGGGACATATGGCTAGTTTTCAGAATGAAGAGTGGTAAACAGTGCTCTGAACTCAGACCAAGGCTGTTCAACATAGTCATACATGATCTGAGGAAAAGGAGCACACAGTGTGGTGGCAAAATTTACAAACGATACAAAACAACTCCAGATAGTTAAATCAAAAGCAGACTGTGAAGAGTTACAAATGGGTCTCAGAAAATTGAGTGACTGGGCAACAAAATGGCAGGTGAAATTCAGTGTTGATAAATGCAAAGTAATGCACATTGGAAAACATAACCCCAACTATACACATAAAATGATGGGGTCTAAGTTAGCTGCTAGCACTCAAGAAAGAGATCTTGGATCATTGTGGATAGATCTCTGAAAACATCAACTCAGTGTGCAGTGGCAGTCAAAAAAGCTAACAGAATTATGAGAATCATTAGGAAAGAGAGACAACAAGAGAGAAAATATCATTTAGCCTCATTTAGCCTCTTTATAAATCCATGGTAGGCCCACATCTTAAATATTGCCTGAAGATTTGGTCGCCCCATTTCAAAAAAAGATGCATTCGAATTGGAAAAGCTACCAACAAGGGCAACGAAAATGATTAGGGGTATGGGACAGCTTCTGTATGAGGAGAGATTAAAAAGTCTGGGACTTTTCACCTTGGAAGAAAGATTACTAGGAGGGGGTGGATGTGTGGGATAGAGGTCTATAAAATCATGAGTGGTGTGGAAAGAGTGAACAGGAAAGTGTTGTGTTATGTGGAGGGGTAAACAAGAACCAGTTGATAGGCAGGAGGTTTAAAACAAACAAAAGGGAGTACTACTTCATACAATGCCAAATCTACCTGCGGAACTCATTGCCAGGGCATGTTGTCAAGGCCAAAACTGTAACTGGATCCAGAAAAAGAATTAGCTAAGTTCATGGAGGACAGGTCCAGCAATGGCTATTAGCCAAGACTATCGGGGATAAAAAAACCATGCTCTGGGTGTCCCTAAACCTCTGACTACCAGAAGCTGGACTGGATAACAGAGGAGAAATCACTCGGTAATTGCCTGGTTCTGTTCATTGTCTCTGATGCATCTGGCACCGGCCGCTATTAGAAGCCCAGGTCCTGGTCTGACCCACTATGGCTATTCATATGTGCTTACATAAAGGTACCGAACCATCCTGCCAATGTCCTTAGCTCTGATGTGGCTGAGACGACTGTTCGGTTCCAATCCACCATTCAGTTCTCAGCCTCTGCTGAGACTGCCAAGAGGGGCCAATCAGTGCCAGTCATGGCAGTCGTGCTGCACGTGACACCCCTTGGCTCAGAATTGTACAGAGTACCTCCTGCTTTCATACCCAGCAGCAGTCATTCCTGCCCTGGACCGGATCACAGCAGGAAACTGGAAATGAAAAGCATTTTTTCTTATCTCAGACCCCTTCAACTAGTGCCAGGGGTCTGCAACCCAAAAGATAAGAAGAGCCATTTTTGAAAATTCCTTCAATACCAAAGTGTTTTGAGAGCCACAATGGGTGTAGCCTCCTGGTGGGAGGTGCAGGGAGGTGAGCCAGGATTTCTGCTGCAGGGTCCCCTTATGCGGGGGGGGCGAGCCTGGAGCTTGGCATGGGCTGCCCGTGGGGTCCCTGGTGGCTGGGGGAAGCCCAGAGCCAGGCATGGGCCTCCTGTAGGGTACCCCGGTGGTTGGGGGAGCCCAGAGCCACAAGGGGGCAGCCAAAGAGCTGCATGCAGCTCCAGAGCCACAAGTTGCAGACCCCTGAACTAGCCAGATAACAATACATGTCCTAAAGGAACTGCTGAAGGATTAGGCAACGAGAGAACACTCACCTGCACTGCAATTTCTTTTAAGACAGAGCTATGCTTCAGGGCTACGGTCCCATCTAAGCTCATGCTCATGTTAAGCTAATAGGCTAAAGCAGAAAGTGGTTCTCTTCCATTCCCTCCATCCCTTGGTGCTTTCTGTTTGCATGGAACTAAAATGCACGACTCAGGGGGGAACTGCAGCATGTTTTGCCAGGTCCGGAAAACATGACTTCACTCAGAAAACACTCACCACCTTTTGTCCAGGTTTGTGACTAGCTCCCAGCTTTGGAGCCACTGGCAGTCACCCTGCTGGTGAGAGAGTCCTGAGGCACTTTTAGGCTATGTCTACACTGGCAAGTTAGTTCGAATTAAAGAGGCTTAATTCGAACTAACTAAAGCCATGGCTACACTAATAAGTTCGAATAGGGTATTCAAACTAAAGGGTTAATTTGAACTAACTAGTTCGAATTAACCAATGTAGCCATGTTAATTTGAACTAATTTCTTAGTTCGAATTAACCGACCATTG
>ML685899.1:3598089-3710172 GCA_007922175.1 Pelusios castaneus | reverse complement strand
GCTTTGAAGACGAAGTGGGATTTTCTCCCACGAAAGCTCATGCAATAAATAAATCTGTTAGTCTTTAAAAGTGCCACAAGCCTCTGTTTGTTTCTCTGAAATAGACTAACACGGCTCCCCCTTTGGAACCTGCTGGTGAGGTTTCCTGTGCTGTGGGCCTTTAAAGTTGGGATGCAGCCAGGCTGTCATGTTATAATTGCTCTGTATACTTATACATTCCTGCTTGTAATGTAAGCTGCATAAAGCATGTCCAGATACTACAGCAATGGGAACCTGAGAACCTCAGAAACACACTTAGTAACAAGGGATAAATGGCATGAGAACTCAAGGGGCAGGACCAGTGGAATGAATGGAAATACACTTCCCCACCTGTGGCAGCCTGGTCTCTCAGTGCACCTCTTAGAAACCAAGGCAAGAGTCAGATAACAAAATGTGTGGCTGATATAGCAAAGAGCTTCAAGAGATCGTGTTTCCAGAGGTTACTCCAAGGACGTCACATAAGCGATCCCAGTAGGAATACTGGGGCTGGTAGAAAAAGTCAGAGCAACTCTACAATCTGTCTCTTCCCCAGCTTCTCTGCACCCTTGTGGGCATGACCCTTCCCACATGCTCACCCCTGCCCTCTTGCTGGTGCACTGAGGTCTCAATGCTGATTTCAGCTGCCTGGTTGGGTTCTCTGAACAATATGTGCTGCTGGTCTCAGTCTCTGCTGCAGGAACTGGCAGCAGGCCAGCCACGTGAGGAGACTATGCGCCTCCCGCAGCACAAGTATCTGATGTGGCTGACGGAAAGGAACCGGCCAGGTGAGGAGTGAGAGGCCTAAGTGAACCATCCCCTCAGGTTTGCTCCCACCTCCCGTTTCTGGACTCCAGATAGCCAGACTGAGGCCAGGGCTTGTTTATCTCCATTGGCCTCAGCAGTGGTAGAGCATAGCTGCTCGCTCTAACTGACTTGCTGTCCTGCGCTTGGTGAGAGGGATTAGCAGCCCTCGGGTTTCAGAGTGGGGTCGCAGAAACTCAGATTTCACCTTTTCTTTTATTCGTTCTGTTCTTCCCACCCTTGATGCTTCCCCTCTGCTCCTCGGATGTGCTCACATCCCCCATACCTGTACAGGCACTGACGAAGGATTTGGGGATGCACTGTTGTGAGAGAGGCAAATATCCTGACTTGACCATTTGAGGAATCTATTTACTTATCACTCTGTGTGTGTCTAAAACTAAACACCGTATGGTCATCGCAAGGATGGGATGGGCTTTCTCTGTTGTCCTTTTTATCTCCATCTTGGACTGAAATTTGAAGGGGCAGTGATACAGGGCTAAGCATGGATGTCCATTAACCTTGATGATCTTCTATTCAAATGGAAGCATCAGAGGGCAAAAAGTTGGCAACCTCTGAAAAGAATCAACCTGCCCAGGTAAGCTGGTAACTAAGCCAATAGGTCAGTTTGTGGGGGACTTAGGTCCCTTGGCAAGGCTGATTGGGGGTCACCTGACAATGAGGACTGGAAGTTATAAAAGGCAAAGTCTCACAAGCATTTGGGGGAACAGGGGATGACAGCAGAAGGAAGATGGCTGCAGAAGGAGGAGAGAGACTCCATAGTTCAGAGAAGCAGCCATGTGCAAGAGGGGATCCTGGATACCTTAGACTTAGAGGACCCAAATCAAACCCCAAAGACTGCTGAAGAGTGGGGAAGAAGTTGAGGCCTGGAAGGGCCTGTAGCTGTTTTATGGGTTTTACCTAGATCTGTGTATCTCCTGTGCTGTCTAACATGACATGTAAGAGTGCTAGAAACCTTTGCAAAGGCTGTATGTTCGGTGTTTCTTTGTTCCGTATTCCTGGCCAGGGAACAGAAACCCACTGTGCCCACAAGATGGAGGACTGAGAAAGTGTGTGTGGAAGCTATTGGGGAGAGGAGGTCAGCATTGGTCCTAGCAGCTAGAACAACTGGCTCATGGAGTCCCATAAAGGGGTAACAGTACAGACAGACAAAGAGACCAAAGCCAGACAGTCCTGGGCCCTACGCAGATCAAGGGAAGCTTAGTACTTGGGTCCAGCGTGGCTGTCCCTGCCAAGTGTCCAGCAGGGGAGGCTTGACCAAGGTTCTCACGCTCCCCAAATGCTGTTAACCGCAAAGCTGACACCTGCCCCATTCATCCTGGTCTCTGCGCTTGGCCACGGTAGAGCTTCTGGCTCAGAGACAAGACAGATACCTTGGCAGCTGAGAAAAGCCATTTCTCATAGCACTGAAGAGAGCTCAGCTATTCAGCCTTCACTGGCCTTTGTTCTCCATTTGCCATCAGGAAATGGACACGATGTATTTCTGCAACACCTGTAACCAGCCCCTTTGTAGCAAGTGCCGCGAAGAGACCCACAAAGCCAAGATGTTCTCTCGCCACGAGATTGTCTCCTTGACTAAGCGCACTAAAGACATCCACAAGAAATGCTGTGAGTACCTCCCCGGCCAGCCTCCCCTCACCACCTGGGCAATTACACACAGGCAAGGGTTTGCCCAGGGAGTGCACTGGCCTACCCGCATCACTTTCCCAGCTGTATCAAAGCTTCCTCCCCTCTGAGTTGCATGGACCTGGAACTGTGCGTTGCATTACTGTCCTGCACCAGTAACGGGCTGTGTCCCCCAACGAGTGGTAAGCAGTCTGTATCTGCTCATTATTTCCCCCCTGTTTGCATGCTCACAGTGCAACTAGTAAACAAAGGCATTAATCCCCAGCTTCTCCATGAAGCACCACTGGACCTGGCTTACGAACAGTGTAACCTTCGGGTGGGCTAAATTCATTTAGTTGCCCTTCTCCAGTGCCCCACAGAAATCAATCCCAACCCCTATGGGGAAAGCAGCTGGAGACCCAGGATCCAGTCTGTACAGGACTCACGGCGAAGCTTGCTCAGAGCTACACTCCCACATTAAAATACTACTACAATAAACATAACAATGAACTTTATTAACTACTAACTAAATGAACCTTATCCTAAGAAAACAAACTACAATTAACCAAGAACAATCCCTTGCATGAAAGATACCCAAGAGTCCCAAAGTCTGTGTGGAGTTCACCCAACTCTCAGCTACAGTCTCTGTTCCAGTGTGGAAGCTTGAGTGGCAAGAAATCGCTGTCCTCTTCTTTCTTTGCTGGGATCCTCTGTAGCATTCCATGCAGGCTTTCTCTTCTCCTCTGCAACCAGCCCTCAGTCCCATATGCACGTCTGCAAGGTCTGTTGCAAATGACTCCTTTACATGGAGAAAACATCTTGTTCACTCCTGGCTCAGCTCCTCTCCAGAACACTGAGCACATGGTCTCCCCTCAAGGCAGCTCCTGCCTGCTGTCTGCTCAGGCTGCTGCTCTCCAGTCATCTGACTGACAACATCCCAGGGTACACTGTGGAGCATGCTCAAATTGCTACCACTCCCTGCTTCTGGAAGTTTCCAGTTGTGGGTCGCTAATCTGCCCAACAACAGTAACCCACCCTCAGCAGGTCTCTCAGAGATAGCCTTTTCAGGCATATGGGTTACAACAGCACAATTGGACAAAAGGCAAAGATTGCACCTACTGTACAGAGGACTCAGGTGCACACACAGAGGGCAGCTGGTTCCCAGTAACAGCTGCCTGCCAAGTGCACATATAAGGATTGTGTTTGTTAAAAGGGCAATGCCTCTGAGCAGTAAGCTGCATACAGCCTTGTCCAGTTGGCCCCACCAGTCAGACACGTAGGGAGAGCTTGCAAGTCGAAGTGTGGTCGCCTGAGCAGAGCAGGCAGCAAGACTGAACCTGGAATGCATCATTTACTGGCCAGGCAACTGAGCTCCTCAGATTAAACTTGCCCAGAAGTGACGTTTCCAGCCTCAGAGGGCTGGATCCAGCTCACCCATTGCAGATCCTCTCCCCTAGCCACACACTAAGGCTAGAGGTGCCCCTAGATTTCAAGCTGCACGATCTTTAGGGAGCATCTTTAACTCGGGGCGAATTTATTTGTTTCAGCTCTTCACGAGGAACCTTACATCATGTTTTCAACAGAGAAAAAATCCATGCTCTGCATTAACTGTTTCCGGGACATGCAGGTGTAAGTAGCAGAGCTGCCTCGGGACCCAGCCCTTTGCAGATGGGGCAGCCTTCGCCTGCACTCCTCCTTTGTGGTTCTAACTTTTCAAACGCCTCCCTACGCCTGGGACGGTATCTTCCACAGAGGCTGCAGGTGCAGGAAAACTGCCTGGGAGAGGAGGCATGCCACAGCAGCATTTAGGTGCTCCAGTGAGGACGCCATTGCTAAGGGCTAGTCTACATGTAAAACTTAGAGCAGACCAGCCGTGCTGCTGTAAGAGAGCTTGTGTAGCTGCGTTGTAGCGATGGGAGAGACCTAAGACCACCTAAATAAACAGTGGTAACTATGTTGGGAGGAGAGCGTCTCCCACGAACATCAGCGTCTTCCTCATAAGCTCTTATGCCGGAAAAACGTGCGCTGCTCAGGGGGTGGTTTTTTCACACCCCTCAGCAACAAATTTTTGCCAGCAAAAATGCTAGTGTAGACAAGGTCTGAGCGAGAATGGACAGTGTCTTGTTCGCAGAGGCCTTTCAGACATGGCTGCTGCCATCATGGTGCCACCCACAGAGTAGATGGGCCTTAAAGAGCTGGAGGTTGGGATAACATTAACAGAAAGTGTCACAGATACAGGTAACGGCAGCTCTTAATAGGAGTGGCCTGAGAGAGACCACTAGAACTTCCCAACTTGAGCATTATTTGGCGTTAGAGCTGCTCTAAGACAATAGCAGTTGCTGGGCCTAGGGGAAGTTTCCCTGAAGTGGGGGATGAGGTGAAGAGTCCAAGCAGCAGCCGCATTAGATAAGCAGACTGAAACCAGCATCATCAACCGGTCTAAGAAAGTGATGGGAAGGTGGGCCTAGAGCAGTGGTCAGAGTAACAAGAATGCCCAGCGGGGAGACAGAAAAGTCAGAGCAGAGAGGCATTCTGCATTGGGGGGACAGTCAGCAATCAGCATTTGATCTGTGAGCCCTGGATTGCATGCTCACTTTTAAAAATCAAACAAGGAGTCTAGTGGCACTTTTAAAGACTAACAAATTTATTTATTGCATGAGCTTTCATGGGAAAAAAATCCCACTGAGTCAGATACGCCCACAAAATTTCATGCAATAAATAAATCTGGTAGTCTTTAAAAGTGCCACGAGACTCTTTGTTTGTTTTGCTGAACTAGACTGACATGGCCACCCCTCTGGAACTTTTTAAAATCAGTCACCACTAGGTGGACGGAGGGGACAAAGTCATTGTTCCCACAGTGCAGCAAAAGACCTGGGTTCAAGTCTTTTTCTGCAGAGGCTCATGGTTAACTGCCATACATCAGTAGCCCTGGTTGGTCAGACTAAGCAGCTGAGGAAGAGCAGTCTGTAGGTCATGCAAGTTCCTGGCTGAGGATATTAATTCCCAGGTCCCTGCCTCTTCCAGAGAAAGCCGCGCTCATTGCATTGACATCGAGACCGCATACATACAAGGCTGCGAGAAACTCGACCAGGCTGTCATGGTGGGTAGCGTTTGTGAGGTACAGTCTGAGTTTTTGTCCGTTGATGTTTATCATCAAAACTATTGTGTCGAGAGAATGGTATTGGGCCAATTGCTCCCACTGTAATCAGTAGTGGAGTAAACATTGCTTCAGTAAAATGTCATTAAATGTCATTGCTGTGGTGAGTGGACAGTGCCCAGGCCAAGGACACGTCCTGGGTCATTCATTCACCTTTCCCACCTGGCTGACAACTGACTCTCCAATTGTCACACGCTGTCTGTGCTGCTTCCCCTATCTAGGCCGTGAAAGAGCTCCAGACATCCACACGAGAGGCCATTGTCCTCCTCAAGGCCATGATTGAAGAGGTGCGCAACAGTGCAGATGAGGAGAAGACGTCCATCAACTCGCTCTTTAGTAGCATGCAGGTACGGAGTGACTTGGCGTGACCACTGGCTGAACCTTCTCTGGTGGGCTGCCCAGACAGCGATGAGGTTAATTACAGTGCACAGCTTCTGAGTGTTACAACACTAACAATGCATCCACATAAGGAGAGATCCAAGGTCCCAGGTTTTTGCCCAATCAGCGGGTCCAATCAAAGAAATTCTCCAGCTCTGGGCCTGATTCGCCTCTCACTCACACTGGTGTCACTGTCGACATCAATGGATTTACTCTGATTGACAGTGAGATAAGGGAGAGGAGAAGCAGCTTCTTCCAGTCTGGTTTCTCATACAAAATCCCATTTTGACATACCTCATTTCATCTTCAAAGCATCCACCAAGTGGGATTTTCTCCCACAACAGTTCATGCGATAAATAAATTTGTCAGTCTTTAAAAGTGCCACAGGATTCCTGAACGAGACTGACACAACTACCCCTTTGGAACTCATTTCATTGGTGAGTGCACATGGGTAAAAGCACAGCAAAGCCTTTGGAATCAAGAGCAGGGAGATTCATTGATTTCAGTATCAGGAGTGGTAAAGTGCAGCCTCTAGCCAGGAGAATGTTTGACTATCTCTACCTTTTGCAGGAGAAACTAGCAGAAAGGAAAAAGATGCTTCTGAAAGCTGTTCAGAGGTAAGCCGAGTGCAGGACTGAGTGATTTAATACATTCATGTTGGGTTACTATTGGAGTGGACTATGTAACTGACTGAGGAGACAGCCATGTTTTTAAAGGGAAGTATAAAAAGCTTCCGCAAACCCCTTAATACCTCAGTTCAGTAATAGAATTTGCATACAGGAGGAAGAGCAACAGATTCCCTGCTAAATGGGAATGTATCGACCCCTCCTTCACACACCTGCCAGGATTAGCGGTTGAGTCTGTCCCTGGGCAGCTGATGCTTTGATTCCTATCCACGGAGATAGAGTGGAGGCTTCCTCTGTATTGCTGCTCTGCTTTCACAGCCAGGCTGGAACCTGGACTGGCATACGTGTGAGGCCGAACTGATGCATTTGCAATTTTAAGTCTGCAACCCATTCTGCATCTTTCCATTCAGTGGCAAGAATTCCCATGGCACTGAATGTGGGCAGGATCGAGTCCACTGGGATAATCTTAAATAAATTGTTGTTAAGAGCTCTGTTCATTCCAAAAGCCAGCTGTCAGCATTTGTGGCTGCATTACTGACTGCACCCACCCACCCCATTTTACTGGTAGCTCTAAATGGCAGATCTCATCTATAGCTGAGTCCTGTGGCACTTTTAAAGACTAAGAGATTTATTTATCGCATGAGCTTTCGTGGGAGAAAATCCCACTTCATCAGACGCTGTCTGATGAAGTGGGATTTTCTTCCATGAAAGCTCATGCGATAAATAAATCTGTTAGTCTTTAAAAGTGCCCCAAGACTGTTGTTTTTCTGCACTAGACTAACCCGGCTACTCCTTTGGGATTCATCTATAGCTGAGAGAGCAAGGCGCCCTCTAGTGTCAACATTTTCAGTAGTGACTACTTGCAGAAAAGTTCCAACAGCCAGTATTAGCAAGCACCTCTCGTCCCACCTGCACAGTCACATCCCCGCTCTTTCATCTAGGCCTGCTGTCCTGAATTCATGTTGGAATGCATAAACATACCCTTGCCCCTGCGCTCTGATACAAGACAGGGTCGTGGTAACTTCTGCACCTGTTCAGGTGTTTGGCAGGGAGCAGTTATGTGTTTTACTCCCCCACTACCCTTTTTGGTAAATATTTTTACAACATTTCAGCAGATCCATTTTGAGGGTTGGGCAGCTCATCTAGCAGAGTGATGATGACACCCTGCTTCTGGTCAAACTAGTGGCATTAGAACATAGCTCCTACCTTCAACCACAATAACTTGGATCCCAGTTTGACTTGAAACGGTATTTGCCTGGAACATGAAATTCCTTATGACCTGTAAAATATTTTAATATTAATAAAAATAAATAACATCACATTTCAAGGTGCTAAGCTCTTAGGCTTTGTCTAGAAAAGTTAAGTCGACCTTATTAAGTCGACTTAAGAAAGTCAACTAAACTTTTCTAGTGTAGACATAGCCCCTTGTCGACCTTATTAAGTTGAGTTAAAGCTTTAAGTCGACTTAATAAGGTCGATTTAGGCGCTAATCCCCTTCCACACTGGTTTAAGTCGACTTAAGGAGTCGACTTAAGGCTTAAATCGACCTAAAACGAGGTGTCATTAAGTTGACTTAAGCTTTCCTTAAGTGGACTTAAGGAAGTTCTTAAGTCGACGTAAGAAAAGCCCAGTGTGGACGTGGCTTTGTTCAGGTCGACTTAAGCCTCCTTAAGTCGACCTAACTTGCCAATGTAGACGCAATCTTGTGTCTAGATCTTTAAACAGCGTGGCACGGACAGCATGCTGGCCAGCACCATATCTTATTACAGGATTTTTCCAGATTTTTAATCCACAGCCCAAGTTATACAATACTGATCCTGAACTTAGCTATGGGTAATAACCTAGGGTGCATCTACATTACATTTTCCTTAAGTCAACTTAAGCAGCAGCTCAAGTCGATTTAAGGAAAATTAAAGTCGACTTTATAAAACCTACTTTAAAGTCGACTTTACTGGCTAAGTCGACTTTATTAAGTCGATTTAGCCAGTGTAGATGCAGATTTGCCCTAAATTGACTTTAAGTTGACTTAAAGGGCCCCCAGGGCTCCTCCACTGCCCTCCCTGCCAGGGTGGCTGGCACAGGCAGAGCCTGGCATGCCCCCCCACAGGGCAGGACAGAGCCTTGCCCACCCTGCTTCTATGCCTTGTCCTGCTCAGCTCCCATCGTACCCAGGTACAATGGGGCAAATGCTGAGCCCCCTGGCACTTGGTAAGGGGTGCCCCCCTGCCACCATGGACCAGTACCAGGTCCACCTAGCCCCTACAAGTCGACTTAGGCATCCAGTGTGGACGCTCTAAGTCGATTTGGAAGGGTCACCTTTAAGTTGACTTAATTTTCAAGTGTAGACATGCTAAGTCGACTTAAATTAACAAGTGTAGACATAGCCCTAGTGATCTGAAACAGCCCCAGACAGATCCATGGTATTTCATGGTAAGGTACGATTTGGTTCCTTTCTGACTCAACCACTAGCTGAGGGGTGAGCAGTGCCAGAAGATTTTTTTTGCAGTAATTCTAATAATGTATAAATTGCTCCAGTAAACTCTGGTCTGGAGCCCAGCTCAGTCAGGTCTGCAAGCTGAAGTGAAATTGTCTTTTTCCCCGTAACCTCCAGTCAGCATGAAGAGAAGGAAAAGGCATTTAAGGAGCAGCTCTCCCACCTGGCCTCTCTGCTGCCCACTCTGCAGGTAAGCACAGGCACAGTCCCCACACGACTTTCTGAACTGCATGCCAGGCTACAGCATACCTGCAACATAAGCCCCATTGCAGGTGGCCCTTTCTGTTACCTTCAAGGCTGTTATCCTTTCATCTCATTGTATTGCTACACTCATGGGTGATTACTTGTTTACATGGGAATTATGGATGAGTTAGGTCAATACATAGCAACTCTCTGACGTTCCTCAGGAAAAGAAAACTTCCATCTACTCCAGGAGTTGATTGCATGGCCTTCGAACTGCAATCATGTTTGCCTGCTGTTCTGCAGTAGGTTTCAAGTAGGGCAAGACCAAATTTGATAGAAACCATCATGCACTTCCATGCTGAGAAGGTGGCAATCTGTCAGCAAAGCCATACGTGCACAGACCTCTTTGCTCCTGGAAATGTTTTTCCCAGAAAACAAGCAGTGACAATGGAGCAGGGAAACTGAGCCAAAAGCTGAGAGGTGCAGAGCAGCTGTCACTCCCATCGGGCCCAGTTACCTTCCACTGACTTCAGCCGAGCAGGATCGGATCCACTCAAGTCAATGAGTGGCAAGTGTTCAGAATCTGCAGGGACATGTCCCCTGAGCAGCTGATTCTGTGTAGTATCTTTCTGAGAGGAGGGTGGCTCTGCTGCACATACGGCTTTTATTTTGTGGGGGTTTCCCATGTGGCCCTTCCTGGCTCCTCACTGTCTCTGCAACTGTGACATCTGCTGGGTTAGCCCTTATTGCTGGAACAGGAATTCCTCCATGAGAGAGAACAGCCCAGCTCCAGGTGCCCAAGCCCTCACATGCTTTTGGGGGGGGAAGCAGTGTGATTATTAGCTTGTCATTATGTCTAGGTCCATCTGGTCACCTGTTCTGCTTTTCTGAGCTCTGCAAACAAAGCCGAATTCCTGGATTTAGGATACGTAAGTACATTCCGAGACCAAAGGCACATTGGCAGCTGGCCTCCACAAGCACCAGGTAGGTCTAGAGCCATGAGTCTCCTCAGGAAGCAAGGGATGGATGAGCTGAGTTAAGAAATTCCCCAGCCTTTTGCCCCAAATTCACTCTGACTCCTGAGGTGGGAAGACTCATGGGTTCATTGTTTGGGTCTATTTTCTCACTGCACTTTGGTGTCAGCTGAGCTACGAGGCAGAAATACTGAAATGGGGGGACTTCAGCAACCTCCAGTGCCTGTCTGCACCAGGCTTGCAAGCCAGAGAGACTAAGAAGCGCAGACACATGCACCAGTCACCACATCAGTGCCCCAGAACGTTTACTTCCCCCAAAAAACCTTTGGCAGAACTGAGCAAAAAGCCCTTCACTATCAACCTTGTAGCTTCACAAGTGTCCCTGGATGCACACAGGAAGAAGCAGGCTCCCAGCACGTCTGACAGCTAGGCCCATACTGGGATGTGTGTCCAGGATGGTGGCCAAAGAGTACAGAGCTGAGTGGAGTTGAAAGCTGTAACACCAAATACTCTGATTAATTTCAGCAACTGATGGAAAGGCTGCAGAAAATAGTCAAACTTCCACATCGCTTGAGACCCACCCAGACAAGCAAGGTAAACCCTTTCCTCCCATCTCACAGGCTCGGTTGCCTCTGGAGTCCCACATTCTGGAATTCAGTACAACTTCCTCACGTGTGGTTTGGGGCCCTGTCCTGCCATGGAGCTGCCTCCAGTTCACCTCCAAATGCCCAAGATACCCAAGTTTCTGCTGCTACTTCCCCATGCTGCCTTAAGTCTACAATGCTTTTCGTATGCCCATGATCTTAGACAAACAGCCTGGGAGCAAAATCAGTGCCCAAGTTATAAGCCAAGAGGGCAGACTGTGCATTAGATTTGATGGTTGTCTCCTGTTCCCAATGCATGTTTCATCTTCCATGCATCTTCCTACCCCAGGGAGCAAAGGATAGAATGGGCTGGTTCTCAGAGAGAACACGGTGCCCTACACCAACTAGTTATGGGGCTGCCCTCTCTCTCTTTATGTTGGAGCTCACTGCATTTCACGGCAGCTGAGCAAGAGAATAGTCAATGAAAGAACAGAGTACAGCTGGCTATGCCTGCCTACTAGATGCTCTAATGTGTCTCCTCTTGGCCCCATTTAGATAAACACAGAATACAGGGCTGAGTTTGCCCATTGCTTGGAGCCACTGTTGCTGCTGAACCCGCGCCGGTCGGTGGTGGTGAGTGGAGGTGGCATTGGACCAGGGATTAGCAATGGAAACATGTAAGATACTCAATTTTTCAGTTACATCCTCAGGGAGGGGGAGGAAAATGACATGAGCCGTTGATATTTAGGGGAAGATTTGAAGGGTAAATATTAATTTAGGGTTTATATGCTGCAAAGAAAGTAGCAATTCTCCTCACACAAGATGAAGATTAGCCAAAAGGGATGGTGCCTAGAAGCTTTGTAACCCAGCACTGGTGGTGAACCCTGGCCAGAATCAACGCCCAGGGGGTGCTGCCATTGAGCTTCTGCTCTGCCATCTCTCATGACACAAATGGCCAGGATTCACTCATACAATCTCACCTCTGCCCCTCTACACGGCATCTGGAACACCTTAGCTGAACTGAGAGCCTGTAGAAGCCAGCACCACTGTGTCAGAGTGATGGGTGCAGCAAGATGAATATCTGGAGGAGCATCACAAAGCATTGGTACTTAGGGGGCTGGACATCTCACAGGAGCACATCGGAGCAGGGATGGGGCAGAAAGTCTGAGTTGTCTTTAACATGTCAGGGTTCCTTTCCCTCTCCCTCAATTAAGCCTCATGTGAAGTTGCTTTCCTACCACACTAAAGATCTTCCTTCACCCAGAATCTCACACCGTTAGTTTGCAATGGCGATTTACCAGAAAAACTGAGCAGTCTTGTACAAAGCTGACTTAGAGATATAATCTGTTATAAACACAGTCTAGATGAAATGGTGGAAGAAACTGGGAAGTCAGGTATCAGAGACATGATTTTTTGGACTGCTTGGAATAGAATTTTACTCTCAGCTGTCCCGTGGAGTTCAGGATCACAAGAGTAGTCTGATCAGAAACATAGGCACTGCTGCGCAGCACGGGGTAAGTCCAGGTGCACTCCAGGAGAGCACCCACCTTCTTAGCTTCCCACCAGCCAGCTCCAGCAGTAAGGCATCTGATGCAGTTTATGGTGATAGGTGCTTGTGTGTGCCTTGTGATAGTTGTCTTTTGAAGAGGCTGGAATGGGATATGTTTGTACCTGGGGTAAATCTTGCACATGCTGTAAGTGCCCAGTCCTTCCGTGTTCAGGGAGAAGTCAGTGGTACGACTCAAAAGGGAGCCGTCTCCTTCAGCAGTGGCTTTGCGGGATAGCATGTATCATTTTGAAAAACAACCAGACATTCACATAAAGACCACACGTGCGCAGAATTATTAGGAAACCAATACGTGGTCCTGATAGAGCCATTCAAACAGCCTAAAGAGTAAAACACCATCCCTGTCTATCAAATAAAGGCCGAGAGAGGGCAATCTGCCAAGCAAATCGGAGACTATTGTGACTGTCAATCACCATTCAAATCTGCCAGTTTTAGTCCGACAGCAGCACTGAGGTGACCAGCAGGGTTTAGCAATTAGTGCTCCTGAAAGGAACGGCGATCAGTGGAGGGAGGATATTATGAGCTAGCACTGTGCCTGGCTCTGCCAGGGTACCTCACTCCTGACCCACAGCACTGCCTCTTATTCCTGCTACAGGCAGCTGTTTACTTTAGTTTAAACCCAGCCCTCAGCATGGGTGTGAAATGCTCTGATGCTTCCTTGTTGTCTGGTGGCACATTTAAAGACTAACAAAATTAGTTATCGCACGAGCTGTCGCTAGATGCTAAATCAGGGCTTTTTCTGTGACGGTACCTAGGAGTACAAAGTACTGGCACCTTTTTTTCACAGAATTGAGGCCCCGGCTCCTGCCACTGCCGGCCCCAGGACCCTGGCCGAGTACCGCTGCCTTTTTTCTTACAAAAAAGCACTGCAATAAATAAATCTGTTAGTCTTTAAAAGCGCCACCAGACTCATTTGTTTTGCTGGACTAGACTAACACGGCTCCCCTTTGGAATCTGATGCTTCCTTGTAGCTCCTCCTTCCCAGTGAGTTGCCCTTGACTTTGTCATGATGAGAGGGTGTCCTAGGGACGATACATGAAAACAGCTGTGCTGATTAATGACAGGAATAGGAACAGGGGCTTGAACTGGCAATTCCTGGAAACCAGGGTTTGGCACACAAGGGGAGGCACTCCAAACACGTCTGTGTTTCACAGGAGATATAGTCTGGCCAAATAGGACAGACTCGTGAAGGTGGGTTCATCCTTACCGCAAAGCAGAAGGGGCAGGTCAAGAAAAATCTGATTCGTTTATCCGCAGCTTTAATGAAAACCTGCCCGGAATGCCCCAAAAAAGACACCATCTTTTCCTTGTAAACTTTAACCAGTGGCATAAGACAGACATTTCCCAGTCAATGACCAATCCTTCCTTAGTATGTTGAATGGGTAAATCACCCTGTATTAGAATTGCCAAAGTCTGACAGGAAAGCCTCCATTATAACCATCACTGCCAAACAGGAGCCTTCCCTGTTCTAAAACGTGAGCGCAGCATTATTGATTTCAGGCAATAATCGGTACCAACTACGTAGCCCGTCATGGGTGCCGCGAATCATTTGGAATGACTGTAGGAACTTTTGTTGTGACTAGTGGCTATTGGAGGACGAGCCTCTTTCAGATAACAGGTTCTCTGCCAAAGGCTGATACATATCGTTATTGATCTCCTCTTAGCAAGCGCTCTCGTTGGTCCTTCATTGCTACTTGACTCCCACTGCCCCATTCCACACCTGCAGAGCTGACGCACAAGGAGGGGCAGTGCCCCACATGTCACCTAGGGTATGTTGCCAAGCCAGTTTTAGAGGCCTGTTGACCTGGCTCCAAGTATCAGAGCATTCTGCCTCCTAGATCCAGAATATCTTACCTGCCTAGAGAGCGCATCACCACACGGATACTCACTAGTCCGTCATGGAGACCCTGTACGCTCCGTACGACCCTTTAAAAGTACTATCTTTGCCACCACCACACACACAAAAGAAGCGAGCCTCAAAAATAGCAACAACTAAACTTGTTCGGCTCTTAGTGGGTCAGAGCTGCAGATTTCCCTGCAGTTAGACAGGCATCATTAATGACTCAGGGGAGTTGCTTCTCTGGAAGAATCTCTGAAGGATTCTTGTCTCCCTTTGCCGAAGTTCGGGACTAACAAAGCCCTTCCCTTCGCACCGAGCCATACAGTGTTGTTAACAAGGGCATGGTGCTGTGATGCAAAAAGGCAGCTGCTATGCACCCCACCCCCCCCCAGTCTCCCTGTGCTGCATCGCGTCTCCTGGGAGATGCAGGTGACCCTATTGACCCATCTCACAGGGTGGTGGTGCACAGCACTGAGGATGAGGAGCCCCAGGTTGTTCTCTGTGATCTTGACAGTGACTGGCTTACCCACCTGTCAGATTAGCTTCTCCAGGGCTGTCCTGGCCGCAAGCTTTCAGATCCTCTCTCTGCCCTCTGAGGGCTCAGTGCTGATACCAGCCCATGTAATACTTCACACAAGCCGCCTGCCTCTTGGCCTGGCTCACCTGAGTAACTGGTTTCGGCTGAAGCCCCTATAGCAATCTGTTTGTCTGCCACTATTTTTATCAGAATTTCAAAGAACTCTCCAGGACACAGTTCCCATGCAGTGGATATATTTAGGCCAATTGATGTCACACGCAGCCTAGGCCCCTCCACTCTGCTCCAGCTGCTCGCCCTGCAAAAAGGACAAATAGTTTCTTATTGTGATTGGGCATCACTCCTTGTTTCCAACTGGATTTCACAGTTCAGGGAAATTAATGGTTTTGCTGGGGACTTCAGAGCACCTTTTCCTTGTCAAAGGTACATTTCATCTTCATTTAATGGGCTGCCTCTTTTAAGACTTGGATTCTGAGGGGAAGAATGGAGCTGGGTAATAGGAATGCAGCAGGAGCTACAGAGTGGGTGTCCGGCTGCCTCCTTTGATCAGTAAGCATTGATTCTAGCATGAGACTCGATTCACTACGTAATGCATGGAGCTGTGGCAGCAGCGATGGGGCATAGGGCTGCGTGAGCAGAGTCTGAATGCAAAGAGAAACTAACTTGCTTTATACAAAATCCATTTCCCTGAAGAGTTTGATTATTATTAGACAACAGAGGAAATGCTAAATCATGCTGTTAGTATACTGTGTCTGCTTGTCCAAATATTGCTTATTTTCAGCTTCAAATCACTATGCAGCTCAGTGAGAACACCCACTCCCACAGATATTTTGCAGGAACCTGCATTCTGGCTGTTTGGATCTGACTGTAGGAATGTAGGTGCACCTCCCTAGAGCAACTGTTTCTCTTGGCCATCAAAAGCAGCCAATACATACACTGTGTGCATGGAGCAGGACAGTTTAAGTGTCATTAATGCTCAGATTCTGTACCAAGATTCTTCGGAGGGGGGGGGGGGGGCAAGAATCAGGTTTGTGAATCTGATGGTCCTGTCCATAGATCAGGAGAGACACACACACACGGTGGCACTTGATACAACACGAGAGAATCCAGACCTAAGGAGATGTTTTTGATTGTCATTCTGTTTTGAGATTGGTTCTCATTGGGTCTTTCTGCCACTTTGTATTCACACTCTGCACCTCTTCAGTTGCAGCCTCTCTTATGCCACCTCTTTGTATTTAAAGTTAGAGTCTGATTCAGAAAAGGTCAGATATAAATGACGTAGAGTACAACTTAGCTATAGCATTGGAACAGAAACTCTGAATGCTATGGGATTATGCTCACCCCACTGTAATGAAGTTTCCTTGCGGGAATCATCATTACATGGTATGGACTCTGCAGTTAGCTTCCACAATTGTAAATCTCAATCTGATTAATAGGGAATGAACAAAAAGATGTTAAATGAAGCTTTAGCCAGGTGGAGTGGCCACTGTGCCCCATGCTGCAATTACCTGATAGGGACAGGAGCTAGGTCTTGGTTTTTTAAATAAAACACATTGTGTCGGGATTGGAGCTGGTGATGCTAACTCATTAGACGTCGTAATTTTGCTGCTTTTCTGTCATAACTGTTGACACATATATGGAATCTGTGCCACAAAGAAAGGTGGTAGCAATGGGCAAGTAGCTTCCTCAGAGAGATGGTCAGAAATGAAACTGGAAATCTGACTTTCTAGCCAGTACAATTTGCCTTTTATAAATAAAGTTGATGCTAGAATAAAACAGTTAAGAGAACAGGAATTCTTCTAGCTTTGCCTCTTCTTTAACTGCTCGCTCTATCTTCCCAAGCAAAGGGCAGGTGTGATCTTAGAATTTTCTCACTGCCGTGGTGGTGGGTGGATGAGAGGAAGGAAGGAAGGAAGGAAACTGTTGCACAGAATGTTGACATTCTTCCCCTGTCCTGCACTGAAGAAAGCTCTCTCAAAAAGGAAGAATGAGTTTCTCTTTGGTAGACTGAATAAACTATAGAAAAAGAGGCTACCGCCTGGCTTGTACTACAGATTCGACACAAAGTCAGGCATCCTCTGAAAAATCATATTTACAGTGACCAGGAGATGGAGGAGCTTTCCAACTTGCTTCTGTTAAATGGTAGTTTCAGGTAAAGCAACTGACTTGATGGCACTGCTTATCTGTGTTTTAAAAACTCTTTCCCCCTCTGCTTAAGGATCTCAGGTGGTCAGTGCTCCAAGACTCTGATTGTGTCAGGCTGTCCCCCTTCCTGTGATAAGATGTCCGTCACAGGCTCCATAGTTCGAAAGCCAACCATGCATCGTTACATCAGCACCAAGGTCCTGCTAGCCGAAGGTGGGGAGACGCCCTTCACTGAGCACTGCCGCAACTATGAGAACATGTATCGGGTAGGTACGTGGCTGGGCGGAGATAGTGCAAGATTGCACACGGGTGGAATCATCAGACATTAGCCACGGAACTGCTGTCTATGGTCGAGGGGTTTACTTGCCTCATAGGATCAGTGCCAGGAGATGGAAGAAGAATGTGGGGCAACTCCTGTAATGCTGGAGGGCAGACCTGAACCAGGGAGTGGGGGCAAAGGGAGATGGTGAAGGAGAACGGCGAGCTGAACAGGTTCTCCAATGAACTGTTCTTGCCCTTCCCTCCTATACATAGTTCGTTCATTCTGTCTCCATCCTTTTCTTCCTGGTCACATGGAAAAGTGAGAAACTTTGGGCCAAATCCACCCTTGCTGTGAAGCTGCACTCACTTGCACCAGACCTCCCAAGACTCTTTTGGGGTGTGTCATTGTCACTATGTTTAAGGTTAAAAGGGCCATTTTTAGTGGCAGTGAAATGAGAACAGATAAGGGCATCCATTGCAGCCATGGGAACTTACAAGTGGTCACGGGAGTTGGTTCTATTTCTCTTCCCAGAAGACTTAAGGAGCTCAATCTATTTAGCATAACAAAGAAGTTAAGGGGTGATCTGATCACAGTCTGCAAGTACCTACAGGGGGAATAAATATTTAACAATCGGCTCTTCAATCTAGCAAAGGAAGGTATAATAGTCTAATGAATGGAAGTTGAAGCTAGACAAATTCCAGCTGGAAATAAGGCATACATTTTTAACGGAGAGTAATGAACCATTGGAACAAGTTATCAGGGTTATGGTGCATTCTCCATCACTTACTTTTAAATCAAGACCGGAGGTTTTAGTAAAAGATCTACTCTAAGAATTATTGTGTGGCAGTTCTATGGCCGGTGTTATATAGGGCAGACAGGAGTATTACAGTGCTTGCTTCTGGCCTTGGAATGTATGAAGTCTCATTGGCGTAAAAGAATTTGTCTGTACCGTAAGTAATTGCCAGGCTTTCTGTCCCTACAGCAGGGACCTAGTCACAAGGATTCATGTTTCTGCCTATGGTAAAACAGTCCTTCCAAGACAGGAGAAAATAGCAGTAGCAAGAAAATCAAAAGAGACTGGAGCTTTTACACATCTTCCCCTTCTGTAACCAAGCCTGTTGCTCTCAGGCTCCTGAGGATGAAGGAAAACATGACAGGAATTTATGCGTTCACATTTCTAATGCAGACCCTGCAAACCGAGGTTCAGAACCTGAAGGATCAGGTACAGGAACTGCATCGTGACCTCACGAAGCATCACTCCCTAATTAAGTCAGAGATCATGAGTGAGATCCTACAGAAATCTCTCCAGATGGACGTGCAGATTGCCTCAGAGTATTCGTCTGTTGAAATGATGCGGAGCATGTTTGAAGAGGTATGTTTCCTGCCACTGGAGTCCTAGACCCTGTATCACCAAGTCTGGTACCTCAAGATGTACTGAGAAAGAGCAGCTTCCTTAAAAGCAAGGCCGGCCCAACCATCTAGGTGAACTAGGCGGTCATGTAGTCACCAGGCTTTAAGGGGCACCAAATTAGATGGAAGTGAATTTTTTCTCTATTTAAAAAATTATAATAATATTCTCTCTCATAATATGGGGGGGATGGGGCACAAGTCATAGTTTGCCTAGGGCATCAAAAACCTTGGGCCGGCCCTGCCCTAAAGGGTGGCACACGATGGCACTAGTGACGGAGTCATGCCAATGCCACGCCCAGGGAGGTCAGTTTCTCTGAGTAGGAAGGGTGCATCAACGGCCATGCTAGCAGGGCTGGCTCCTCGAAGAGCATTTGCACATTTCTCCTCTATTCCTTTAAATGAAGAATGGACAGTTGGGCACAACAGAGCCACGTTCCAGGGTCTTTCCCCCCTAAATGGAAGGCAGATGACAGACACGGTGGCGAGAGATGAAATTATAGTGGAATCATTAAGCTCACTGCAGTGCTAGAGATCTCCATTAGCGGCTACGATTTTTCTAGTTCTGCCAGACAAAGACATCTGCTTTGTGATCGAGGCCTGAGGGTCTATGAGATGCTGAGAGCAATATTTTTTTCTTGGAGCTATAGCCTGATCCTTGTGTACCCAGCGGATGAGCGTGGATGCTCAGTACGGGTTCTGTGTGTGGTTCTAGGAAATAGTCGTGGGCACTGGACGCAGAGTCTGTACTATGAGATTTGCACCGGGAATGGTTTGATGGAGTCACCGGCCTTATTCTTGTTTTGCAAAGGCTCCGGCTCCACTACAGTTTGTCGACATAAGCTGGGTGGCTCACAGGTGTGAATGAGCTACTCTCAAGTGACATAGCTTCTGCAGATGTAAGCACCAATGGGGACAGCACCATGGGGGAAAGAGTTTCTTCTGCTGACATAGCTAGCTCCTTCCACTCGGGGGGGGGCTGGAGTAATTAGGCTGATGGGAGAACTCGTTCCAATCAGTTTATGCAGCTGTGGCACCATGAACTGTCCAGCGGTGCCATAGCTGGAGGCACTAGAACAATTAAAAGTACCAGATTGCTGGTCTGTACTAAAAGGAGTGGCTGCTGCTGCTATAGTATTTGCAACTTGTTAGATGCTGAGGGCTGCTCTCCCAGCCTGAAATGATGGGAAAGGTCCCTGGGTGAGGACACTGCAGCCCTTCATAGTAATGCGCTGCCCAGCTCCCTGCTTTTGTTTCAGATTTGGGAGGAAACATATCAGAGGGTGGCAAATGAGCAGGAAATTTATGAAGGTATTTGTGACAATTCTGTCCACTAATCCACTAACTCGGTGTGGTGAGACATTCTTCCCCAACTCACTCTCTGTTTAACATGCATTCGCAGTGTGGTGATAGCAGTTGCAGGGCTGACTTGACAGTCCCTGGCCATGACACATCCTAGTTTAAAGGGGAAGTTTCAAGCATGAGAAATAGCTGCTAAATTGCTTCTCCACTGCTCTCCCCTCCAAGGGCTTCCCGCACTAGAGTGCCACACCAAGCACAGCAGGATCTTGCCCCAGTCAAGGGATCTACCTTGCTTTCCACACATGCAGCTCCCTCACCCTGTTGTCCTCCCACCCTCCAACCACCTCTCTCCCTCAGTCCATGCTGAGGGGTGAGGCAGGTCAAGCTCAGTAAAACCCCCTCTCTTACCCATCCAGAGCAGATTCTGCTGGAGAAAGTAAATCAGGGCTGTTAACGGTCAAGCAAATCCCTACCCAGCAGCTCAGAGAGGTGCCAGCCTAGCTTCACACCACACTTTCAGACAGAGCCCAGGAATCAGCAAGAGACTGGGAAGTGAGAAAGGCACAGAATTCTTTAAAAATAAAGTCAGTCTGCCTTGAGAAAGGGAAACTGAAAAGCAGAGTGGGGGGGGGGGGGAGGAATGGAGTCTAGACATTCAGAGATGAAAGGTCTAACAAGCAGAGTAGCTTCCCACGTCTCTCCCATAGATGGCTGGCTAACCGCAGCATGAAGTGATGGCCGCCTCTGGTGCTTCGTTTGGTTGTGATTTACAGCATTTGTCCTGGGCTTAGGAGAAAGTTTAGAAGTATGTAACAAGGCTCCTCAGATCCTTAAGAAGTCAGAGCCCCTACTGGATGAAACTCCTAGGGCATTCGTCAAACAGCATCTGAAGGCCATGAGTCAGGACAGAAGCTCCAGAAAGCGGAAGACAGACTTGCTGGGTCCTGTTACAATGTGTTCTCTTTACATGCAGCACAGTTACATGACCTGTTGCAGCTGAAACAGGAGAACAGCTACTTGACAACCATCACCAAACAGATTGCCCCCTACATCCGCTCCATTGCCAAAGTGAAGGAACGGCTGGAGCCCAGGTAAGATAGCCCAGAGCCATTTCCCAAAGAGGAGAGGCACTGGTGGTCTTTGAAGTGGATTCCTGTTGGCCAGTCCAGTCGACATAGCGTTACCATTACACCACCACAACCAGCACGTGTGCTGGCACTCATCAGGGACGCCGTAGACACCTGGGTGTCAGACGTGCGCTCTCATTTCTTCAGAGATGCAGCACAACAGCATGACAGTCCAGGGAAACTTGTACTGCTTCTGCTGCTATCGTACCTATTCCGTGGACAGAAAAATTGCAATTCTGGTGCTGCTGCCTGGTCTGTTACAAACACTGTGTACCACCAAAATGTGCAAGCTAACTCTGCTCTTCCTCTCTCTATAGACTACAAGAACTCAAGGAACTGAAGGATGACCAGTCTGAGAATCTGCTCAAAATGTATGATGACACCCCAGTGAACACGGACACCACACACAGGTACAGGATGGGCTGCAGCGGTTTGAATGCTGATGGCTTATCTGAATACTTGACACCAAAATAAGTCAAAACACTGGCAGATATTAACTCAGGCCTCAACAAATGTGCTGGACACCTCAGGGCCAACCCAAACACTCAGGTGCCCATAGGTATCCAGCAGAGAAGAAGCCACCGCCAAAAGACCCCTCCCCTTCCACCGAAAAAAGCCACTGCTGGCAGCTCTTTTGGAAGTGCTGGGGGGAGGGCGGGGAAGAGGGAGAGATGGTGGCGCTGGATGAGGGAAAGCACTGCTGTCTCTCCCATTTCCCCCCATGTCACTGAAAGAGCCGCCAGCAGCAGCTTTGGGGGGGGGGAGCCTGGCACACTCTTCGTGGTGGTGGTGGGCCCAAGAGCACCAGAGACAAAATCCTAGGCATCCTGGCAACCAGGATTTGTCAAGGCCTGGTATTAGCTAGTCATTTGCTTCCATAAACATTCAAACAAAAATATTCAAGTTAAGAAATACAAATGAAAGACTTCCCCCAGTTGGTGCAGGTTGTGGTATTACTTCAGTGTGTCCCCATTGGCAATGCCTATGCGATCATTAACAATCGCCTTACACTCTGTGTGGGAGGGAGAGGGCTCCTGGCTAAATTCCAGCTCATCCCACCCCACGGTCCCAGCTGCATACATAGCTCTTCCCCGCCTTCCCTCAACTCGTTTTTCTATTAAGTTTTAAATTCCAGAGACACAGGACAAGATCTAAAGAGAATTCACTCAGTATCCAATTATGAGAGACAGAAGGGAAGAAAAAACACATCTATAGTAGTATTTAAACCAAGGGTTTGTTTCTAAAGACAGTCTCTAAGGTCTTTGAAGCTGCAGCTGAAGCAACGGGTGCTAAAGAAAACCCCGAGAGCTACATATACCCTGAGAAAAGTGTGTCAATATACCATCTAATTGCTGGGAACATTTGGTGGCGAGAATGAGGAAGAGGAAGGGATTATCCAAACATAGCCAAGCATCTTGTCATCCATCACTGCATCGCAGCAACTGAGGGAAACATGGGGAGATAAAACAAAGCCACTAAAAGCCCAGCAGCATTCGCACTCCCCCTCAAAGGAGAGCGTAGAGAAGCAGCCGGTGACATGTCCCCTTGAGTAACGTTAAATTGCCTCAGAGGAGTTTGGTGAGGCTTCGGTCATTGTTTGTGAAGCTCCTTGTGGTCCTGCTTTTAGCCATGTGCCAAGTGTTAACAGCCAGGGCTAAATGCCAGAGAACCACTGTAACGAGATTGGTTTAATCAGTGCAGTGACTCAGTCATCCCGGGCAGACATGCAGCATTTTACTTGCTGCACAAGCAACTGGAACTTATTTTTTAAAAAATCCCATGTGATCTGTGCAGTTGCAATTTGGCTACACAGACTCAATACAGCAAAAATGGAAAGAGTAAGAATAAAACCATTGCCCATGCAGCAGGAGACTGATTAACCAGAATCTCTCTTCTAAATAAGAGTTTGTTAATGAAATATTCCGACCATCTAACAAGAAGATCTTTTGTGATTAAGCCAAGATTCCTTTTCTGTTCTAGAAACGACTTGACAAGAAGCATTGAAGACTACAGGGAGAAGACCCTGGATCCCAAAGTCGACAACCAAACGCTGAACATTGTCACTGAGGATCCCCTACTGAAAGACACTTACAGAACCAAACAGAAAAATGGAACAGAGTCCCAGCCAGAAAGAATTTGCACCTTAGGCAAGGCTGAGTGCCAAGAAGCTACACTGCTTTGCATTTAATATATGTAAACAAAAGACTTTGGTAGGAGTTTCACGAGTACATGTAAGTTAAGTCAGGATGGTATGTTACACAGAATCTATCTATTGAACTAAAGACTTAACAAGATGGGGAGGACCAGCATTTACAAATTTAGTTTGGGGAAATGGAATATAGAACTGCAGAATAAGGCTTCACCAATTCTGTGACACTTATTCTTCTCATTACATTATCAGATGGCATTTAATCTGTTACGATTTGATTTCCCAGTGCAAACTTTTTGCCTATTCCTGTATTTCCAACATTAAACTGTATAGAATCATAGAAACTGGAAGGAACCATGAGAGGTCATCGAGTCCAGTCCCCTGCATGCATGGCAGGACCAAGTACCCTCTTAAACCATCCCTGACAGGTGTTTGTCTAGCCTGCTCTTAAAAACTTTCAATGGTGGAGATTCCACAACCTGACTAGGCAACTTATTCCAGTGGTTAATCACCCTGACAGTCAGGAATTTTTTCCTAATGTCCAGCCTAAACCTCCCTTGGTGTAATTTAAGCCCATTGCTTCTTGTCCTAGCATCAGCAGTTAGGGAGAACAATTTTTATCCCTCCTCCTCGTAACAACCTTTTGGGTACTTGAAAACTTATATCCCCTCTGTCTCCCTTTTTTCAGACTAAACAAACCCGACTATTTCAGTCTTCCCTCACAAGTCAAGAGTTCCAGACCGTTAATCATTCGTGTCGCTCTTCTCTGGACTTTCTGCCATTTGTCCACATCTTTCCTGAAATGAGGCACCCAGAACCAGACACAATACTCCAGTTGAGGCCTAATCAGGGCAGAGTAGAGCAGAATTACTACTTCTCGTGTATTACTTACAATACTCCTGTTAATAAATTCCAGAATGGTGTTTGCTTTTTTTTTTTTTTTTTTTTTTGAGGCAACAGCATTACACTGTTGACTCATATTTAGTTTGTGGTCCACTATGACACCCAGATCCCTTTCCGCAGTACTGCTTCCTAGGCAGTCATTGCCTATTTTGTACGTGTGCAATGGATTGTTCTTTCCTCAGTGGAGTACTTTGCACTTGTCTTTATTTAATTTCATTCTATTTAGCTCAGACCATTTCACCAGTTTGTCTAAACCATTTTAAATTGTGATCCTATCCTCCAAAGCACTTGCAACTCCTTTCCGTATCAGTACATTCAATCTTTATTCAGCAGATAAATCCAGTATAGCCCGAGTCAGAACTCTTCTGTGGACCCATCAGGTAGTGGTTGAGTAACTTGTTATTGGAATTGGGCTCCTTTCTTCATTGCATAAGAATTTTGAAAAAACAAAAACTGAAATTTGAAAAAATAAATCTCTCGCACTTGAAATCCCCTTATCTTGGCTGCTCAAAGCAAACTGTAATTTCTTGGTATTTAGCCTAGCAAAACTGAGTATAAATAAGCCTATTTTTGACATTGTGTTAAATTTATCAATTTATCCTAAATGCATGAAAACGGCTAGATCTATTTAAGTTTTATTTCCTCTCACCCTATACTCACTCCCCATGAATACAGATGATTTAAAAGCCTAACTTAATAAATACTGTATTCTTTTTACAAAGTGGAATGTGGTTATTTCCTCAAAAAGTCACCTTGCATAGCCTAGAAACCACGGGGTTATTTTTGGAGAGGTTGGTTGGACGGGTGTTTTTATAACGCTTCTGCGCTTTAGTGTCAAGAGATCCGTACGACAATGTTTTCTTGAGTTTTTACGCTGTAGCCTGTTCACAAGTCTTGTTTTCCATACAAGATATATGCAGCTTTGTATACTACAAATCTGAGTAACTAAAAACATTAATTCTTAATAGTGAGTGCAAGTCGTTAATATAGCATGGCTTCACCCAACAGGGAAGCCAGCTATGGCTACACCGGCACATCGGACAAGAACCCTCCCACCAGCATACGTCTCAGAAGATAGGTTTCAAAAAGAATTTGTTTCCCTTACAATCACAACATCTTTTCAGATTATTTCAATCAAGTGTAATTTTATTTAATAAATGGAAAGAGTTCTCAACATCTGCAAAAGAAAAGAACCTTTAAATATAATGAATATTTCTTCATGTAAGAAAAAGGAAAGAACTACTCCATTATTTTAATACAGCAGGCCCAAATAGATTGTGGAGTAAACATTGGTCTTTTTCAGCACAAACAGACTTCAAACATCTGGTGATACAACAAGGTAGCAGTCTCCTATTGCAACAGGAATATTGAGGTGTTTTCAAGGCAGGAGATAACTTCCTTATGTTCCAATTCAATGACAAATCATCAAATACAGTAAAAAGACAGTGAGATCAGAAACTATTCCAGACAGTAAGAAAATGCAGATGAATAGTTACTCTGTGCCATTATTTGAAAGCTGTATCCTGACTGTCACAGAACACTTTGTGCAACAAGCTGAAGATGGAAGTCAAAGAACCAGGGGAAAGAAAATTCCCAAAGTTGTATCATGTTTACAAAAAGCGACAGTTTTAGGAACTGTTAACCTACAGAGTGAGAAAGTTATTTTTTGGAGAACATTAGGATAAATAAGCATTCAGTATTTTCTTATTAAACCGTCAGTCCCAACTTCAATCATTAAATAATCTAGGTTTTTTTTGTTTGTTTGTTTGTTTGTTTTTACAGTTTACGTTAGTCACACTGTCCTTCACAAACTTTTGGACAATAAAAATGGTCAGGTCAGTTTCACTTTCTGGTTCTCCCGCACTAGCTTAAAATTGCAAGTGTTTGAAATGCAAACAGTGCAGAGGATAGTTTAAATACAAGCTAGGAACTGTGACTTGAAAAACTCCCTATGGAACACTTTTACAAATTGTTAAGCACATACAAGTATTGAATTTTTGGCCTACACAACATGATAGTGCCCACTACACTTGTTAGTAAAAAAGGGCCAATCAACCTGCAGTCTGATTGTCTGACAAGTCTAATTCAGTAGATTACTTTAAAACACAAGAAATGTTATGTAACCGCTAATGAGGTAGAGATTAAGATGTTTTTTCCAGGCTGCATAAATACAGTTGCATTAGTGAGCTGAAGTTCTTTCCCACAGGACTTCATCATAAAGGAATTAATAACATGAGACTGTGTGACCCTACCAAGGGCCAGAATCAAGTCCTTCCTCGCTGGGTACAGAACTAGAAGCTGTTCACTGCCAACAAGTCTTTGATTTTCTAAATAACTTCTGTGCTACAGCATGTGCCAAAGGGTCCATTTGGATTAGTTTAAACTGGGTTTTCAATTTATTAAAGGGTCATCGTCATTCTCTATGTATTCCAACTCACCTTTCCTTTATGAAGAAGGGCTGCAGCAATTTTCCAGATATTTACAAGACAGGATGAAGCATAAAGATCCCATACTACTACGCCATCTTCAGAAGTGAACATTAGTTCTATGTAAACAGACTTGGGGCAAACTTCTCAAAACCACCTACTCATTTTCAAAAGTAATTTAAGCGTTTGAAAGTTTTGCCATAGGTCATGAAGTGTAAAGGTTATTCTTCCGTCTCAGCACACCTCGGGAATGAACCCAGTTGCCCCGCACAAATCTGATTTATGTGCAGGTTCTGGTCTGGGGGAAATTTAAAATTAACAGTAACTTTTTGATGCACTGCCATTACATTAAAATAAATTTCAGCAAGGCCACCTGAGAAGAAAGTGCTTTCACTGAACACTACATCAATGAAGTAAAACAATTTGCTGTGCCCACTCATTCAGAGACACAATCTAAAAAGAAAATGCATTCTCATTGTGACATGCCCCCGAATTAAAAGCTTATTCAACAGAACCTGAGGCTTGGTGGGTGCTAGTCAGAACCTCCAGCAACTCTGATGAAAAAAGTCATCTTCTAACATAGCTACAGATGGTATATTGGGTGTTATATCTGCATGTTCTGAGTCATCCCAAACCCAAAGAGTAACACATAACATCAGACGTAGTGCATACACACTACAGTGACAGGAGAATTAACAATATCCATGATATTTCAAGAATTCATATGAGTAGACTACTATCCCAGACAAGTGAAGGGATGAAAAGCAAACCATTCATGGAGAGTTAAAAGACAGTAAGTGTTCCAAACCAGTGCCAGTAAAAAAAAGACATTATTTCATTAAATAAACCTCCATCAAACTAAGTTATTTAAATAGTTTAAAGTGGCAATTTTTAGAAGCTTAGCTCCTATATACAGTCCACAAGTTCAGAGCCAGTCTCCCAAGCTTTACAGTGAAGCCATTATTAGACTGTTTGCTTTCTGGCCACAATGAAATCAAGAGCAGAAATTGACCAGAGAATGAAGTCTCACTGTAGAAGATGATTATTCACACAAGAGGAAAGACCCATGAAATCTAGCCAGCTTTCCTGCTGATAAAGCTGTCCAGCAGTTGTAGACATACACAGATTTCTGTGGTGAAAGGGTTTTTCCCCTAACTAGAGCAGTGTGGAACAGAGGATATGAGCTCAGGTCTCTGACAATAAGACTAAACTGGTAATACAGCATGAAGCATTTAGGTTTAGAGATATTTGGCCCACACAGCGTCTCACATAGCACCTGATAAAGCAACAGTGAGAAACTTCTTGCTTAAACAGTTTGACCTAACAAATAATTTATTCATGTAAGGCTCCAAGTCCCCAGCATATTTTTTCACTACCTGGCACTACCCATAGCACATTTAAATTTACGCTGCTGAGTCATTCTGCGACCGGAATGCAACTGTTCTGTGTGAACACTAAGTAATGTGTGAATACTAATTAGACTATATGTACCAGGTCTCACTGCCATGTCTATGCTACGAGCTAGAACTGCAATTCCCCTGCTCACATATACACCCTCGTGGTAGCCTGATGGGAGCTGTTGCAAGCATAAATAGCCGAGTAGGCATGGCGCCATGAGCAGCGGTGGTGGAAACCTGGCTAAGCCATGCCGAGTGCCTACTGACCAGTTTCAGACAGCCGTGCCTCCACTGCCACTACAATGCCTACGGCATTTACATGAGTATTTCTACTTGCACTAACTCTCACAGAGCTACCACGAGTATGTGTACACACTCAGGGGAAATCACACCCTTTGCTTGTCGTGCACTGCTTTTCAACTTCCATCCTCAAACTTTACAAAGAAAGTCAGCGTCATTATCAATGGTAAATGTAGTTATGAAACATTTATACAATGGAATAAGAGTTCATACGAGAAACATCTTAAGAAAATAAGTACAATTAAAAATCCTCATTTGCATTAAGATTTTAACTGGTCTGAGATTTCTTATGAGGTATTTTGGCTACACACAGACAAAAAAATTACAACTCTTTCAGTATTTTGGAGATGTTTCTATTGCAAAGGACAACAACCTGAACAAATAATTTTGAAGAGGAAAAGACAACATTAACCCAACACAGCCCTGCTGAAAATTTCACATCCCTTTTTCAAGCAAAAAAAACCCTAAATATATTCATTAGCGGACTAATGTAACAGGGGATGTTTTGAGGGCTGTTGTCAAGTGTTGGCTGCAGGTGAATTCCCTTCCGTGCGCTGTCCCAGCTCTGCTCAGACAGCTGACACAGCAGACCATGATCTAACTGCCCAATAAATCCACAGACCCGGATTTAATAGCGAAGGCACCTGGCCAGGTTTATTGTCAACAAAGCATGGTGCTTGCTCCCCAGATCAATGTCTACTGTTCCACTAGGACATGTACACCCATCACAATGGACCAGTTTTGTGTACAACAGGACTCTCCATTCCTCACTCTGCCAGAAACAGGCACGCCCTGAGACTTTCTTTTATACACTGATAAAAACAAGTTACATATTGCCCCTCTGATGTGGTGAGTTGCCACCCTTTATCTTGTACATGCTAGTTTGACTAAAACATCTTTCTCCATCATGTCATTCCTATCTTATCTTTAGAAGTGGTCAATATATGTCCTTGTCATCTCTTGGGAGTGTACTTGAAATATACTCTGGTACCACCTGGAATGTGTTTACATGAGCGTCCTGTGCCAGGCACATCTTAGGAATGTGTTTGTTTTCACAATACCAGTCCTATTCTTGCCAGATTCTGTGAACTTGAAAGCAGGCATGGTTTGTAACAGGGCCTGACATGAGCTCACAGCCTGACCTCAGCTAACTTTGCATTATATTGGCAAGGTCTGACTACTGCTTTAGTTCAGGTCTTATGCCAGACTTTCACTTACTATGCAGGAAATTCAATGCAGTAGGTGTCCTGTAATTTGAAGGCATAACCTGGTAGGAAAAGGCTACTCCATGATGGGAGAGAGACGAGATTAAGCATCATCCCTTGCTATGTAGTTCTATAGGAATTTGACTTCCAACATGTTTGGTACATGCCTCATTTTAATACCAAAGTGTTTTCTCAATGGTATTTCAATCGCAAACTTATGCATTCAGACAACCAGTATCTTCATCAGCACCACAAAAGAACTCTACTAAATTACAGCCCAACAGAAGCTGGCAACATTTAAAAAAAAAAAAAAAAAGTTTCTGTCGGTGATCTATTTCCTGAACTATGTCACAATACCTTAAAGTAATACTTCAAACCAAGCAATTTTGTCACCGTACAGGTCTCATTCCAGCAAGAAAGTCTATCTAGAATCAAGCAAACAGTGAACTTCTTTGGTATTCAGTAACAGAAAATAAATTATACTATGAAATCTGAATATAAACCGTTTCCGGAATGATGATTTTAGACTATCACCACAGTCAATCAGAAAAATATTTTCCTACATTAACGTATTTTTAAAGTGCCACTAGACTCCTTGTTTGTTTTCTTGACTGGAGTAAGACCGCTACCCCTTAGGAACTTTTCTGGAAGTGTTTCCCATACAGATGAAACACCCAAGACATTCTAGAACTGGGCAAGAATTTTACCACCTGAGGCTTTTTGCAAGTCTGACAGCTATTGTTCTTTCCTTGCATTTCACAAAAACAGAACTTAAAATTTCTCTGAATTAAAGTTACTTTCATGAGAGAACTAGGAGTAGAGAAAGAGCTAACAAAGTTATTTTAAAAGGATAAACTGCAGAATGATTGTGATGACTATGTTTTACAGCGGCCAACTTTATGAATTGACAGGACAGACTCATGTTAAGGGGACTATGGAAAAAGACAAAGATAATAAAACAAACATATGGCACTAGATAACTGATGGACAACGATCAAGTTAAATTTTTCAGTTTGATCTTATGCTTTCATGATGTTTACTGGCAGATTATTTGCAATTTAAGATAGTTATGAATATTGAAAGAGCCTCCGATAAACACTATATTTGGGGCAGTGCTTTGTGCCACACTGACAGTTTTTTGGGTAAGCATATCTCCAAAATGGTATGTAAATTCATGCATTTAAAAGACAGAACTAGAGGGCCTGGTTTTGAAAGCCCTCCAAGCAGGATGTTATCACACCAACTTCAGTGGGAGTTCCACATACTGCGAGCTTGTACAGTCAGGTCCGGAAAGATTAAAGCTGTGCTGTCTAGCTTTTTTCTTTAGTCAAAAAATTTTAAATTTTAAAAAAAGTGTCACCATAGAAATACAATCTTCCAATCAGCACCCTTCTAGTATAATGGCAGTCACTAGAAAGTACAAAGCTCATTCTGCAACACAATCTCACCTATTGCGGGCAGAGTGAGCCACCTTTTCAACAGCATCAGGCTTCAATTTAGGATCACGATAGATTAAATAACCCAGACGATCACTCTACGCATCTAGGAACAACTCCGATCTTGACTATGATGACTGAGCTTGAAGTTTACTTGTAAGGCATTCCAACTGCCTGGTCTTTAATTAGCCTCCAGTGGATGACCAGTGAACACAGACTAGCTACCACTCAAGCGTGTCACAATATAGTACTATACATTGTTCCTTTCCATACAATGCCTGGAGCTGAATGTTTGCTCAGTCAGTCTGATTTTTCATGTGTTACAGTTCCACTTTAACTCCTTTGATAAAAGGTAGACCTGATGGCACCTTCTTTTTATACTCCAGGTATTCCTCTCCAAAAAAGTTAATTAATGTAACCTCCTCCTCTTCTATTCGCTCTCTGAAGAACCTCCAGGATACTAACGTGTAGCCAATAAAACAGATGGGATTACAGAGTAAAACCTGTAAAAGGACACAAGTAGTTACAGTCCAATTCAGCCTTGCAAAACTCTACTCACTCTTGGAAAGGTTTTTGGTTGTTTGTTTGAAAGACACAAGTGAAGTTTCATTAGTTGTCCACGAAGTGCTTATCTGCAATAAGGCTTAAAAGGCCTCCATTCTCCAAAAAGCAAATTTTTAGAATACTGTTCTTGTAAGAATCACACAAGTATGACAAGTTAGTTCTCACAAAGAGCACTCGTTTCTTTCGGTTGTAATACCAGACCCAAAGAGTGTTCTGGCTCTGAGATAATACAGGCTTGGAAGACTTAAGCATATGTGGCTTTCTATATTTTTAATTTCTCTTTAAAAGATAGCAACAAACACCATCACCACTCATACAATGAAAAGGTTTATATATTTGATACTTCATATTTGTTAGAGTTTATGTCTAATGTACTACCATTAAGTTAAAAGAGTACTGTACTTGGTTTCAAGTACGTGACCTTAGTTTTATGTACATTTAGGTTAGTTTTGTGTGTCAGTTCTGCACAGTATTAACATTCAATAAGAATAAGGTGTGTGATGGCTTACTGGATGACACTTTGGAAGTAAAGATGAAAGGGAAGTCCGGATACACCCTGGAAGCTTTAAGGTCCCATGGCTAGCAGCAGTTCACACCTTCACCCTCTGAAAGTGTTCCAGCTCAAACCCACGCTCCATTGTCTCTGCTTATTTCATACAGAAAATTAAGGAGATATGGTTTTACCAAACATCACACAGGATGAAGATTTCAAAGGCCAGTAGTTTCATGACTCACAGCTAAAAGTTTGCTGGTGGAAGACGGAATGTGTCAAAATCCATACCAGGGACTCCTACAGTTGATTGTTTGCTACATAAATTATGTATTGGCTGTGCATCACTAAGAAAAACTAGAAGATCAAGATAGTGAAGTATATTTTATACAATACCTGTGTTCCAATACTCCAGTAAAACCATCCCACGTAAGATGGGTGCCGGAACCACCCATACACCCCACTTGTCACCAAAGTATGAGTCTCCGATTTCTCATTCTGAACAATATGGTTGAAGTTGGAGCCAGCTGTGAGCATGGCAGCTTTCCTCAGACAATCCCCAAAGATCACCATCAATAATCCTAGTATACTGAGCCAGGGAATCTGCTTCATTTCTGCAAGTGAATAAGTTCTGGTCACAACATGTTTTAAAAGTTTACTCTTATTACAGGTAAAAAAAAGAAATTTAGGATTAGAGGTCTAGAGTAGGAGGAGAGAAAGCACCTTCAAAATTCATTAACCTAACCTGACGCGTCCAGATCAAAGCCCCAAAATTATCATATACTATCCCAAAGAGATTGACGTGCATGCTCCTGTTGTTTTAAGACAATATATAAAATAAATGCGGTATGCATTGTACAATTTTAGTCTATAAAGATTAAACAAAACATTTGAACAAAAGTCCGATGCAATATTTACTCTTCACCATTTATAATGTCAAGGCAGCAGTGTGTCTTAACTCTTCCTGATCAATCTAAATGCAAAAGGAGAGTGGTCAGAATACACTACTAGACAGAGAATCTAATCCTGAAATTAAGCACTGTCTCTTGTTGCTTGACAAGTTGGATGGGGTTAAGCTGATGTCCTCACAGGAGGCAAATACACTGTAATAGACTTTCCTCTGAGCAACACTGAGGAAGCAAAACCCAACCTTCCTTGGTCTGACATAAGATGTTGGCAACAGGGATGCCATAAATACTTCTCCCATTCCAGAAACCTGGGTTAAAAAAAAAAAAAAAAAAAAAACAACTTTGTCTAGAAAGACAAAGAATTCCAAAATAATTTATAATTATTTGATAACATGAATCTTGCTTGAGCACTAACAAAATCCTGTCAGCAAGATATCTCCTCCTGAAAGTCTTTTTAAAAGAATGCCAAAAATTCACTGGTATTCCAGATTCTCTAAAAGTTATTCTTGGTTTCAAGAGTTGATACAGCATGCAAAGTGTTTGAGAATAAAAGAACTATCAGGACACTGTCTTAAAATCTCTCCTCCTTCAGATAATAATTGAACATGACTAATCAAGTCTAACAACATTAAGTGCCAGGTTTCATCTTTAACCATGCTTTGTTAGGATCCCACATAAAAGTATTTAAACACCAATATGCTGAATCATAACTGTACACAGAGTGAAAATCCTGGTGTCATTTAAATCAGTGGCAGAATACCAATTGCCTTCAATAGGGCCACGACTTCACCTAACACATGCATGAGAACAGTTTAATTCTAGGAATTTCTCTCCCTTTCCTTAAAATGTGTTCCATATACAGTTCCCTCAAGTGAAATGCAGCCTATATTCACCCATGGACAACTGCTTGCTCTTTAAAAACTTACCCAGAAACCTCAAATAAAGCTACTGACCTGGATAAATGATTTTTTCAATTGTGAACTCTATCCAAGAAGAGATAGCAGCTAGATTATACTCAAAACTGTGGTTTAGGAGAAAAGAATCCAAGGACAAACTTCTGGGATTATTGATCGATGTCACCAAATACTCAGAATAATGGAACAGTGACAAGGAACACATATACCTAGAAAAGAAGAAACCCACTGAATTTAAGCTGAACTTAATTTCTTGAAAAGCTCCAGTTTTGTTTTGCTGTGTTTCTTGCTGCAATCCTATGTTTTGAAATCCAGAGTATTCTGTAAACTGTTCAGCAGCATAACTAGCATTCTCCAACTCTTATCTCCCTAACATACTTGTATAGAGAGTGAACAAACACATACTTTGTATAAGGTCATGTACATGTTAAAAACAAATTTTACGGCTTTCATTTAGGAATAATTGGATGATTCAACGCATTGACAATTCAATTATATCTAATGCAAATCAAAGCAGATCAGAGCAGCTAGAACAGACCATAAGAAACATTTTACTATACCATCTAGTTCTGCAATTCCCAAGGATATTGACTAGATAACCAACTATTTCGTATCTGTAAAGTCTAGTAACAGGATAACACACCTGTCACCCACTGGTTTGACTACATACATTTCACTCCTAGCTTGCTTCAGCCTTCAGTGGGAGGCATGTCGCTTCAAAGGCCAGGAGGGAAATTAGATGTGTATGACCCATTCAATCTTTAGCTTTAGTCAGAACAAAAACCAGTGACAATTAAGTAAGTTTTCTAATGCAGTCACCAGCCTCATATGAGCAGGACTGAGAGCTATCATGCTGTTCAGCACAGGTCCCCATATAGTACTAGTTTTCAGACACTCCTGGCCTGAGCTGCAGGGCTGCCAAACACCATCCTTAATACAATATTTTCTCACCAGCCAAAGTGCTTCCACGAAGATTGCCCAAAACTCATCAGCAAGCCACATCCAAAGGCAAAGCCCAAGAAGCAGCCACGGATGGCGATCTGGAGCAAAACATAAAAAAAAGATGTTCCTCTCTCGGCTGGACAGCAGCACACCCAGTCACCCGCCCCAGTGGTGCCACTTGCCAGCGGCCAGGCACCACTTTAAAGGCTGGGACAGAGTGACACCCCACCTACGACCCTTTGGCCCTTCTCAGGCGCCCTCGGCAGCCGCCCCACAGCGGGAAATGTAGCCCCCCAAGGAAAGAAAGGAGCCGAGTCTTGCAGCCTCGGGCGGCCGCCTGCCAACGGGCAGGGCTGGTACGAGCGGGATAGGGGGTTGGGGCGGAGGTGCCCCAGGCCCCGCTGGGCGGCAGAGGCGCCCGCCCGGCCCGCACCTTATAGAGCGGCGGCCGGTAGAGCAGCAGCAGCAGTGCGTTAATCCCCGCCACGTGCAAAGCCAGGGCCGCCCGGCCTTGGAGCCCCGGCCCGGCCAGCAGCGCAGCGGGCGCCTGGAGCAGTAGCGGCAGTGCCACCACCGACGCCCCGAGCAGGAAAGCGGCCAGACTGGCCCGGGCCTCCGCACCCAGCGACCCCACGGCGGCGGCCATGACAGCAGCCGGCAGCATTTGCGCCGCCGCCGGCCGCGCGAGAGTTGGGCGCCAAGGTCCGCGAGACTATCACCCATAGCCCCATCAGTCACAAGTCTCGCGAGATGAGCGGTGGCAGGCCCAATCTCACAAGGCAGCCCCTGAGAAAAATCCCGCGAGATTTCCGTAGGGGTTAAAGCGAGGTAAAGGGGGTCGGTCACAGTCTGTATCATCGTGTTACTGCCTGAGACCTGCCCGGCCAGCAGCTCCGTTCCCTAGTGCCCCGCCCACAGGGCCTTGGGGGCGGGGCTTGGCTCGGCTCGGCTCGGCTCGGCTCCGGCAGGTTGCGGGGAAGCGCCCATCAGACCGTCACCGCTCCAGCGCTGCTGGCGTGAAGCGCTGGCGAAGGGCCGGGCCGCTGGGTGGATCAACGCTGTTCCCACTCTGCCGCCCGGTCCCGGAGCGCTGCGCTGTACGTAGCGTGTCAGCCCCTTCGGCCGACCCGTTGTGCTGTGCTGTACAGCGCCGTGCGCAGTGGGCGGCCGGGGCGGAGAAGCTCCCCTAGAGGCGATGCTCGTCGAGACCAGATGCTGGCACCCCGGTCCCCTCTTCGCCTGCCACGGGATCGCCCTGGGTACCCCGAAAGGCTGGGGGAGACAAATGACAAATTAAAAGAACCCACATTTTATTTTCAGAGTCTCGAGGTGTAAAGCAGTTTCATGGACTATGGGGTTTGACTCTGGATTTTTGACTCTGTGGGTTGGTAATACTGCAGCAATGTCAAGGACAGGAAAAGAAGAGCTCCCTATGCAATAAAACATACATTCCTCATTGCATCTTCAGGTCACCGGATTGTACAAAAATTAGTATCAAAGTGGCTGATTCTTGACTAATTGTTCCGTTAAGAAAAACAAACAAGGAGCCCTGTGGCACTTTTAAGACTAACAAATTTATTTACTGTGAGTTTTTGTGGGAGAAAATCCCACTTCATCAGATGCTTGAAGTGGGATTTTCTCCCATGAAAACTCATGTGATAAATAAATTTGTTAATCTTTAAAAGTGCCACAGGACTCCTTGTTTGTTTTGCTGAACTAGACTAACATAGCTACTCTTTGGAACTTGTTCATTAAGAAGAAATCTATCTTTATGAATAGTGTCCCACTAGCACGTGGTTGAATTATCTCATTTATTCTCATTTTATGTGTAACTAGGGTGGCATTACTCTGGATTTACACCAAAAAGTTACTCAAGATTTATAAGTGAAATTACCAGTGGGCCCATAGGTTTTTTCAGTGTTGCACAAGCACTGTAGAGGCAATGGATTATACTGCCGAGAACAGAGGAAGCGGGAATACCATGCTGGTTTTACCCAAAGATTCCTGCTACAAGAGGGGAATCTGTGAAGCAGTAAATGCTGCAGCAGAGCCTGTTGGCCCAGACAACAATAAAATAAAAGGCCTGAGAGAGTGTCAACTGCCTTGAGTGTCACGGGTTGTGTCATTTGCGATTGTCTGAATGACTTGTAACTTGATTCACATTTTTGTAACCATGTGGTGTCGTGGACACTAGAGGGGGCATGTGCTCCAGTCTACCATTTCAAAATAAGTGAGGGAATATATGTTTACAGATGTGAATCTATGAGTGCTAGTGAATCATTGCAAAGAGCACTGATTTCAATATCTGCCTATATGTCTTTAGTGATTTGAGACCTAAGTACTTTCTTTTTTCTAAAAGTTTTTCAGATCACTTTTACATAATTTACATTTTCAATTTTCAAACTTTTCCTGATAAACTAAACTACCATCTCTTAGAACTACTCTAATTTAGGTTAATGGGTCCAGCACATACTCAGCACCTCTGAAAATCAAGCTCAAGGTCTCCAGTTGGGATCCCAAAAACTGAGGCACTGGAAACAAGTGGCCATTTTTGAACATTTCAATCGTATGTGCCAGCCTCCACGCTGGTGTACCAGACTGATCATTAACCAAAATGAGCTGTGATTTGTCTCATAAAAACGATAAGCTCTTCAAGGTGGGGTGCTTGTCTTCTTGTAAAGTCACATGTATCTGTGGTGAATATATAAAAGAAAAGTAATCTGCCATTTGAAACCAGAAATTCTTGTTTTTAACTGAACCCTTAGCATTCAGTACAGCTAGTTGTGGGTGGCTGAAACCTAGAAACATACTCTTTTGGGTGCATTCTAGCTTGTGCAGATTAAACTCTAAAACTTCTGCGAATTCCGCACACTTTATCAAAGAATTGGCCCAAAGTATGTAAATTATATCCAAACAATAGAGCAGGGTAAATATTTAAAGATTTAGAGCCAGTTGGAACTACACACAAAAGGCTCAAACAATGGGGTCTTTCTGAATTCACTCCTCAATTCTTGCAAAACCCAGTTCAGTCTTGATTCACTTCCTTGATTCACTCCCTTGCCTCATTATGTGGCATCAAATGGAGTTTTGCTGTCAGGTGGCTCATAGCCAAAAGATTTGAGAACTTCAGCCCTAGCAGAATTCCCAGGAGCAGGCTGACTTATTTCAGTGTTTGTAGTCTGCTAACGTCAGTCGTGATTGATAATCAGTAGTTAACTGACTGAAATGTAGCTGGAGGCCTGAATTACAGTGTCATGTGACAAAAGAGAAAAGACTGTTGACTTTGGTCTTCTGTCAAGCCCTCAACTTTTCTAACTCTCACAGCTTTATTGTAATGAGTGACCAGGTTTCTACTGAGACCCTGTCGTTCCCAGCTTTGCTGTCCTCAGGCTTTCTACAATACAGGAAAAATTAGAGCATTCATATCTGTCTCTAAAAAAATGTGCCATAAGCTTAGCAATGAAGGCGACTACGTAAGTCTCTTAGGCCCCCCCCCCAGCTATGAAATCAAAGTCTTCTGAAGTTGGGAAACGTATAGCACAACTGTTCTCAGAAGGAGAAGCAACAGTATCATGGGGGGAGGGGGAACACTACCTTTTTTCTTTCTTTGCTCCATAATAAAAATAACTATCTGTAGCTAGTGGATTTGATTTCCCAGCTAAAACAATGACTCAAGCAAAAGGAAATGTGGTCACTCAACATATTGCTCTTACATACCAGGGCACTACAATTTTGAAGGACATCATTGTTTTCATAAACATTAATATTATTGTTAAAGATCAAAGTGCACCTCAGCATTTAAACATTCACCAGCAGACCTCAGACTTTAATCAAAGTGTGTCCGCATATAATATCAATCAAAAGATAGAAAACAGTTTGCAGCAGATAAATGTGCAGCATTTAAAGTAACCCTCAAATTAGAAGCTCATTGGTAAAAATTGAGACGAGCAAACCCAAGCAACCATATAAGAGCATGGAGTCCTGATTCTGATTTCACAGCAGCTGCACATTAATATCATTTCATTGTCTCCAGTGGAGTCACTTTTGATTTATAGCGGTGTAAGAGAGGAGAGTCAGACCCAACATTTCCAAGCATTCTTTATGCCATAGATTGATGCAGTCGAGAGATATTTATATATGCATTTTCTAACTGCTTGCTGAGAACCACATATACAGCTCCCAGAGCAGCCTTGGGTGAACATGGAATTTGGTATATTCTTCAGCTCTGTGTGAGGTAACATTTGGCAGGGGGGAGAGTGTAGAGCCCATTAATACGGTGCTGCCTCCCAGGCCGGAGCGTGACCAAGAGTGAATAGAAGCTCTCAGCCCAGCTCTGGAGATCATCTTCTCACAGCCAGAGCAGAACATTGCACATTAGCAACATTTTTCGGTCAATTTTCCACTGTTTAATACTCCTCACCACACAAGTTGTTCAAATCCAGCCAGATGTAGCATATAGAATAGGCAAATCCAGAGAGAGGTTTGGGGATATGTTGAACCATCAGGAGCCTTTTCATGTAGTCATTCATTAAACACAGCCTGCTGTGCAAGAAATAGCCATGTAATTAAAATAATAGGTGGGAAAACCAGGCACACGATTAAAGGTTGGGCCTGGAAGGAGACGAAGATTGATAAGTAACCATTAGATCAGAAGAAAGGTTTCTAAGCCCTTTTCTTCCTGACCTAGTCTGAATCCAGATGAGATTCTTTCACCCTTTTTATCACTTGCCCAACGTATCCTCAGAAGATGAGGATATTTTCTTTTGCCTCTTAAAATTCTGTTTTGCAACATGCTCGCTCCCACCTCAAGGAGTTTGCAGAAAGAAGCATTGCTGAGACCACCAAGTCTTTGGAAGTCCAGGGAAATCTGACTCCCAAACAGCTTGCTGGAGACATCCTTGATATATTTCAATGAGTAATAGTTATAGATTGTGGCTGATCCTCTTGTACAAGGAGACTCCCTCTGTCCCCTTCTTTGCATGGTCAAGCACAAGGGCCAGCAGACACTGGTATTGCTGTCCCCTGCTATCCTACAGCACCTTGAAGAGGGAAGGAGAAGAATGAGGCCACAGCCCTGCTGGGTGGGGACCTGTGCACATGGGGGAATATGCTGGGGCCACTGAATAGGGGAGTAGCAGGTGCACATTGTATGCATGCTGGGCAGCTCTGAGGGTCAGATTTCCACCCCAAGTGTCTAGAAATCAGCTCCATGCTGCCCCTAACTCTGGCCTCTGCCCTAGCTATGCTTCATGTAAATAAGAACTAGACTAACGAAGCCCTGCAGTTAAAAAATTAAGCACCAAAAAGTCAGGAAATGCTGAATTCTAGTGGAATGCTGCAACTTAACTTTGGCCTTTTGGGCCTTTGTACAGCAATGTGAGCTTCAAAGCCATGACCACATGCAGCATTTCACATAATGCAACAGAATATTAATGCAAACAAGTTCACGTCACATTAAGGTCACAATGTTCAGCCCTCAGAAGTCTAGAAAACAAATGCTGAGGTTCCCATAGTACCCTTAGCTCACACACTGGCCACATGGCCACTAACACCCCCTCACCTTGTTTTGGAGACAGAGGGAATCAGTGAGTAGCTCTGGTCTCCAAATGAGTTGATGACAAAGCTCTCGTTAACTTTAGTGGGCATGAAACCCTACATGTGTGAGGCATCAGGGAGGATCATGGGAGAAAACCTGGCCCCTTTTGCCCCACCTGCAACACTCCCATTGGCTTCCAAGGCACCAGGATTTCACTCCCTGATTTTTGAGTAGGGCCCAATACTGCTTGCCTCTTGCCTGAGTAGGGATTGCAGGATGAGGCTATTGTTTGTGTGAAATTGTTGTTATTAACCCAGTTTACAGAGAACTGTCTCCTCTCTGGGGACCATGAGTCAAGGGGTGTCCAAAGGCTCATTGAGAGTCAGTAGTGATTATCAGCTGGTCTGAAAGGAGCTCAGTTTTGCAGTCTCTTTAATTACCCTCTGCACTTCACCAAATGCCCTTTGCTTCCTTTGTTCTAGTGAGATCAGCATAACAAGGATCATTTGGTTGCTAAAAGAATCTCCTTAGAAAGACTTGCAGAAGCCATCAGGGGTTTATGACGAGGAAGCATAACATTAGGTGACAAATTACCCTAAGCAAGAACTGGGGCTTCCCCTAACAATACAGGCCCTGCCTAATTCTCACCACACTTTCTCTTTGACAAGCTACCAGCAACAATTCTCTTTCCAGTCCTGTAAATTCGCTTTGTGGTTGGAAGGAGTTCTCCTCCTCCCTGCAATAGTTGAATCTTTAGGATTATGGCAAGCCTGTATTTACAAGATTAATAGTAGTGTTAGGGCACCAGATTTGCTGACTGATTGGTTTTTGTAGATTAATGGGGCCATGGTTTCAGCCCTCTAAGGAGACATCCCATTACCAAGTGTTGTGGGTCCAGACACATCAACTGGACAGGCTGGGAAGCTGGTGTGGTACCGGCTGTCCCTTTGCTCCGACTGCTGAGTTCCTGTGTTGGGGGGCTGTGCCTGTGACTTATTATTGTGTGGTACTTGTACGTCAGCCTCGCCTAAGGGCCCCAGCCTGAAGTCAGCCCGGAGAAGAGGGGTTGGGAGGTAGGGGGAGGCATGGAAAGGGGTGCAGAAGGAGGGGACGCTTCCCCTCGCAGGCCCGGGAGCGCTGGCTTTGAAGGGCAAGTCGGGAGCATCCCCCTCTCCAGTGTCAGAGCCCCGGACTGGCCGGGGCTTTGCACAGAAACACCCCGCCGGGCTCTCCCCAGCGTGGCGGGGGCGCTGCTGGCACCCCGCGCGGGGCAGCCGGGGCGGGTCTGGCTCCTCTGCGCGCACAGGCTGGCCCCACCGCGGCCCCCGAGCTGGCAGGGCATTGAAAGGCCGGAGGCGGGGCCGCGATTCTCCACGCTGCGAGGTGCCGACCTGCCTGGGAACGCCTCCCCGAGCGGCCCGGGCCAGGGAGCTCCGGCAGCCCCGCCCCGGCGGGGGGAGAAGGAGCCTGCCGGGCAGGGGCTGCAGCCAGCCGTGGAGACGGCGCGAGGGGGGCGGCCCCCCCCCCGTTTGGCCCCTCCGCCTTACACCCTGCCCCGGCCCCAGCCCAGGTGTGCGCCCGGCTGCGGGAAACCGGGAGCGGCGGACAGCCGTGGCCCCGGGGGCTGCCCCCTTCATTGGGCATTCTGGGCGCGCCCTCCCCAAACATCTGGGGTTTTGTGCTGGGGACCAGACCTAATCGGCTATTATCCGCACCTTGACAGGAGTGAGCCGGAGGAATTCGGGCTTTGAGGCAATCGGGAAGCGAGGTGAAGCCGGGACCGCCTCCCTCCCCTCTGCCCCCCGCCGATTCCCACGTGGGCTGGGGAAGGGGCTGCAGCCAGCAGGGACAAAGCCAGCGCCGGAGAGCGGCGATCCCAGCGGTTTGCACGGGGCAGGGCAGGGGAGAAATGCGGGCCTGGCTTGTTCCGGGTGTGGACAAGGAGGCGGACCGAGCGATCTGGGCCCGGGATTTCTCCGCTCGGGCCTTCGCAGCCTGAACCCCGCACGCTTTCATGAAACATGTGTAATTCGGTGTGGCGGGTTAGAGCGGGGAGATCTAGCCCCGGCACGCTTTGAATGGCGAGAGGCAGAAAATTGCTGCATTGTCCGGGCGTTAGGGCGGCTAATCCGGCCTGGCCTCCCCGTGCCGAGCGTGAAACGCGGCCAGAAAGGATGAATTGCTCGCCCTGGCTGGCACGTCTTCATCTCCCCAGCCCGCCTGGCAGGGGGGAGTCCAGAGCCTTGCCCGGGGGCTGGGCCGCGTGCGGACAAACCCTCGCTAATTAGCAGTTCCCCGGAGGCGGGACTCGACCTGTCCCTGCGTCCAACTCGTGCTGGAGGGATCGCGCAAAAAGGGGCAGGGCGGGAGCGCTAAGCGGATGCCAGGGAGGCTAAAGGGACCCGAGCGACCGGGAGCAAAGAATCCACTTTTATTTGCCAGCACTGGGGCTGTGCACGGCGCTGTACAGCGACTCGCAGTCCCGGTCCCCACAAGGCCGAGAGCCGCGGGGCACAAGGAGCCTTGTGAGCGCTCGGGGCCGCGCATCCAGGGCCTGGAGAGATCAGGGATTTGCTGCCTAATGCCGACCCCCGAGCCCTCCAAGCTGGGCGGCGGTCCCGAGCCCTTACAGCAATTGAAACAAACAGACGGGACGGACTTTTACATCTTTGTGAGAGTCGTTTTAACCCCCCTCTGCTCGCCCATCTCAAAGGCGGCCCCAGGATCCCCCTTCCCCCAGCCTGCCCGCCCCCAAGCCAGTGCCCCCTTTAGGGAGGTGCTCAGCGCCTGAATGCCTGCATTGAAATGTAAAACGAGGGCCCGTATAAATCCTGTCTTCCTCCCCCGGCCGCTAACGGCCGCTTATTCCCAGAGAGGGGAAAATGGTCACCCAGCCTGGAGGGCCGGAGAAATCGCCGCTCTGCAGCTTCCGCAAGGTTAGTTCGCAGCAGAGCCGGGGGGGAGAGTAGCTGGGGGCGGCACAGCAAAACGCTGTGACATTTTCGTTCCTCACCCCAGATTTCCAAACCCCTGATGGAGAAGAAGAGACGAGCCCGGATTAACGTCTCTCTCGAGCAACTGAAGGCGCTGCTAGAAAAGCACTATTCCCACCAAGTGAGTGTGTCGCCCCCCACACACACACGCAGAGCCCCCAGGGCGCCCTGGCCATCGCAGTATCTAAACCCCGTGGGCACGTCTCGCCCCCATTTGCAGGGCTGCGCCCCTGCAGCGGCTCCTGTCCCTTTCGGGGCGTTATGCAGAAGGTGGGTCTCTCTTCCCTCCCCAGATCAGAAAGCGTAAACTGGAGAAGGCGGATATCCTGGAGCTGAGCGTCAAGTACATGAGGAGTCTGCAGCACTCTGCCCCAGGTAAACCGGCGCGAATTCGGATGGAAACACCGAGTTACGTGCTCTCTCTGTGCGCACCAAAGGGATGCGAATCCAATAGCCCCGATGCGAGGAAATAGCCAACCCGCGGGGGTTACCGTTGGGTGGGCTCCGTGAGCGCCTCGAGAATCTGGTTTGAAATTGACTCCGGATTTCGGTCAAGCCTGAACTAGAGTCCAGAGCTGGCCTGTGGATGGCGCCAGAGCCCCATGTAGACACGATCCTGCCGGCCCCTTTCGCTCTGTCAGTTGCGGCTTTGCTCGTTTTCCTTTTCTATGAAAGCCTCGGCGCCCCGCGGCTCACTAGGCTGGGGCGGAGCAGTCCCGGAGTAGCCCGTGGGCGGAACCGGACCCTGGGGAAGTGGTGGCGGGCGTTGCAGGGGCGGTCTGGCCATGGCCACTCCTCCTTTCTCCGGAAAGCCCAGAGCCTCGGGGTCCGGGGACAGCCCGGAGCCGGTAGGGCGAGCCGTGCGCTCGGGCACTAGGGCGCAGGGAGGGTCCCCAGCCTGGCCCTGACAGTGCTGCGGGGGCTGGGCCCGGCTGGCACCGACGGGGCGGGCTGGGCTGGGCTGCGCGCCCCGTTCCCCTCACCGGCTCTCCTCTGCGCAGGGGCCCCGCTGTGGAAGAGCGCGGACTACCAGGCAGGCTTCCGCAGCTGCCTGCATGGCGTTAACCAGTTCCTGCTGCGCTCCGAGGAGGCCAGCGAGGCGCCCTGCTTCCACCTGCTGCAGGAGCTCGCCCGGGCCCTGCCGGCCGCCAGCGGCCCCGGCTTCAGCACCACGGACAGCGGCGCCAGAGGGCCAGGCGCAGAGCAGGGGGCACATCTGCCCAGGCCCTTCACGCAGCCTCGAGCCCGCGGCCCTCCCAGCGCGCAGCCCGCGGAGAGGCCCGGCAGCCGAGCGAGGACGGACGGGCCCGAGCCGGGCGGATCCCGGGAGCAAAGACCCTGCGCGGCCGGAAGCCAGGCGCTGTGGCGGCCCTGGTAGCGCGGCCCGGCTCGGGCTAGGCAGGATTTGCCCGGGGATCCTTCCTGGCGCCGGCTCCCCCGGCGGGAGACGCGCAGCCCCGGGCTCTTTGCTCCTGCGGGTCCCTCCCAGCGCTGCTGTCCGCGGAACCGCGCTGTCTCCGCTCCCCCGTTGTAAATAAACTGGCTCCCCCAGCTGGCCTCGGTCTCCGTTTCTCTTCCCGGAGGTGGAGCTGGAGAGAGGAACCCCGGCCGGCTCCCCGCCCGATCCGCGCCGCAGGCGGGTCCCTCCAGCAGCCCGAGGCGGGCAGAGCTGGTGCAGCTTAACACGCTTGAACCGGCGGCGCAAAGGCGGCGAGGGTTGGATCGCGGCGCCGGCCACGCAGAGGAACCGGCGGCTCGGGTAGAGCGGAGCGGCGCTGCCAAGCCAGTGTTTCCGGGGGCCTGTGGGAAGCAGCCAGGGGTTCGTGTAGAAAAGCCGCGTGGCTCAAATCCAAAACACCGCTGCCGGGAGAGTGTCCTTGGGCGGCTACATATCTCACCCCCGCAGGCCAAAGAGCCAAACGCGACTGTGCCTGAGGTTGTCCCGCATTAGACGCCGCCAGGACCCGCCTGGCGACGGGCGACTCCTTCTCAGCGCTGGCGAACGCACAGTCCCGCCTTCCCAAACCGCCGTGCGCAGCTCCCTGCGAGCCACCCTCGGGCAGCCAGAGCTGGGGCCTCACCGGCGCCCTCCTAACCAGCTGCAGACCATCACCGCCTCAGCACCTTCCCTGCCCTGGGAAAAGCTGCGAGAACACGAGGCCATGGGCCTCTAGATAAGCCACTTACTGAACCAGGCAGCGAGGATTGATGAGTGCGTCCTAATTAGCCAGGGTCAGCCTCTAAGGCCGGAGGGCTTTTACTTCCAACCTCCCTAGCAAAAGCAGCCGGGAGGCACGCCAGCCTGATCCCCTGATCAGTAACCCCTGACCCCTCCTACCGCGAAGGCTGCAGGAAGAAGGAGGGGAAGGCAGGAGCCTTGAACCTCCACAAGTTCAGGCCGCAGCACCTGGACTGGGTTAGTGCATGGGCAGTACCAGCTGCACAGGGGTTGTTGGTTTCCAGGGATTTCCCCAATAACTCCCCTCCTTCACTGCAGCTCTGAGTACCGCTGACTTAGTGAAGGATTGTGGCTCTGGCCGAGTTTGCACTACAGAGTTTTGTGGACGCAAGTTACACTAGATAACTGCTGCTGCGCCTCCTCCCCATGCTCCTGTTATCAGTGGCGTGCATTCACAGCACAGCCCTTGCATCTGCACTGGGAGCCGTGCACCGGGGGTAGCTATCCCACTGCACAACTACACACCAGGTTGGCAGTGCCTTAGGGGACAGGCAGTGTCACAGCATGAAGGTTTCTGAATGCCGTCCTTTAATGGCATCCTATTAGATTGACAGCCACTTCTCAACTGCCCTGGCAGCCGAGCCCACATTGCTGAACAGAAGCACAGGAAGCCCCCAGAAAAGGGGGCGGGAGAGCATGGGACAGGGAATGAGTGTGTACGTGAGAAAGAGGCAGAGACAGTGCGGGTTGGGGGATTGTACACACGCTGTCTCTAAGTTCAGACACCAGCCGGGGCAAGCAGTCCTGAGACAGAAGCTGGTGCATAAACAGCTGGTGTCCCTGAGTCTTGCACCCCAGATCTGCAGACAGGGCCATATTAAGGGGCCCTAGGCTGCCCAGTTTTGTGGGGGGTTCCCCCACTGTGGGCATCCCCCCATGGTGGGCCCCTTCTGCCTAGGGCCCCAGACCTCACCACCATGGCCTGGGGACAGGGTGGGGTCCTGGGCCAGAGGCCACGGTGTTCCTGCCTCCAGAGCAGCTGTCCTGCCCCCAGGGGTGGGGCCAGTTGGCACGAGGTCACAGTGCCCCAGGGACAGAACCAGCTCACTGCAGGGCAGCCTCCAATGGCAGCTGCCTTCCGGGGCCCACAATGCTGTTGGGCCACCATGCCAGGGAACTGTGGGGCGCATGAAAGGGGTGGGCACCTGCCTTGGGCGCTGGAAGCTGAGCAGTGCAGCAGCATTCAGACCAGTCAGCGGAGCGGGCATGGTTGGCATTATGTGACAGCTCCTGGAGCCCAGTTACAGAACACAGCCTCAACCCTGGCACTTCCTTCCCCTGACTTTGCTGCAAAAAACAACACACCTCTCCTCCAAGTGGTTTTTATTTTGTTGACAAAGCAGGGGAGTTTTGTCAGCGGGGGAGCACTGGAGTGTGTGCACCACCACTGGTTTGTCGCCAAAACTGACTTGTGTCAACAGCCCTCTGGGTAGGGGCCCAGTTACGGTTCAGCCCTGCACGGGCCCAGGCACCCCAGGGGGACAAAAGGCGACTGCATGTCCTGCCCCACAGAACTGACAAGCTTCGCCTTTCTGAGTACTCTCCGGGAGCCTTTCCTCAGCACAGCTCTCTAGCCCCTTTCTGGTAGGAAGGAGAGAGCAGGGGCATAGGCTATTGTCCCCACTATATTTCAGCATTTGTTTCAGAAAAGCAGCCTCAGGCTACTGATTCCAAGCCCCAAATGTAGCAGCTTTATATGCCAAAAACTAACAGGCAACATTTAACCCTCCCCAGGCGACTTTCACCCAGGTGAGTGCTTTGAAGTATCACCAACTGTGCGCAGGTGCACGCGCGCACACAGAGAAAGAGAGAGTGCACTTACAATTCTGTGAAGCTGCTTCCAAGTCAGAACTCTTGTGCTGCATATCCAGTGTGCCAATAAAGTTGTACATTTAGCAGAAATTTACAAGGGCATTGCAGAGAAACTAAACGAATTATTTGCATCCGTCTTCACTGCAGAGTATATGAGGGAGATTCCCAAACCTGAGCTATTCGTGTTAGGAGCCAAATCTGAAGGATTGTCCCAGACTGAGGTGTAAAGAGAGAAGATTTGGAAACAAATGGAGAAATTAAACTGAGTCGCCAGGACAAGATGGTATTCACCCCAGGGTTCTGAAGGAACTCAAATATGAAATTGAAGAACTACAAACAATGTCCCCTGTCACTTAACACAGGCTTTGTACCAGAGGACTGCAAGGTAGCTAATGTAACATCTATTTTTTAAGAAACTCCAGAGAGGATTCGGGCAGCTTCTTTCCAGTAAGCCTAACTTCAGTACCAGGGAAATTGGTTGAAATTATAGAACAGTACAGAATTATGAGATACATAGATGTGTACAACATGTTGGGAAAGAGTCAACTCAGCTTGTGAGATGGGAATCATGCCTCCCCAATTGACTAGAATTTTTTGAGTTTCAACAAGAACGGGGACAAGGATGAACCAGTGAACATAGTGCACATAGATTTTCAGAAAGCCTTTGATGAGGTCCCTCACCCAAGACTCAAACAAAGTAAGCACTCATGGGATCAGCCTTACACAAGATAGTTAAGTCCAAAACTGACTGTGAAGTTACAAAGGGATCTCACAACACTGGATGACAATGCAAGAAAATGAAATTTAGTGTTGATAAATGCCAAGTAACACACATGGGAACATATAATTCCTACTATACATACAAAATGATGGGTCTAAATTTGCTGTGCCCCCCACCCCCATTCAGAAGCTATCTTGGCGTTACTGTGGATAGTTCTCTGAAAACACCCACTCAATGTCCAATGGCAGTCAAAAAAGGTAACAGTGTTAGTAACCATTAGGGAAGGGATAAATAATAAGCCATAAAATAGCATAATACCACTATATAAATCTATGGTACACCCACACCTTGAATACTGTATACAGTTCTGGTCATCGCATCTTAAAAAAGACATATTAGAATTGGAAAAAGTACAGAGAAGGGCAACTAAAATGATTAAGGGTATGGAATAGTTTCCGTATGAGGAGAGATTTAAAAAACAGACTGTTCATTGTAAAAAAAAGAGATGATTGGGATGGGGGTGATTTACAGAAGAGGTCTATAAAATCATGAATGGTATGGAGAAAGTGAAATAGAAAGTGTTATTTATCCCATCACATAACAGAAGAACCAGAAATTGTTAGGCAGCAGATTTAAAACAACCGTAAAAAAGTATTTCTTCACAGGATGCTCAGTCAATCTGTGGAACTCTTTACCTGGGGATGTTGTGAAGGACCAAAGTATATCTGGGTTAAAAAAATAACTAGATAAGTTCATAGAGGATCAGTCCATCATGCTATTAGCCAAGATGGTGAGGGATGCAACCCCATGCTCTGGATGTCCCTAAACCTTTGACTGGGGTGACAGGAGATGGGTCACTTGATAATTGCCCTATTCTGTTCATTCTCTCTGAAGAACTTGGCACTGGTCAGAAGACAGGACGCTGGGCTAGATGGTTTCACCCACGATGGTCATCCTTATCTGCTTATGACAGCACCCAGTGCTGCAGCCATTTGTATTCTGAGTGAACCCAGCATCAAGCACCATCTGGGAATGTTGCTCGTCTCTCATGGCAAGATGCTGTGTTATCTACGGCTTTCCTACAGCCTCAGCAATGCCCTGTGGTGACAGAAGAGACCATTGCTTTTGGGGCCCCACTTTGAGACTCTCTTAATGGTCCTGAATGGCAGAACACTGAACACCCCCCCAACCCACACCTCTGAAAATTGGCTTCATTTTTGGAACCAAAACCACCTACTCCTGAAAAACATAGGCCTAGCTCTTTGATCTCCTCCTCTTCCAGGCTAAGAGATTCTACTCTTTTCACTGCTCCTTTGCTTGGATTTACTTTCATCCTACTGAAACGGAAGAGTGGATTTGTATAAAATACTTTGAAAGTTCTGACGCCTTTTAAAATCACCTTAGCAATGCTTATTAGACTGCACTGATACAGTTGGGGGCATCCCTATGGGAAACCACCCTGGGTCAGCAGGAGTAGAACACGATCACCACCACCAACTAGGCATAGTCTTCTAGGGACCATAGGCCAGCCAGGTGCACCCCTTTGCCAGTGAATGGAGAGTTAGTGAGAACACTAAGGGCAAGTCTATACTGACGGCAGCAAAGTCACCACCATCAGCGTGATCTTCAGTTTTCAATTGAGGCGTCTGTGTAGACACGCTCAATTGATAACCGAACCGGAGCTGGAACTCCAGCTCCGTAACTGCACTTACACTCCGCCGAGCAGATGCCATTTCTGGTTGGCTTAATGTAGTGTGTAGGGAGGATTTAAGAAGTTGGCGGGAGATATGCAAAGTCTTTTACGTACCTTGCGTATCTCCCGTCGACTGCCGCTGAAAACGGTGGTAAGTGTAGCCTAGGGCTAACTCCAAACTGCAGTTCCTTTGGCACAGTGACCTCAGCTGGTGGAAGTCTTGTTGAGGACTGCAAGGATCATGCTTTGCAGTTGCAGGAGGTGAGCAAGGCCCTGACTTTGCATGATCAGTAACACACTGCTCCCTGGAAGAGGGACTTGCTGTTATGGGCTGCATTGAGATGCAAACCGTAACCTCTGTTGCGATCTCTTCTGCCCTTCACAAAGCCCCCGTGCACACATTGCATGCTGATAGCCATGTCACCATCCCCAGGGGCTCTCCCAGATATGAGCTTTCACCAACATGTGAAACAAACAAGGAGTCCTGTGGCACTTTTAAAGACTAACATTTATTTATCACATGAGCTTTTGTGGGAGAAAATCCCACTTTGTCAGGCGCTTTGACTTGCAGTGAGCCAGATCCGCAAGTGGTACAACCCTGCACAGTGACATCGGCTTCTGGCTCTGCCCATTTACACCAGGATCTGGGTATGCCTTGGCAGGAACATTGACCTGTTTGTTGATTAGATGCTGTCTAGGAAAACCCGCCACTCCCCCAAATATAATCGGACCTGTGCTGCTGGCATTTACTAAGGCCTGTTACTTTGCAAGTAACTGCAGCCTTTTTGCTCCCAGTCTGCCTTCATGCTCAATAGGGCTCGCTCCAGGTACCTCCAGGGCGTGTCTCACTTCACACATGCACAAAGCAGCACTAATTCTGCACTAAATAGACAGTAATGTTGAGTTACACGGTAACAGAAGTGTTTCTCGAGCAGGAGATTTCCCAGATTACAGACCTGTACGTACAAGACCAATATCCTAACATTGCAACTCTTTGTTGTCTGCTTTCCACATGCCAAACACTGAAAGCCAATTCTAGCAGCTTCCACAGGTCCACGGTGACTGCCCCCCTGGCTCTAACTCTGCACAGAGCAACCATGCTGACTCTTCTCCCTGAGTGCCCTGGCAGTCGTGAAATATAGAAGATCCTTCCAAAGGGAGTGCTTTCTCCCCTCTGTCTGTGTAAGATTTGCATCCAGTGTCCATCACCGTGTTATCTGTGCTGCACAAAGCCCAGAGCAGCAGGCCTTTCTCTCCAGGGCAGAGAACATATGATCACTAAAGACAAGATGCAACAGGTGAGGGCCGCAAAACACTGGGGTGGGCGGGAGGAATTCCAGCATCTTTACTGAAGACCAGCCATGGGTCCAGTGTGCAAGTCTTGAGGTTTAACATGCCCCATACAGGCAGCCCTCCCATCCCATCCCATCCGTGCTTGTGCAGGGCTCGTAATAAAGTCACAAGCTGCGAGTAACTGGCAGACTGCATCTGTAAAAATGGGCTGCTTTAGCAGGAGCCCAGAGCCAGTAGCGGGACATCATGCAGCAAGCTGAATCCCACTAACGCCCTCTAGCTATTCAATCAGCCTGGCCAGGCCCTGGGCACCCAGCTCCCACCCTCTAATCACCAGCACCCCTACACCTCCACCACCTCCAGGGGCTGTGCACAAGCCATAGGGAGCTGCTGAGAGAAGGAAGGGCAGGAATTTCTAGCGGCTCCCTGGACTGACTCCTGGGATTTTCACTTGGGCTTGAAACCTGCACTCAGAGGGTGCATCTACACTTGTAGATTAAGTCGACTTAAGCTAGCTTAAGTCGACTTAATTTACTCTGCGTTTACACTACACTTTCGTTAAATCGACTTAAGGAAAATTTAAGTCGACTTTGTAAAACCTCATTTTAGGTCGACTTTCTAAAGTCGATTTAAGCCAGTGTAGACGTGGAGTAGCCCTAAGTCGACTCTAAGGCAACTTAGCGCTCCCCAGGACTCCCCCTCTGCCCTCCCTGCCAGGGTGGCTGGCACAGCCACAGCCTGGCGTGCCCTCCCACAGGGCAGGGCAGAGCCCTGCCCACATTGCCCCTATGCCCTGCCAGGGTCCCTGTCCCCCTTTGCCCCATTGTACCCAGGTACAATGGGGCAAAGGCTGAGCCCTCTGGCACTTGGCAAGGGGTGCCCCCCTGCCACCGTGGACCACTCCCAGGTCCACCTAGCCCCTACAAGTTGACCTAGGTGTCCAGTGTGGACGCTGTAGGTCGACTTTGTAGGGTCCCCCCAAGTCGACTTAAAATGTAGGTGTGGACATGCTAAGTCGACCTACATTTACAAATGTAGACACAGCCAGAGGGAGCACTCAAGGAAAAGAAAAAGCTCTGCTATTAACATGACCCTGGGACTGGTCAAGGGGCAGAAAGGAGCCGATGGCTGGAAGAAAAGGGGCACTGGGGCTGCATTGCCACATTCCCCACTTCAGCCGTCCTGTTGCAGGAAGAGCTCAAGGCCAAGGCCTAGGCACCTCTTTGTGCTGCAAGCTGCAGCCGTGGCCAGCCATTCACTCTCTTTGCTAAGCGCTGGCATCTGTCAGAGGTTGCAATGGGCAGTAGTTGGAGCAGCACAACCAAGGCCATGTAGGTACAGAGTGTCCCAAGATGGCCGCCTGTCTCCCTCCTTGGGTACTTCCATGGTTATTTGTACTCAAATGTTCACAGGGCCAGAGCACTTCGTCAGATAGGCAATCGTTTATTCTGTAGCACAGGGCCTGACAGCTGCTAATTCCTCACAGATTACACCAGGCGCATGGTGTTTTACTGCTCTCAGTGATCCAGCAGCTCTTTGGCATGAGAGGCCTTGACTATCTTCTGTACAGAGAGATTTGTGTATACACACACGTGTATATAAAGAGCAGTTCTGCCAGATTTAATTGATACCTGTGCAAACCTGAGCCCAATCACCCTGCTACACCCCAGAAACAGCTGCTGCTCCAGAAGTGTGCATTGCTCCTGCCTGTTGACCAAAGTTTTAGTCCTGTGTCGTTTTGCAGGGGGATCCAGCAGAGGCGGCTTTCGGGGAAGGCAAAGCAGGCGTACGCCTAGGGATCTCAGCAGGAAGGGATCCCATCACCTACTTCGCCTGCCCCAAAAGCCACATCTGCCTTGGTCAGTAGCAAGAGAAGGAGCTGGCTCAAGGGTCCAGGGCCGCGTGGGAGGGAACTGGGGCTTGAGGGTGATGGGGGGAGCAGGGCCAGAGAGGGGGGTCCACATGGGCTTATAGGGGGCTTTTATGGGCCTATAGGGGGGACCTAGAATGGGCCTTCGCCTAGACCCCCAATAGACAAAAGCCACCTCTAGGATCCAGATCGTGAACTGTGCCCTTTGAATGTACTTTTATGTTGGAGAGAGGGTAAAAACAGCTGAGACAGTGAAATTTATAAAGTATGGATCATCCTATAGCACTCTATTGAATGTGTGGAACCAGAAATCTCACTGCTTGGGCAAGAAAATAGCTTGACCTGTCAGTGATTCTGTCCATCTTTTAAAAATCAAACCCTGCCTGCTCCTACTCCAGGACATTGGGGGAGGTCCCCTGACTAAGCTACAGTGCTGTCCTGTTCCTTTAGGATTCTGCTCCTGTAACAGCCTCCAGCCCCAAATCAAACACCCGAGTGTCCATGTGTGACTGTCTCACATCAGCTGAGAAACAGACCACAGTGGATTCCATAGACTTTCCCTACGGCTGGCATCTGCAATAAGGCCCTGACATGGAAGCCTAGGTATAAAACTGTGACTAAGGTTACTCAGAGCAGCTGGGCAGCTCATACAAGTATCATTGTGAAATCAGGTCCTTCCATGCACTGCTCTGATCCGTGTTAGCGTGTTGTTGTCCCGTGGATTTACCTTTGGCCACATTGGTTTCAAGCTGTATAAATATCAGGTGTGTTTACAGAAGTTTCCCATCCTCTGAAGCACACACGGTGGCTGCACCCAGAAAGGCTGATATGATGGGTATTGCTAGAGACCCACTCTGCCGGATGATGACTGATAAAAGCAGTCATGGGAGAGCAGGTGTAGAAAGACAACATCCCAGCAATCCTGTTGCTAAGGAATTGCTGTAAAACTAGTATGTGATGTTCTCAGTGTGGGTGGACAATGGACAAGGTGCTTCCCAGCCAGGCTGGGGGTGCACTCATTCAGCTCTCATTTCAGCCCAAATCAGTTACGTGCTGCTGCATGAGTGCGCATCCAGCCGATCCCCACTGTTCCAACACACATCGAGTGAAATCACAGCAGATGAGCACTCTCCCTTTGCCTGGAAAGACAGCAGGAAACACTCCTTCCTCCGGGTAACAGAAAGGAGAAACCCACAGGTTTTCCCTACCCTGCCCTGCTCTCCTGCAAGAGGCAACTGTGGCACGCAAAAGTGTGGGGGAAATCGGAAAAGTGACTATCAGCAAAACCCTGCTCCTCATCTGCCATCCTCTTGGCCAGCAGAGTAAGAAGATTGGTTTAGACCTGGCATTACACAGAATTACCTTCATTACAGGGCCAATATCTGCTCTCAGTTACAGCTGACTTCCAGGGGACCAAGCGGGAAGCACCAGGGAAACACCTTGCTGACCAAAGAAATTACATCCCAATTCATTGCCCAGAGCCATCTTTACCTGTTCTAGTGCAAATTCATTCCACCTTCCTGTAATCAGAGTTCAGGGTCCCCATGTTCCTTGGAGCAGGTTCAGATATAATCAAGCACTAATTGCAAAGCAAGGTGCCTTTCCTAGCATGTAGAGAACATCTGCTGCACCCTCCATTAGAAATGTTCCACTGATAAGATTGGAATGGAGGAAATGGAAAAGGTTACTCACCCTCTGCAGTAACTGTTGTTCTCTGAGACGTGCTCAGCTGGGAATTCCACTTCTTGCAGCAGAGATTTTCACTAGCCATGTCTGTTTGGCTCATGCACGAGCACTACATGTTCCTATACCCCTCACCAAGGTTATAAAATGCTGCACAGACAAAGCCACCCTCAGTTACTTGACTACTGAGAAATCCCACAAAGGGAACTCTGAGGCATAGGGAAAGAGGGTTGGTAATGTAGCACCCAGAAACCCATGTCTTGAAGTCCACAGTTACCGCAGAGGTGCCGCGTAGTGTCTCTATGGGCGCTCCACTTAAAATGACTCCTTAGCAGCATCCCCACTGAGAGGTGGGAGCTTCGGGTTCAGGAAGTGTCGCCAGAATCGCATTGCCAACTCTCCGTCTAGAGGCTTGTACCCAGGCACAGTGCTTAGAGGAGATATGGATTGAAGACCATGTAGCTGCTCTGCAGATCTCAGATTGCGGAACATTTAAGTATTGCTACAGATGTTGACTGTGCCCTTGCAGAGTGCACTAATACCCTAGAAGGAGGTTGCATGCTAGCCGTATGATAACATGCAATAATACACCCAGAGATCCACCTCAATAGCCTCTGGGTGGGGATTTTGGATCCTTTATATAAGGAGGTAAGACTGTGATTAGGTGAATGTACCTCATGCAAAATGAGGAGGATATTTAATGGATCATAGATATACACACATATAAGCAAGCAATATACAACCAAGTGCATAACCAACGTAACCACTATGGATGGCTTGTGAATAGCCCTTTTTGGGAAGCAGTGCAAAACAAAGCCATTTGGTGTATTAATATTTGGCTTACTGTGGATTCTGTTATTCATTCCATCCTAGGAGTTCTTCACCTCATGGCAGGAATCCAGAATCTACAGTCTCCCTGTCCTGTGGAAGTGCAGTAGGGTTCTATTGAACAGTAGAAAAAGCACTTACCCAAAATACCTACCTTCAAAAGAGGAATTTAACTATTGGTGCGTGTGAACTCCAACCACTCGCACCAGAATCCTCTTCACTCAATTATCCCAGATTACCTTCTGGAACCAAAGAAGAAAGGATTATCAGCCAGCTCGGTCAATGTTCACTTGGCCACCATAACAGCTTTTCATTCCTCAATGGAAGGGTTCTCGATTTTCACTCACCAACAACTCTAAGGTTCATCAGAGACTTGGGGAATCCTTTCCTTGAAGTGAAAGGCCCCATTGTGGCTTGGGATCTCAGTTTAGTTCTTGGTTGTCCCACAAGCTTTCCTTCTGAACCAATGGTGACATGCTACCATCTAAGCCTGTCTATGAAGATGGCCTTTTTGGTAGCCATCACATCAGCTTGAAGTATTGGGGTCTTAGTGGCAGACCCTCCTTTTAAGGTATTCTTCCTTGAGACCCACTCTACATTCTAAGGTATCATCAGAGTTTCATCATAGTCAGTCTATTTGTTTACCATTCCTCTCTCCCTCCGACATCATGCTCAACAGGAGGCTCTCTTTCGTACCTTAGCTGACAGATGAGCATTGGCCTTCTATCTAAATAGGATCAAACTTTTTCTGAGGTCTCCTAGACTTTTCTTTCCATTGCTGACAAGTCTAAAGTCTAAGGATGTTTGCAGGACCACCAACCAGGCCCACAGGTTACCTAACAAAGCAGGCAACAAACACTTGCTTTAGCAGACAAAACCACTGCTAACTCCAGAGTTCAGATCCAAGGAACAGATTCATTTCAGGAGAAGTAGAAAGAGCCACACCCCACTGATCAGTAGAAGGTGATCAGCCAAGGAGCTGGCAGAGTATATACAGATAAGGCAATACACAAACAAAAGCAAAGACTTATGTCTCAGTGCACTCTTTTAGCCCCTCAATGATACCATATTGTTATAAATACCCTTTCCTCTGAGTTGTTACATAGCGGTTAATGTTCTGAGTCAAAAAAGATGTTGCATTACATGCAGAGCTGGATTAAGAGGCCCTGGGCTGCCCACCACTGTAGGCCTCCCCCCCTGCCTGGGGCCCTGGCCCGCCAGTATGGCAGCCTGTGGGTGGGCTGGTGCTGGGGGGCCCTGGGATCAGAGGTTGCTCTCCATGGCACACCTGTCCAGCACTGGTTCAGCTGATCTGTCCCTGAGGGAAGGGCTGGCCACGCACGGAGTAGCCCCTGGTACAACCCTCCAGGTCTTTGTACTCTGGTAGGCCGTGCCAGAGGCTGCACCATGCATCAGCTGGCCCTGCCGCCAGAGTGCAGTGAACACATGCCAGCCTGCTCTGGACTGAGGGGCAGACCAGCTGGCCCAGAGGCAGGGTGGGAGCACTGTGGAGCCTGGCCTCAGGTCCTAGCACCCCCCCCCAATGCCAGCAGGATCCCTCTCAGTGCCCCCCAGGCTCTGCTGGCGCTGTGATGGGCTGACCAGTATGGCAGGAGCCAGACCATGCAGGGGCCTTAGGGGCTGGAGTCCAGGTTTTTGATCCTGCGTTGATTACACACTAAGTTACATGACATTTATCTACCTATTAGTCATAACAAAACTGTCAGTCTGACTATTTGACAGGATTTTGGGGGCTTTCCTGGTTATTCTGAATATATTTGGCTCCGTCAGCGTGACCTTTCATTGTAATTCCATCCTTGTTCTGTATCCAAATATCAGAGCAGCTGGCACTTCCTGTCCATGACGACGGCCAAGAGGTCCACTTCTGAAAATCCCCAAGTCTGAAATATATCTTGGAGGGTCTGAGAGTCTGAAGTCCCCATTCCTACTCTTGGGAGAAGCACCTCTTGAGAGCATCAGCCAGAGCGTTTTGAATGCCAGGGAGGTAGATTACTGCAATGTTTATATACAGATCATGCATTAGTTTCACAGCTGTATTGCTTCACTACAGAGAGCAGGGGACCTCACTCCTCCTTGTGGTTGATATAAAACATCCAGGTCACATGTTCTGTCATTACCTGATTGAATGATCCCTGACGAGAGGCAGAAAATGAAAGCAGGCATTTCTGACTGCGCTGAGGTCCAACAGCTTGATGTGGAGAGAGCTTCCTTGAGGCGACCATCTGCCTTGGATTGTATGAGCATCAAAATGACCTCCCAACCCAGCAGGAATGATCTGCTGTTGTGGTGACTGTCAACACCTATATGCACATGCTGATGATCTTTCACCCAGCCTAGGGAAATTTTCACTGGGTGGGGAACTGAAACCCGTTGGCCTAAGAAGCTGTGTTTGTTTGGTGAGCAGACTAGTGTGAGCCGCCCCCTGGAAGGAAGCAATGCCAGTGAACCCTTGCAAGATCTGTTACAAATTGCAAGTTGTCTTGTGTCCTAGGAGCTGGAGGCAGTGCCTTACTGAGAATTGATGGTTCCCTTGAATCGTCCCCATTACATTCAACAGCATCATGCATCTCTCCATAGTACGGTAGGCCTGGATCAGTGACTCCAAGGCCAACTAGATGAATTGTTTTCTGTACAGAGGTCACTGTGGATTTCTTATATTGCCTTGAAAACTCAGGGTAGCAGACAGAGGTTAAGGGTGTATTCAGGCTCACCTTGAGCCAGGAGCTGCTTATGCTAGGGAGGTCTGTATCCATGCAGCTAGCAGGAACAATCCATCAAGGAGCAGCCGCACCGAGTGCTTGCCTTGATTTGCACCAGCATAGACAGACGCTTAATGGCAGAAGCAGGAACAGAAGCCTGGAGTCCTGACTCTCAGGGCTTTGCCTTTAGCAGCTGAGTAAGATCAGAACTGGAGCATCCTTAACTGAATCCCTCTGTGCTATGTTTTCTCCTTGGTCACACGTTAGCAGAAGCCCTTCTCACTTGTCCTTCCTCTTCAATAGGTGGCAGCACCCATTTCTTCAACAGCACGGCACCCACCAGTAATGCTAGTCCCAGTGCTTTGCTCCTCCCCACCAGCACCTTCTGTCCGAGGCCTTTTTGGCACTTGACAAACTCTAGTTACAATGTATGACCGAAAAGCCAATACGGGAACTGCAGTACAGTTAAGTGCCTTCATAGTTTTGCTGTTCTGTGCAAGGTTCATTTGATGGGCCATATGTAATCAACACTGGTGGTGGGTGGGTTGTCGGCTACTGACTGTGCATCTTATATGCAGAATGCAAGGTGGTGGAGCCTGCATACCTAGCAAAGGCCCTTCTGAGCCCCAAACAGTCAGAAGTCAGAGTGGGTCAACTGCTTCTCAGGCGCTACTGCTGGTTTGTCCCAGTGCCCTCTGGCCTGTTCCTGGCTGAGGTTACACACACGAGACAGGGGGTGGCGCAGGAGAGCTCCACAACAGATCCACAGTGAAGGAAGGGCATTAGTCAGGGGTTTAGTCCAGGCCAAAGTTAATACGCTGACAAACCAGATACATTTGCTAGGAACAAAGACAACTAGCCACAGCACTTTGCAAAGACCCAGAGCCTCTGTGCTGGTCAACCCAAAGAGCGAGTAGCTGGGCAACTGAAGGATCGTTGCATCTGAAAGAGCATGCAGCCATGGTTCCTACGACGAGGCAGCAGGAGTTTCGCATCACAGCTGCAGAGGTCAAAGGGAACACGCCAGCTTCCGTGATCCAGGCAATGGAGAGGCATGCCCATATGTGCCTGGCTAGATAATGCAGGTGCAGGACAAACCAGAGCTGTTCTGCACTCGCTGCTTGGAAGTTAACTGGGAAATGCAAATCCTGCTGGGACAGGGGAGCGGCAGACATGTCTGGTGGATGCAGCACAAGCTTATGAAATGGCAGCCACTGCTCCTGCTTCCCAACAGATTTGCTGCTTCACCTTGGCCAAGGCACTGGGAAGGAAGATAGATAATAGTTCACAGTGGAGAGAACGGTGAGTTTGGCTAATGTTTCTAAAGCACTTTGCGCTGCCTACCACCTTCACTGGGGATCTCTGAGCATCAGTATGTGTCTTCCCAGCGGTCAAGAGTTTATCTCCAGTAACTAACACCAAAATCAAACCGCTCTCTAAAGGATGCAGTCACCTTCTGGCTACTGTGGGGCAGTGCGCCTGTGGCAGACGACTCCTGGCTATCTCTAGGACTGGAAATGTCCCGGGCTTCACTCTTTCCCAGTTTGGGATCAGTGCAGTGATTTGCAGCCATACATTGGTGGGCATTCATCTCAGACTGCTGGCCGTGGTGGTGACAGGCATGCCTGGCTGAGGAATTCATTGTGATTGCAAACTGACTTGGGAGCACATCATTATCTATGGCTTACCTGAAAGGGTTTCCTCAGGTTTAATTATATCCCCGCTGTTTTTGGTTGCCCGCATCCCAAACACTGGCATTTCCCCGAACAATGGATCACAGCTGCAATGTGCATTTTTCTGCCTGGGAAAGAAATCTTTTATGCCAGCTACTGGCTTGGGCTCGGTCAGGAGCAGGTTACAGATTCAAGTTCCTCTCCTTCAGCACAGAAGCAACTGCACCTGAGGTTTTACCCCTCTGCAGCCAAAGTCATCGTACTGCAGGTAGCTGGACCCCCAAAGGAAAGCCTTCTCCATTTCATTCTTTTTCCACTGAGAGGAATTAAAGTCCATAATAGCTTGTGCTTGAACAACTGGTCACAAAAGGCCATACTGCTTCCTGCACCAGCTGTTGATAAATAGACTTCACTTCAGTCCCCAGCAGTGAGATGAGGCTGTTGTACTGAGAGGGGAAACAGGAGTCTCCAGTCACTGCTAAGATCTCAGCATGTGAAGAAATTTATTCAGGAGCAATGAGAAAGGGTTAATGATTAACTTTCTGGGTTATAAAATGTTTTACCCATCCAGTCAGCAACCAAACCACTAAGTGCCTTTCACAACCAGAGGAAGGCAATTAAGCAGACTCATAAATGACAGAGACATGCAAACCTTAGAGAGACAATATCCCATACTATTGTCTGTGTTCTCCCTTTCATCCTTAGACATGGAGGACTGCGAGGGTTTTATGGCTGGGGAGATTGTTACAGCCAATGCAGCAAAGATGTACATGTTGGAAGAGAAGCTTTATGGAAGCACAAGTCTTGAGCATTCTTTGCCATATTGGAAAGCCATAAAAGATCAAAACAAGGAAGCAAGGAGACACCTTACAGTAGAAGAGATCCCACAGGCTGAGGATTTTAGGAAGACTGGCGTGTTTTCCCAGCTAAGGGAGAGGGACTCTGCCTCATCCCACAATTTCTCTCAATCAAAGACATAAGCCATCTTTCCAATGGCAGTAATTTGATAGTGCGGCTGCAAGAGACCCTGCTTGGAAATGGAGCCAGTGACAGCTCTCCTTGGTGAGATGCACATCAGAGCACCTGTACCACTACCTAGGCCTGGGACCCTCTCTCTGGCATGTGGAATGGCTTGGCCTTCTTCTCAGTAGTCTTTAGCAGCGTTCTTTCACAGATCACAGCTCTTCCTGGGAACCCACATTCCTACGTGAGAGAAAGATGCAGCGTGCCAGATCCTTAGATGCTTTACAGAGCATTTCCAGTTTCTGAGATGTACCCTTGTACCCAGACTAGCTGTGTGTGACACCGAATGAGAACGGCTTATGCTAATGGCTGGGAAAAGTGAGGCTTCCCATTTCACCATCATGTCTTCCTTCCAGCTCCAAGAGAAGACTTCCACCTAGTGTTCAAATACCCTCTTAGCGAGAGAAAGGACTTTTGTTCTCTGAAGCAGCCCCCTTGTTGGGGTCTCGGTGTATCAGCAAAGCAAGGTGTGTTCTGCAAACGCTGCCCCTCTAGATGGCAGCACCAGCACGCGCACTAAAGAGCCTTACACGTCTGCCCAGAGATGCAGAAAAGCACAGTCCCCAGAAGACCAGCAAGGATGTTAGAAAGGTGGCTGTGGCCTTGCAAAATCTAACTGCAGAAGAGGGAGAACGTGGCCTCCTTTGCAAACCAGTGCATGGCGGAGAAGAAAACCCCACTGCCAGGACAGCTATGTTGATGGAGGCTCCAGGAGGGGCTCTCACAGGCCAGCATCCCTTGTCAAAAAAAGATAAAGATACCCAAGCTCTGTTGTCCAAAGTCATTCCAGCAGCCACCAGTGAGACTCCACCGCCACATGGCCAAAAGCTCAGCTGGAGGCAGCTCAGGGCCCTTTTGTTCTCTCTAGAGTGCCTTGGATACCAAGGTGATGGTGTGATAGAAGAACCCACAGAGAAGACACAGTTGGGTCCAGGTGGCCAGGCTCATTCCTTCATGCACTGGATGCATGATGTGAAGTTTCTGAACATTTGCCTGTAATTAAAGTCACACCAGTGACTTTCCCCAGCTTTCACTGTGCAGGGTTTCACAGCTAAGGACAGCAGGTGATTCTTCTCCACATTAATGCAGTCCCCGTGGAGGATCCATAGCCCATCTTGCACAAGGCTTCAATAAAACTCAGGGAAGATCTGCTGACCAGAATTTGGTGAGTCTGTTATGCAGTCTAGGCACTCTTCTGACAACTCCTTTCAGCTGGCTTTGGGAGGCTCCTACTGTCGTGAGACTATGCTTGCCAGAGAACCCAACAATGCCTGTATGCCTGAAAAAATCAAAACCAATGGGGAAACCTTTGCAAGATCAGACCTTCAGGCTACTCTCCAGTTAAGCAGAATTGGGGCCTAAAAACTGGAGTATTCAAGTGCTATCCTAAACTCAGCTCTCATGTGCGGGGAAGGAGGCACTAAATGGCTGAGTCCTGGACTTAGCAAACGTTCTCTAGAGCAGCCACTCACATCTGGCCCAGGATGAGAGGGAAGTCATCACCATCAGCTGGCTGATTTCAGTGGTTTGTGTGAAATTAGTTTGGCTCCCCAGGTCATTTCCTAGCAAGCAAGTGAAGCATTCATGACATAGGAACCTCAGACCCTCCTGGTAGCAGGGACCTTTCTTGCAGGCAATTGCAGAGAGCAGTGAACAGCCAGAGAGGATTGAGTTAAACTGCAGCGTGGGGCAGGCTCAGCCTGCTGGTGGATGCGGCTTGCACTGTTGGTGCATAGATGGTGTCTGGTCTGGGGACATCAGTTCCAAGGCCTTTCATCAGCACAAACTCCACCTGCAGGGAAATCAGACATACTGAACTTGGTACATACAGCACTTAACACACCAGGGAGAAGCGATTTCCCATCCCCATGCAGTCTGGTGACATTTCGAGGGGGGATGCTGGGGCCAATGCCCAGAAAAATGCAGCTGGTTTTGTGGGTGCAGACATCACCACATTCTGAATTGGGACAGGCAGTGGAGTGACTGATAACAGAAATGGGTCCAGCACATAGTTTTGATGCATTAGGGTGGGATTTTCCAAAATCGCGTCATCATTTAGCAGAGCAAGTCCCGTGGAATGTGAATGGTGCTTTTACTAAGGGATTTTTCAAAAATGCCTAAGCAGCAGGAGATTACACTGGGGCAGGGTTATGAGAATGTAGGAAAGCGGTGGCTGGTAGCTGAAGAAATAGAAATGAAGTGATAGGACAATATATATAAAAACCAGCCAGATGAATGGAGTGTAAACAATACTGAAGGAATTTTTATTCAGTCCTTACAAAGAGAAACCCTCAAGTTGTCAAAAAGGAGCAAACTACAAACGAATCAGAAATACTGTGAATAAAATGCTTTAAACTTTCTACTTCAGACAAATTCACTTAGACCAATAGAAACAATTGTTGCAAATCATCAACATCACTGACAGAACGGAGATCTTACAAATGCATAGTACACGCAACAGTTGAAGAAGTAGTTTGAGTTCCAAGAAAAGTATCTTATTGGAATAAATTGGCATTTACAAAACATCAATCATTATTGTGCAATAAAAAGACATCGTCTAGTTATCCCAAAGAACGGAGCAGCCTTTATATATATATATATTTTTTTCCAAAAGTCACTAAAAATCAGGATTGGCTCTCTGTGATACGGTGCACAAAAAACATTCTTCTCAGAATATTGCCTTTTGACTCTACAAATCGTTAAAAAGATACAGTACTACAAATTGTTAACAACTGCTTAAAGCCTTATTCTCCCCTGGTGAGAGGTGAAACACAAAGAGGTCACCTACAGAATTATTAATAAATGACCAGCATCAGTATTTTAATCCTTAAAGGCACGACATCATCTGGCGGTGGAATTTTATCAATAGGCATCAAATACCCATCCAGACTCTCCGTGTAACCCATTGTTTCTAAGTTTGTGGTTCCTATTTTTTTTATTGCAATTGAAAAATGAATTTGTTCGAATGGTTCATTTACATATTGTGCATTCCAAATTATAAGCATGCCCCGTCCCTATCCCCTCTAGACGCAGACACCCCCCTTCACTGGCCCAGCAGGAGAAATCTCTCCCCAGCACCGTCTGTGAGAGCTCAAGAAGGAGCATTTTTGCTCATGACAAACAATGATGGACTGAAAAGTAAGAGTGAACTCTGCTGTTTTTCTTTCACGCTTCATTTGTGTATTTAAAGTGGAAGTGAACTAGTGGCGGGGCCTGGATCGTTCTCTTCCAGGACACATTAGGTTTGTCAAAAAGAAACACACCTCAAAGCAAACAGTTAAACTGATGGCTCCAGTTTCAGAGGATTTGAATTTTGGTTTCCGGGTGCATTTCGTTTTCAGTCTAGTGCAGTTGGCAGCACTTTATTAGCATAACTTACATCAGTCTAGTTCGGTAAAGTGTACCGGTTCTTTCCATCCAGTCTGCTTTTGTATGGTTCAGACCTCCACACAGGCTCTGACAGAACACAACTGCCACTCTGTTTGTTGACACTTTCACTACAACGTGTAGCAGATCTGTTATAGACTATTCCTTGCACGGAGTAGGAGTCCCCCTCTTCCTTCACATTCATAGTTTAGCCACATGCTTCCCCTGGAATTCCTTTCTCCATCACTGCTGAGTTACAAGGTCCTGAGGGCTACACAGGTACTTGCAGTTTTATAATCCAAGGTCTGTTCCGTACTCCGACCGTGCAGCGAACTGAGACCGCTAACAGCATTCTTTAAGGAACTAGTAACAATGCACGCAGAAAGCTCCCTTCACCTAGGGACCACAGCCCTGTGAGAAAGGCAAATGTCACTAAACTGCCAGCACACTGAGGATACTGAGGCACAGAGAAGTGGTGTGACATTGGGTTAGTCACTTAACCAATCAGTGGCAGAGTCAGGAACAGGATCCAGGAGTCCCGATGCTCAGCCCCGCTGGGACCAACAGCCCCCGCTGTGTGGAAGGGGAAGGTTGTCAGAGCGATGCTTCCTGTTTACCCACTCCAGGGCCATTGGTGATGGTAGGAAAGGAAATGGCAGAAAACTACAGGGCATTACAGCAGCCGTGGTTACACGGGTTTGTCAGTTCTTCTGAGCATGTTACCGACACCCTTCAGCATTTGTCTGTGAGCTAGCAAAATCTCACTTAGAAAATAAACAGCAGGGGCCCAGAGTCCCATCAAAAGTGCTACTGGAAAATCTTCCCTGGAATAGGTTTGTTTTCTGTTCTCAGACAGCTCCTGCTGGCACCAGAGAGAGTGTAGTTGGTCTAACTCAAAGAAATGCAAGAGTACATGGAACCAAAACATGCATGTTACCATATTTTACAGTATATATCAGACTGCATTCACACAAGCATAACAACACAAACCAAAGAGGGAACATCCCTCTATACACAGTATGTGGGGACTGCCCATGGAACGCAACATGCAGCTTGGGACATCCCCATTCCATGTGGACATAAACAAACTGCAGGGGATCTAGATAGAGGGCGCAGAGCAGGATGGGTTCAGTGGCTGTGACGTAACTAGAAACCTTGAAAGGGCTAAATATGAACCATTGAGCTGAGAGAGCACTCAGGAGGAAGGCAGGGAACACAGCCACAATGTACCAGTAAATACTTGACAGGCGACAGCCTTGGAGAAGTATTATTGAGTCAAGAGGAGAAGACAGAAATGGTCGGAGTATATCCAAGGGAAAGTGTAGAATGGAAGTCAGGACAACTGTCCTATGAAGTTGACTGGACTCTGGAACAGTCTCTCAGGGAGAGGTTAATGCTTCTCCATGAATGGTCCCTTCAAATACATTAATGCTGAACAGACTGTTAGTAGTGCTGACACTCGGACTACTTTTCCCCGCCCTGAGGAAAAGCTCTCTCGCTGGAAAGCTGGTTTCGCTCACCAACAGAAGCGAACCCAATGAAAGCTATTACCTCATCCACCTCTTCTCTCTAGCATCCAGGGACCAACATGGCTACATCAACACTGCAAACAGTGGGTTCTAAAGTCCAATATGAATTCTGCAACAGAGATTCTGCCTCTGTTATAGGCTGCTATTAAAAAACCCTCCAAGTTCTTTCCTTACAAACCCTCTGGAAATTGCTGTTCTTGTGCTGACTGCGCTAGAGACACTACCAGTGGTTTCTGCATGGCTGCTTCTCTGCAAACACAGACTCCTGGATGAAAATGAACGCCCCTTTCCTGAGCAACTCTGTAGGACAGGAAATCAAATGGAGTCCTGTGGCACTTTTAAAGACTAATAAGTTTAGACTCATTTGTTTTGCTGAAATAGACTAACACGGCTACTTCTCTGGAACCGGTAGGACAGGAAAGCTTTATGAACATTCTGGTTGCTGAGCAGAATGGCCATGGCTGTCTCCTCTTAGCAACTCAATTTACTGTCACTGCTCCCTGTAATGGCTGGAACCAGTGGTGCAACTCAGGGCAGCCTTGGCTCCAGGAAGTTCCAGACCCAGTCTGCTTTCAACAGCAGCATGGATTAGGTCGGTGTGGATCTCTGAGTACTAGAAGGCAAAAAATGGCAGGGAAATCCCAATGGCTTTTATCCCTCCCCAGTCCTCTAAAACAACCTCTTTGGGGACTAATTTGTAAAGCATTTAAAATACGGGGCAGTAAGAGACGACAAGTTACTTGTTTACAGAACTCACCATGCTCCAGGTTTCCTACTTTCAGGTTGCAAGTGTGGTACTCCTGGCCCTCCTCCCTGGGTGCTTGGGGGTTTCCCCACTCTTATCTATACACAAAGGGCATCAGTTTAGCTAAAAAGGGGATTTCCAAGGGATGTAATTAAGCTGGTGCAAAAGGCTGTGTGTACATGTATTTTAGTGTAAGCCAGTCTTATCTCAGAGTAGCTGAAATTGATTAGAAAGAGGGTTACACTATAACTGAAATAAAAAGATCCACACAGGGATCTTACATCAGAGCTCACCCAACATCTTGGGAAGAAATGCTGCACCATGAGCAGTTTGAAGATAGACAAGGACTCAGCCCCCATATCAGTAAAATGCCCTAATTCGTATACGTCTGCAAAGCACTCCGGCTCCTTAGGAGCTAGGGATGTGCAGAGCACTATCAGGAGGGTGTCTTAGCTCAAACATAGATTTCAAGAAACCCAGGCTGAGAGAAGCAACAGAAAAGGATAGGAACCCTTTGTAAGCCAGATACCATAAACCTCCAGACCCAGCCTAGACCTAGGAGTGGAAGAAGAGAGAGGAACAACAGTTAGAAAAACAATAAGAACAGCCTGTGGGTGGAAATCAGCCCTGCGAGCAGATTAGCTGATGGGCACAAATATATGGTCTTTTAGAGGTACAGACCAAGTACAGAGGAAACAAGATGAGAACAGAGCAGAAAGCCAGACTCTCCCGACTTCTTCAGAGCACATCACAGGGAAGTGTGTTCCTGGAGCGCAGCAGGGGGTGCATTTTGGCTCTGATGCATGGTGCAGGCTACACTCTGACATGGCAACTCATGGTACTTCCGGGGTACTTTGGAGGGTCCCAGGAGAATAATCAGTGAGTATTTCCATTTTCTCTCTGCCTGTAATGAGGGGTTTTTTTCTATTAGCCTAAATGGAAACTCACTTATGAACTGTATGGGAGAACACTGAAGCCTTCCACAGCTAGGAACTGGCTCAAGGAGCTAACAGCAAGCATGCTCATGCAGGGACGCACACCCAGTGAAGAGTGGCCTGGCACTATGGGACCAGTGTTCATGGGGAAAAAACAAAGCAGAGATCCATGTCTGAGGCCTCAGTCCCCTCAGGGGCGGTGTTCACATTGTGGATAGGAAGGGAAGAGAACTAGCTGCCCCAGACCCATCCTTCTGACTGCTGCCATTTGGGGAAGGTATGAAGAGGAGTGGGGCGGATCACTCGTCACCAGGTTGGTCTGTTTTGGTTCGTTTGTTTTGTTGGTGTTGGCAATTCACACATTGCTTGTTCTAGTTTTAAGGGCACAGAAATTAGCTCCGTAGAGTGAACCTGCCATTTTACTTATAGCTTGTGTCTGTATCAAACCAAACTCCTGAGTTGGAGGAGCAGGAGGTACCAGTTCTTCCCACACAGCTCCAAAGCTGCACGATTGAGATCTGCATGAATGCACAAGAGCAACACGTGTGCTTGTGCACAACGGCTCCCCATGCACAGTCTCTCTCTAGGAGCTGCGGCTCAGCCTCAGCAGTGACTTATGGAAATGCACTGAATGAATCATAGACCTGTCTGTAGTAATCAGCCATTACAGAATCCAGAAAAATAGGCCTAATTCACTTAGCCTGTATTAAAGATGGACTCTGATTAGTTTGCTAGAGTCACTGTCATTAGATTATCGGGGACCAATCATCTCCCTTTTCCCCCCTACAGAAATCAGCTATTGAATTTAATTCACAGTAATTGAGCCCCTTTCCCCTGGCCTTTCTCTGGGATGTGTAGGCTTTTCAGCCATTCCATCCATTTCTTTCCATTGTGTAAGACACTGTATGCACTGCATGCACCCCCCTAAAAAGTGGCCCTTAGAAATTGGTCTGGGTCACTAATAGAAGTTAACTTCTCCCCACTAGTGGCAGCCCTAGGAAAACAAAGGAGCACACGGAAAGTCTCGCTCCCCTGCCCCTGTCCCTCCCCACCACACCCTCCCTCTAATATTTCTCAAGGCAGAACATAGTGATCCCGACTCCGCTGAGGTAGCTGCACTGTAGCCGAACAGCAGGTTACAAAGCTGCTGGGACAGAGCCATTGAAATGGAAATGTCGCCTCTTCCCTCTTGACCCACCTCTCTTTGTGGCATACAGACAGTGTCAAGAAGAGACAGAAAAGATTGGTGTCGCCTCTGGTTTCGTCGGGGATTAACTCAGGCTTTTGCTGGCAACAAAAGCTTTTCAATGCCTGTATTCTGCCCAGTGTATCAATGTCCCCTGCCAAACACACCCCATTCTTCTGCTCTCAGAAAGGCCTTGCCCTCAAATAGGGTGGGGGTGATGGGGAAGGGCCTCAGTTTCTCACCCCTGAGCACTCTCGGGCTGATCGTTGTTTTGAATCACGTCAATAAGGGAAGAAAAAACACACCAGAATTTTTTCTAAATGTCAAAACTGAATCTCTTCGCTCTGATCAGGAGGCAGCTGTTTCCATCTGAAGGCAGCCTGCGTGTATTGCCATGGCCCCAGACGCACAACACGCACTAGCAACATCATCTGAGTGTTGCCATAATGTTTTCTTACCTGCCATATGCTGATCCCCATGTTTCCATCTGACACTGTTATTCACTGCCCACGTGACTAACCCAAGTCAATCACAGCGCTTGGTATGTTCGGGGGGAACAAAAATACACCAGTGCTTACTTGGAAATACGCCTTTCTCCACACAGAGAGAGAGCGAGACCAATGCCTTGTGTAAGTGACACACACACACACACCAGCCCCTCACTAGAAGGTGCTGTGCTGTCAAACCTTGGAGCCAGGCTGCCTCGCTAGCAACCCAACCACTCAGAAAAATGAGAAATACCTTTATTCTTCTCTGAAGGAAATGTGAGCTCTACTTTCAACAGCAGCCTGGACAGGAGGGAGGTGTGTATTATCGATCACTAGAAAGATACATGCACATGTTACAGTACTAGTAAGTACCAGAGGAGAAAGTGGGGTTCAGCTAAACTCCTAACACCCCTTTACGGACAGAATAATCCTGCTGCCCAGAATAAAGAAAAGCGTCCCTGCTGTGCCACAGTACCTGCTCCGATGCCCCCGGCCCAGGCTAACCTCCCAGCCGCTCAGGGAAAGGTTCTCAAAAGGAGCCTGCTGCGTTTCTGTCCACTCGAGTATGAATTTCAAACCTTTTGACAAGGGACTCAGATCAGACATTCCTCTAGCAAGTCTCTCTGCCTCCCTTTGTTTATGCATGAGAATCACACAGGATTTCTTTGGTGCTTTGCCCAGCCCCCGTTACTAAACTGAGAGCGCGTCTTTGAACAAACTAAGGAAAGCCATAGAAAACCAACACACCCCGAAGAGACAGCGGGGATGAACACTCGGGCCCAGCACACTGGTCCTAGGAGGCTGAGCCGATGGAGTCTGAGTGAAATGTTATATACCCAGAAGAAGCGGAAGGGGAGCTTAAAAAACTAGTGGTGCTTCCTTTGCTATCACCTTTCTGTAGCTTTTCCTGCTCCCCCCAGGAGGTACTCAAACCCGTCCGAAATCCCCCCGACTCGGAGCAGCTGCTGCTTGCTGGGCGGCTGTCCAGTGGCTGGGCCTCACAGAGTTCGAAGTGAACCTCTCCCATGCAGGGGTCTCTGGTTCCCTCGGCAAAGAGGCACCTGGGGTTCCCTTGGCCGTGCAGAGGCCTAGGCACAGCGAGAGTGCATGCCTTCCTCTGGGCCGAGAACTGGTGCAGCACCTGAGGCTCCCGCTCGAAGTCGGTCAGAGGGAAGTTGGCGTGCAGGCCAGACTGGTGCTGAAAGGCCTCGGGGAGGAGGGAGACGGAAGACGAGTGCCTGGAGCTTTTCCTGGGGCTGGGCAGAGGGGACTCATCAATGAAGTTCACCACCTCCTCCTTGCTGAAGCACTTGTACAGGTCCTCGCGGGAGAGCTGCCTGAGCGAGACGGCGCTCTCTGCAGACTTCCGGCGCTTGCGGTAGGGGAGCCGTTCCTCATGATAGGCAGTCAGGCTGTTCCTCCTCCGCTCGTGCCGCGGGATTAGAAGGTGGGCCAGCCCGGCCGCGTCCTCACCCATCCCCCAGTGCTGGAGATAGGCTGAAATCTGGCCCGTAGTCCAAATGTCCGTTTCATCATGAGAATAACGCCGCAGAGGCGGGACCTAGAGAAGAAGGGAGGAAGCAACAACAGACGTCAGCCTTCCCCACCCAGTCTGGGAGCTTTGTCCTCAGTGCTGGGGAGCATGTCAGACACAACCATTATGGGACAGCAATGATTTGGTGCTAAATACAAATGGGTCAGAGGAAGCCCTGCCTGCTGGGGTGCTCATGAAGAAGGCCAGGGTAAGCCAAATGCAGCCGCGGGCCAAGCAGTGCTCCCAGCACATCTAAGTGCAGACACACACGGCATTTACGCTGCGTCCTCAGGAATTTTCCACGTGGGTGGCAAAGGGAGAGTCTAACAGTCGGCTAGAGGTTCCCCAGGGCTACTGTTAGTCCTGAACTGGTGGCACCATGGATGAAACTAAGGCTAAGAAGAACACCCCTTTCCAAGCCATGCATTTCTAGCCACTGGACTCAGCTCAGTACGCCTGGAATTATTTCCCAGACCTCATGCAAAGGCAGTACGGGGTGAAGACAGAACATTGGGGTAAAGACAGAACATTGGACACAGATCCGAGAAATCTGCTTCTGTTTCTGGCTCCAAAGTCAACTCACTGTGTGACCTTGGGCAAAGTGCTTCTCTCTGTGTCTGTATTCTCCTCCTGCCCGCAGTCTGTGTGGATGAAAACTCGTTAGGACCACGTCTGGCACAATAGGTACTGGTCTCAGTGGGAGACTTTAGGCACTACTATAACGCTGATTAATAAACAACTGGTTGATGGACGGATAATAGTGTGGCCAGGTCCCCACCCAATCCCTAATACTAACCACGCCTGGATGTTAGCTGATGGGTCAAAATATAGTCATCAGGTCTGATATCTGCTCATGTCTGGGGAATTTTGTTCCTATAGAACTTCGTCATTTCTCCCACAAAAGCTCCTGCGATAAATAAATGTGTTAGTCTTTAAAAGTGCCACTAGACTCCTTGTTTGTTTTAGTATCTACAGGGGCAGCTTCCCTTCCTGGGTTCTGAGACAGAGGATCCTGAGGACTCTGAGTGTTGTGTTGTGCTGGCCAAGTGCCTTGGTAGTGTGTGTATTTGAACAAGTTAAAAGGAAGAAAGAATTGTGCTGCAAATCCTCATAGCAAGGTTTTATCTCTGCTGAAGCACAATTTCCAAGCCATTCTAAAAGCATGGCCAAAGCCCAGGGATTCCCACTTCCAAGAGAGATGGGGGCGAATTTGGGATTCCTACTCAGGAGCAGCACTAGAGCAGGGGTCGGCAATCTGAAAGCTAAGAAGAGCCATTTTAAAAATTCCTTCAATGACCAAGTGTTTTCAAAGCCGCAATGGGGGTAGCCTCCTGGTGGGAGGAGCTGGGCCAGGGTGCCTGCCACACTGTCCCCTGGAGGGGGAGAAAGAGAGCCTGGAACCAGGAGCGGGCCCTCCCCACAGGGTCCCCTGGTGGCAGGGGGGAGCCTGGAACCTGGCGTAGGCCGCCCGCATGGTCCCCCAGTGGCAGGAAGGGTCCCGGAGCCGCAAGGGGACAGCCAAAGTCCCACATGCAGCTTCGGAGCGGCAGTGTTGCAGACCCTGCACTAGAGAAAGGATCTGGGAAAGAGAGAAAATGGAAATTGAATAGGCATACACAAGGGCAATGAATGAGTCTGCCCACTTCTTGTGCTTGTGGCTGCTCCAATGTTAAAACAGACAGGGCTGTAAACATACACAGTTTCAGTACCTAACATAGGTTAGAAGGGTTAATGCTAAAGCGAAGTGATTTGGAGAGAACAATGCTGACATCTGTTGGTTCCACTGGGTCTCAGAAGCAGGCAGTAAAACAAAAAGCAAGTTGATTGCACAGAGCCTTTTATACAAACATATCTCGAGGTGTTCTGCACGCAATAAAAGACAGTGCAGAGGTATATCATTCAAAGAAGGCTTCATCTTGCACAATTTACTGTGGTGTTTTAAAGGCACAGTCTGGAAACAGCTGAACTCTGCTTTGGACAAATTCAGAGCCTTTGTGGCACGCTAGTGGTCTGAGGTGCATTTTGGAACGGTCAGGTGCGTGGCACGAGAGGAGTTCTAGCCAGCTGTTCTTGGGCCGATATACCAAAGTGGACACAGCCTGATTGGTGCAAGCAACTGCCAAGTTCATTTGATATTTGCAAGGAAACTTGGCGCATCCCTCAAAACTCGACTAGCTGAGTGAATCAGGCTAAACTCTTGGCTAAACATTACTCCAGGCTAAACTCTTGGCTAGACAATAAATCTTTGCTTGCAAGTGACTGTGTGGAGCAGCCAGAATGCAATGGGGCAGCTGTGAAAAATCGGTCATGCTCTAGCAAATTATGACCGATTTTCCACCAATCAGAATGTGACACATTCTGATAGATTTGTAATGAATGTTTATAAAAACTTCCATATAAAGGAATTATTATTAGTCAATTGTTTAATTCCTCAGGGCTCCCCCTGGTGTGTGCGGTCAGCACTATAATCAAATATACTACAAAAAATACAAACACAGAATAAAGTAGGGGTGGGGAGGTTTGCAACTTAGATTGTCACTAATAAATTAGAGAGCATACAACAGCAAATCAGAATAAGCAGAGGTCAAGTAAGGTCTCACTCAGGAGTGATATAGTTACTTTGCCCAGGGACTTTTAACAGTTTCAGGAATTGCTGGTATCTTTTACAAAGTACTATGCTCCCATTCATCCTATCCCAGCTCATCTCCTGCATCTGATCTGCTGCCATCACCCACTGACTTTCCTTTGAACTCCATGGAAAGATAAGGTGCAGCCAGAACATCAAGATAGCACAAACTGGTCTCTTCCCGACTATGCCAGTGACCAGGGCAGGAAAGCCAGTGTTCTCTGAACGTTTGGCAGTGGGCAAGGTACATTCGAGTCTAACGTACACACCCAGATACACCAAGCAGCCCAACAGGCCCCCACTGCACTGGGAACGCTGAGCAATCGCCAAGCAATTTAAATCACTTTTAGTGAGAATACTTTTCAGACAACTTTTCTCACTTTCCCTTTTCAAAAGCTTGGTTCGGGATTTCTCTGAAGGGATCGCTGCTGCTTAGTCACTGTCCACCCTGGAGCCCATTACCTGCAGATACTGCATTTTGTCCTCCGGCACCGATCTCACAGGATAGACCTGAGGCAGTCCTCTCTCCAGGGCTGAGAAGTCGTACTTGGCGATGTGCTCCAGTGTTAAAATGTCTCCTCCGTAGTTATAGTCACAACGCCGGTCATACATCAGGTCAGCGTGAAAGGCACCATCCAGGCTGGTCTCTGCAAGAGGTTGGTGCCAGAATTAGTTTGGAAAAGAAAGAAGCAACTTCAGTTGAGATCCAAGGAGGAGACATGGTGCTGTGGTGGGCAGAGGTCTGCTAGCAAAGCTCTCGCTAAGTGGTCCTAAGGACACTGGGCTACTTCACTGATGAGTCTAAGCCTGAGGGGCCAGGGGCGCTGTTTCACTCAGGGCAGAATTAAAAGGAATCTCTAGCCCGGTTCGATACAGTGCAGCTGTGCAGACAAGAGTGCAGTGTTTCCACCTTCCTCAGGGAGGAGCCCTGAGCGAGAGGGCATCACGTGCCTGGGCTGCAGGCAGGGGTCTGTAGAGGGCAGCAGAACTGCATGGAGACATTCCTGACACCACAGCCTGGCAGCTGCAACTGCGACAGGCCTGACAGCGTCAGAACGCGGGCCACTAAGGAGCAGCCACTCAGGGATGGGTAGTGACCCACTGACAACTCCCACCAGAGCCACCATGGAGGGTCTTCCTGCCCACCCAGCCTGTACCCACACCCTGTGCTCCAACCCTGCCCGTAGGAGTGTGGGAGAATGTGGGGCAGTAACTTCATACCACATGGGTGCCTGGTAACTCCAGGCAGGAGAAGACTCTTGGAACCTCCATAGCTAGGCCTCACTTTGGCTAATGATCAATAACAAATACTGTCCACAGGTGAGCATCTGCATCCCCTTCCCTTCATCGCCCAGCCCCCTCCACCGCTATGTTTTCTATCCATTGCTTAAAATGTCCACAGTGTGTTTTCCCTGGTACAGCTCCAGCTCTGTGCTCACAGGACCAGCAGCTCCAGAAAGGGGCAGTGCTATTGGGGGCAGCTCTCCAGGGTATGCAGCACGTGTCAGTAAAGGGGCTCGCTCGCTCTCACCTTCATCTGTGTCGTCGTTGGACATGATGGCCACGCACTTCTCCCAGATGGAGCGTACATCTGCTCGGTAGCGATCACAGGCCCAGAGGAAGATGGGGAGGAGCAGGGACTGGATGAGCGAGCACCAGAGAACGCACAAGACCATCCAGGTATGGGACATGTCAGACTTCAGGCTGGCAAAGCTCACCACCTGGGACAGGAAGAACCCCCGTGCATTAGTGACCCAGAATGGACACGAGCGGCGTTCAGCTGCTGGGGGGCACTGCCCCCCACCTGGCCTGTCTCATCCATGCAGGGGCCACTGGCACATAGCTGCAGGAGCCTGTCCTGGTGCCCTGAGCTTAGTGCTGTGCTCTGCCAGATGGAGACCCACCTCTGATCCCCAGGCTGGCCAGCCAGCTGGCAGAGGGCAATGGAGGGTAGGTCTGGCTCAGGCCTGTTCCCGGAGCCTAGGGACCTGCACTGCTTTCCCTGGGCTGGCAGAGTAACGGCTCTGCGTAGACTCCAAATACAGCCCCTCAACCAAGGAGGCTCCCTGGAGGCAGGTGAGTCCTCGGGGCTCAAGCCAAGCATCCCTGTCTGGTCTTCCCTTTCCCAGGGACGTCCTGGGCCCACTCCTTATCCCCGGTGCACCCAGGCTGCTCCAAGGGCCCTGCCTGCACTGCTGTGCATTGCGCACAGGGGTGGGTCTTGCTCAGGGGAGAAGCACAGACTGCATGTGGGGCAGGGAGAGGGACCCAGGTGTCAGACCGCAGCCTCGCATGCATCCCCGTACTTGGAGGGGGGAACCTTACTGGCATCATGCATCACTGTGTCAGCATCCAGGGGGGCTGGCCGGGATCAAGGCCTCCCTTGTGCTGCACGTGTAGACCCAGAGCAATGGGGCCCAGCATGCCTGGCTGGCAGAACTGGCACCAAAGCATCCACACCCTCTCCCCCATGGCCTCCCCGCCCTGCCCTCTCTGCAGAGGAAGGGGCAGAGTCAGTGCTAGCAGTTAGTCTTGGCAGGGTCCCTCCTTCCTCAGGAGCGAGCAGGCAGAGTCTACAAGCATTCTCCTCTCCACAGCATTTACAGCCAGTCCTGCACGGAACTCCCCAGAGCTTTATAGCCCTGGAGCATAACAAACACAACTGCAAGGCAAGAGACACATCAAAAAATTCTCCATCACTCTCTGCTTCCACTTCTGTCTGGGTGCCAGGGCCACACTGAGCTCTAAACACCTCTGTCAACCCTTGCTCCAGGTCTCAAATCACCGTATCCAACTCGGGAAGACGCACAGACAAGATAACAACTGCTTGGGATGGGGGAGTCTGGAAAAGGCCTCACTGACCTGCCTTCTCAGCTTTGCTCAGCAGCCTGGAAAGCTCTCAGGCAACCTGCTCCTTTCAAATCCAAGCGGCTGCAGGTATGAGTACCAGCCCAGAGTAGCCTCACAAAGTGAGGTCTCCCTGAGTTCCAGGCCTGCAGCACACCCCAGAGAACAGAGAACGCCTCCAGGTGCAGCTGCGCTGGTTTCCAGGTCCGCTTTGCGCACACACTGCTTGGTGAAGGTGCACTGCTCTGCATGGCCGGATTAAAACAGGAACTTCAGGGGCTGCAGCCCATGGTTCCCAGCCACCTGCCAAAATAAATCCAGCCCAGTCCCAGCCCCACCTCACCTCCAGCTAGCCGGTCTGTCCCAGGTCCAGAGCACCTCTGATCCCTCGCCCCCAGGCTAGCCGATCTGCCTGCCCCCAGGTCGGTCTAAGTCCAGACTCAGGGCTGCTGCACCGGCCCATGCTGTGATTCTGCCCCTGTGCTCCATGGCCTCAGGATGGCCAGTGGCTGCCCCAGCTTGCCCACTGCTCTGGATGGAATCACTGCCAGCCCAGTCTGCCCCAGTGGGGTGCAGAGCAACAACCTGGGCTGGGCATCCCTGCCAGAGCTGGCCCTGGGCTGGGCATCTGCAGGTGGCTGCGGTGGCAGCAGAGGAGCACCCCATAGGGTGGCCCACAGAGAGTCACAGTCCAGGGCCCTCAGGAAGGTTAATCCAGCCCTGCTCCCCTGAAGCCACTAGCCCATTTGTGACATCACAGTTAGTCTCAGGGGTAGGATTATGAGGTCATCAAGTGGATGAAGGCCTTGCACTGGGAATAAGCAGCTGGGTCCAGAGAACCCAGAAGAGACAAGACACATGACAAATGGCCAGCAGCAGATGTAGACAGGGCAAGGGTTTCCCAGCCAGTTCAGCAGTGGAGCACGAGAGTCTTTCAAACCTTGAACTAGCAGCTAAATGTCCTCAGCACACAGGACAACGAGACAGCCCATTCTAGTTACCTCAAGAAACACCCATCTCTCCTCAGCACAGACTCTGGGCTGCACCTGGCACACAGGTAGAAGGTAGCAACCTTCCTGCCATCAGCTGCAACACAGGCGCACAGCCATCGGCGCTTCCTCCTACCCTCTGTCCCACAGCCTTTGAAGTTCAGCTGCATTTCAGTCATTCTTCGTACAGGAAATTTCCCTCTCCCTCGCTTCATACACCATTGTTCTCCAGCTCCCCCACTGGCATCCTCCTAGCATTAGCCACTGCTCCATCCCTTCAGCGTGGGGTTTCACCCTCCTTCCGTGGTCGGAAGGAGGCAAAGCCCTGCTAGAATCTTCCTGGTGTGGAGAGTGTGCCAGGAAGGCATTTTATTCCCCCTCCCCTTCTCACACACGCACTTAACTCCCCCATTCCTCAGCCAACCAAACCACCCATGCTGCTGATCACACGAAAGACCATGCTGGCCTCTCTGATCCTGTTACCAAAAGATGCTCAGACAAAAGTCACAGCCACCCAAGTTAAAGCACACTGTCGTAAGCTCAACCTCCCAGCCACTCACTACGCAGTAGGGAGCCTGGCAGAAAAACCACATCCCCGGTTACCACACCTGACTTCTCCTTCCAGAATGAATGGCAGCCACCCCAGCACGCAGGCAGCTTACCCAGTCACTCGGGGGCAGCACAGCCCAAAGCCCAGGTAAGTGATTTGCAGACAAAGGCGAGACCATCACGTAAGAACTGACTCATGCAACACACTCCTGTATCCCGGGCAGGGTTTCTCTCTGCGTATGGCAGCTCCGTTTGCAAAACATGAAGCCCTTTGCTGATCTATTCTCTAACATGAGAATGTCACATGCCAGCTCATCAGATCAGGCATCCTGGCAGCAGGGCCAGGGCCGACACCGTCCTCTCCTATCCCACGGGACACCCTTCCGCCCCTGTCAGCAAGAGGAGAGCTGACGACTCTTGCAGTTTCAGCCAGGCGTGGATAATCCTAGCTGACACACATGGTGGTTGGAAGGCAGCTTGCCCCTCCTGCACAGGTTGGAGGGAAGACTGCAGATTCTAGACACCAACAGCTTATAACTTCAAAGGTTGGGATGGTTAAAGGGCAGCGATTAGCACTTGGCCCACTTACTCTTCACCCCTCAGCCTCATAAACAGCATCCAAAGCACCACTTTGTGCTCCACCCGTGTGCTTTATTTCTAGTGAGTTGCCAGCCACTGCCTATATACACAAGTTCCAAAGGGGGAGCCGTGTTAGTCTAGGTCAGCCAAACAAACAAGGAGTCCTGTGGCTCTTTTAAAGACTAACAAATGTATTTATCGCATGAGCTTCGTGGGAGAAAATCCCACTTCGTCAGACGCTTTTGATTTTCTCCCACCAAAGCTCATGCGCTAAATACATTTGATAGTCTTTCAAAGTGCCCCTGGACTCCTTGTTTATGTACAGCAGCTTTCACACAGTCACTCCTGGGAGCTTTTATAACCCTCCCAGTTACCACAGCTGCTCCTCAACCCAGCTGTTGGCCAGTTTGCTCAGCTGGCTCCATGTTCCCCAGAATTAGGCTCAGTAGCAGGGTGTATCCCCAGCCTGGCTGGCTGCACCCATCACAGGCACATTGACAGGGCCTGGTGATGGCCATGCTAAAAGATGCGCTCGCTGGTTCTCAGTCTGAGACCCAAGCCCTGCACAGCAAAGAGCTTCCTGCAGAGGATATTTTTCCTGGTTTAATGCCCAAACGTAGCAATTATTCACATGGTCTTTCCCCCGAAAGCAGAACATTTCAGTAGCTTTATGTTCCAAGCAGGCCTAGGCAAGGGGTTAAATACACTGACTCTGCTCAGAGCACTTCATGGAGGTCTTCTGAGACTTCACCCCAGGACTGCAAGTGGGGCGAAGATGCAACGAACGATGACTACTATGTAACGATATAAGGAAATGGAGCAGGAACGGTGCACATGACCGTGCCAGGAGGGGAAGTGCCTGTATTCTGAATTTTTATAAGCCTTTCCTGTACGAATGCACTGGTCTTGCTTCACAAGAGGCTGCGTGAAGAACTCCCATGCTGGCTCCCCAGATGAGTCACCACCAGCCAAACAAAGCCTGTTTCTGGGCTCCAGGCTGAAGTGACACAGCTGGTTTGCCAGGCTGGGCACTAGGGAGCAAAAGTAGAGCAAGGAGTTAAAAGCAATTTTCAGAAGAGGAGGGGCAAGTGCCAGGCATTAGCAGGAGATGGGCCTTTCCAGACCCAGGGAGAGGCAGGTATGCATAGAGGTGGCTTTACTGCTTTTAAATGGCTGTGCTGGAACTCAGGGTGCTGGGGGTGCAGCCACACCCCGGCTCGAAATGGCTTCCATCACATGCAGGTTTATAGTTCGGTTCACTGCTCTCAGCTCCCCTGCGTTCAGAGCTGGTTTCTCCAACACGCTTGTGTGCTGAGAAACACTTTGCTCTCCGGCGTGGTTGGCTCACTGGTGCCCACCTGATGGGAAGAGAACCCAAGTCGGACCTGCTGAGCTAATCATGGTTTGTACCATGGGACTGCCAGGCAGGGCCCAACCTCCAGGTGGGAAAACCGCCTGATTCTAGCCACTTGGGTGGTAGCTCACAGCTGGGGTGGGAGCATTCACTGAGGGGCCAGAGGTGCCCAATAATAGTGCCAATCGCTCTCCCATCTCCAGATCCATAGATGCCAAGCAAACCCAAATGCTCCATCCTCTGGCAAATGGATGGAGAGGTCCATCCACTGGAGAGCACACAGGGGCCCATGGGTCACCAGCACATGGACGCTGCCGGTGCCCCACCTGGTGCCACTCTCATCAGTGGTCCAAAATCTTACAAGGGAGATCATGGTTAGTCAGCCCAGGCCTCCTCCTTTGGGTCCAGAGCACTTCGTCCTCTCTCGGAGAGGGCGGCTAACACCAGCCTGCAAGCTGTCATCTCTCTCCTCTCCATGTGAGCCTGCTTTGAGCCTCCTGGCTACAGAGAGGGAGCTGCGCCTAGCACCATTTCTAGGCAGGACACAGAGCACACACTGAGGATAGCACAACGATCCAGAAGAAACCTAGGCGCAGGCTTTAAAAGCTTCCTGAATTGGGGCGTGGAAGAGAGAGCTCATTGACACCCGCTTGGCGGCCTGTATGTTTTTTTGCAGGTCAGAAATGTCACCTGCCTCCCATCCACTGCTTTGAGCTTCCCCACGCTGGGTTCAGCCTGCAGCCAGCACATAGAGAATGCTGGGGTTGGTGACTTATTAGCATGTCGCTGCTGAAACAAAAGGAAGAGGCTGGTCTGTTACGTTAAAACAACCCCTCCGCTGTGCAGTACACAATGGCCATGTAATCCCAACGGGCTGACACGTCTGCTGCCTGATTCAGAGCTGATCAGCTGCATGCATCCCCACACAGCCCACCATGTAGCTAGCACAAACCATGCAATTATTAATGGCTCAGAATTTGGAAAAGAAAAAATATGCCCAGAATATGCAAACTGATTCATATTAATCAAGCTCAACTATAACGCTTCCTTCTGTTAATCAGTGTTTTATTAACATAATGGTGTAAATCAAACTGAAATTAACTTAATCTGATCTTTATAAATTGACTGCTTAATGTCACCTGGCATGGAGTATTGGCATCATGGCTGTTTGTAATACCATGAAAGGGCCGCAAACATGCTGGAGGGGAGGCTGGCTCACTCTCAGAGGCACGGTTTGCATTTAAATTCACTAAACGTCAGTGTAGTGCTTGTCAAAGGTGTTCTGGAGTTTTGGACGCTGCTCTCTATTTGTACCAGGCCTATCTAGACCAGGGCAGAAACAGCCCAGGCCACGGCTGGGTGAATTCCACATTCCTACCCCAACATACCTCAGTGGGGAAGAGGAGGAACATCCCTGCAGATTGACAGCGTGCTGGGGCAGGGGCAGTCATTTACCATACATCTCTACAGTATCCAGCACCACTGAGCCCCGCTCATGAGCTTTAGGTGCCACTTAGGTGCATCTCCCTTACTGCAAGTTTGCAACCATGGTAGCCCAAATCCCCAGCTAATCTCCTTGTGGAAGAATCATCCTTTTGGTCCACCCAGGAGACCACACCATCCAAGATCTTCTTTTCTGCCATCAGCTTTCCCTTCCAGTGCTTGTACACATTGCATTGTCCACTGAACCCTTGACAATGTGCTCTGAAAATTGAATCCTTGTTTTTGTAAAATCACTCACGAGCATTTGCTGAGTTCCAGTCCAGCTACTGATCTCCTGCCGCTGCCTGAACAAATCTTGTGGAAATAAGATCAACTTTGTTAAATTAAGTTAAATCTTACTGAGCTACGGTTAATATCTTTGGGGTGCACTGTATTACAAATGCAGTTGTGTGTGTGGTGCTGTGGCTGTGAACATGCCTTCTCTCGTAGGGAGGAGGATGCTCATGTACTACCTACATTACCAAATCTTAAAGCCCCTCCCATAGAGATGCTCATATTAGTTCAAACTGCACTCTCCAGGGAGAACAGATAAAGAAAGGGTTCTTGGATAAACAGCTTGGTTTTAAACCGGCTCAGAGCTTTCTCCCTGATCCAGCACGTGGACAGAACTCGTGGTCCTAAGTATGGGGCCCTTCAAGGGGAGGGTTGGAAGGCCTGAGAGCTAGTTGAGAGCTCAGACTGTGATGACCTTGCCTTGGTCTACACTTACGGCAGTTTTCGACGGCAGTCGAAGGGAGATATGCAAGTTACATAACTACTTGCCATGGTGTCTCCAATGTGCTGACTCAAAGGGAAATGGCCTCCCATCGACTCAGTGTTACTCTTTTTCAGGACTGACTTCCCAATCGATTGAGCGAGGCTTCACTGACTGCTCGATAGATTTGGAAAGATCAAACTGACAGTGGCAAATTTGCTGCCGTCAGTGTAGACTTGACTCTTGCAGCCACAAAGGAATTGGGGGGGGGGGGGGGAAAGAGGGGGTACTGAAGGACATCTCCTGCCAGAACCTTTGTTAGGTCTGGGGAAAGACAGGTAAGGTTATTTGCATGCATGCAGGTTCTCTTATTGTTTTCAGTATGCTTCCTCTGTAATGCCTTTTACCTTCAGAAGAAAGCAGGACTCCATAGGGAGTGCTGTGTGCTACCTTATAACCACAGCATCTGCACCTCAGCTGTCTCTGAAGATAAAGTGCACAGGTGTCCTTGGGGCAACTTGCCTGTGCTGGGAATAACACAGAGGCAGCAGGGACCTGTGCGGCCTGGGAAGAAGGGAGAGAGGCTCGAGTCTTCACTGAGAAAGGTGGCAGCTGGGGGGTGGAAGCCTGAGAGTAAGAGCCAGTAGCAGAGGGGAAAGTCCAGGTGCAGCAGCCCTGAACAATGTCTCCCCATCGTCTCTGGTATGTCTTCTCTGGTTACAGTCTAGACATGAGAACATCACAATTCTCCTACAGTGCCCCCTTTCAAAGGGCTGGGGGTTTTACTGCTGGTTCTTTGAATGCCCAACTTTCACAGCCATAGTTTAACACAGACCAAATGTAAGTTTTAAGAGAGAATTTAGTCTTCAGCTTGACCTCCCTTCTCATCAGACAGTTATTCTGCCAGAATTTCTCTGGGGTCTGCTAGTCTGGTGCTGACTCCAGTAGCCGACCACGTAGCAGTGCTTCCTAGACAGCAATCTTCTCTCACTTGCTGCTGGACTGCGTCACTCCCTGCAATCGTGCATGTCTTCCCAGGTCCTTTGCACACCATAGTAGTTTTTGTCTCGCCCACCTCAACCCTAGACCAGATTCTTCGCCATATTCATGCACCATCCCCACTAGCCTCATCAGGCCATCTTCTGACTCAACCAACAGCACCGCTTGCTCTCCACAGCGAATGGCTTTCAGCCAGAGTCTAGGTACGACTGCCATCCAAACAGCTGGAAGGAGGATATTGCTGTCTGCAGCTGTCAGTCAGTCCTCGGCCTCTCCATATGGGCTGATGTTGAGGGGGATATGACAAATGGGCACTAGGAAATATAGAACCCACCAGCTAGTTCCCCTTCAACCACTGACCCCAAGGTAACAACCGTCAGCCATGACCAACCCAGACCTAATCTGAGCTCATTCCTTCACCCTCTCTTTGCTGCAGCTTCCACTCTGGTCTCTCCAAGGAGAAGCTCCTTCCTAACCATGCCACACTTGGCTCTGGGTTAGGGGAATGCCCCAAGGGGCTGAGGAACACAGCCAAGTGCCATGTGAGGAGGGAGAAACCTCTATGCCAGCAGTGCTAGCTCCATCCTCACCTCATCCCACACAAAATGGCCAAAAACTCATTCCACGAGCCGAGTCTCTACAACTGTCTGTGAGGATATGGTGAGCTGATTGAGAATGTCTCAGAAATTCTGCAAGTCACAGGCCAGAAAAGATCGAGCAGCACTACCCTAAGAATATGGCCAGCTCAGGAATTTAGCACGTGTCTCACAATACTGTGTGTTTTTCTTAAAGCTGCACCTCCTGGACTCATGTGATTATGAGAGACTCTTCATTCCACTTGTTCAAAAGGAAGTCTCTAGCTCTCATGGTTGCTGAGAAGAAGCTTGAAAACACGAACCCTAAAGGTGCAAAAATGTAAACATCATTTAAAAAAAAAATCACGATTTTTAAGTCAAACTGAGGATTTTAGGAGGCCAACTTGTGATTTTTGAGCACTTGGGGTTGGCATTACAGCCTTACATTATCCAGTGCCCACCTCAAGGCGATCTGGTTTTTATTTAACTGGACACATCAGCTGAGCCCTGGTTTACACTGACAGTGAAGTTTATAGAATCATAGAATCATAGAATAATAGGGTTGGAAGGGACCTCACGAGGTCATCTAGTCCAACCCCCTGCTAAAAAGCAGGACCACTCCCCCTAAATTATCCCAGCCAGAGTTTTGTCTAACCGAGCCTTAAAAATCTCCAAAGATGAAGATTCTACCACCTCCCTAGATAACCCATTCCAATGCTTCACCACCCTCCTAGTGAGAAAGTTTTTCCTAATATCCAACCTTGACCTCCCCAGCTGTAATTTGAAACCATTGCTCCTTGTTCTGTCCTCTGTTACCCTCGAGAACAGCCTAGCTCCCTCCTCTTTGGAGCAACCCTTCAAGTAGTTGAAGGTTGCTATCAAATCTCCCCTCAGTCTTCTCTTCTGTAGACTAAATAAGCCTATTTCCTTCAGTCTCTCCTCATAAGTCATGTGCCCCAGCCCCCTAATCATTTTTGTTGCCCTCCGCTGGACTCTTTCTAATTTGTCCACATCCTTTCTGTAGTGGGGAGCCCAAAACTGGACACAGTACTCCAGATGCGGCCTGACCAGTGTCGAATAGAGGGGAATTATCACATCCCTCCCTCAATCTGCTGGCAATACTCCTACTGATGCAAGTTTGCCATAATACTGCTTACTTCAGCCTTCTGCAGCCAGTGTCTCCACTGTTAGAGCAGTAAATATGAAAAAAAAATGGAGCTGTAATTCAACCTGCTAACACCACCCCTGCAAGAGGCATAACAATGAGGTCAAAATCTACAATTCAAATTTAGGTCTGTGTAGCCCAAAAACAGCTCTTCCAGTTTTTCCTGTCTGCTTTACCATAGCAACACAGCTCCTCCCCAGCCTGCAGCCCTGGGAAGTTTTCAGTAAATTCCTCTCTCTGCATGCAGCACTGTGCCTGTCTGTTGCGCTTGCAGCAGAGAAACAGCAAGGAAAGCTTTTCCTGCTTTTTTTTCTTTAGAGAAGAGGGGCGGGAGAATGAGCAGAGGATGATTGCCTCCACACAAGCCCCTGCAGTGCATTTCAGGAAGTAATGTGAACAACGGGGACGCAAGAGCCCGAGCAAGCAATTTGCTGTGATCACTTGCCTTCTGTAATTTGACAGCCTAAAATTGAATTACAATCCCACCCCCAGTGTAGACAAGCCCTGAACTAAACAAAACAATAGCTCTAAGTCAGGCATCTACACATTAAATGTAAGGAACATTCACATGCCTTCAGTTGAGGAGTGCAAACACTATTATGCTTAGAAACTGAAGCATCATTGCAAGAATTGGAGCAGTTAAATGATATACTTGAGTAGAAGCAGTGGTTAAAATATAATTTGACGGGTCCCGGAACCCTCCTAATCTCCGGGCCCCCTTCCCGTATTGTCTGGGCCCCCTTCATGCATGTGCGGGCCCCAGCCCAGGTAGGCATTTGCAACACTTCTCAGTACCCCATGAATCGGTTATCGCTCCACAAAAATATTTATAATTTCATATGTCATTTATGTCTATAGCAATTATTGTCACAAACTAGCAAACACTGCATAACACAGTAAGTATTGTGATTAACAACGGTGGGGCGTAGGACCTGCTAGCAGCCAGGGGAGGGCGGAAAATGCGTTCCGCCGGATTTTTCTATTTTTAGGGGCACCGGAACTCTGGCCCCTCAAATTTGGGGGCCCCGGAACTGCGTTCCAGTGCGTTCCCCCTTACTTTAACCCATGAGTAGATGTGCTAATTAATGAGTGTGCCCACTAAATCCAGACTGACACACTTCCTGATAAACAGGAAACATCATTCTAGGAGGCTGAAATATTGGGGTGCATATCCCTAATCTGATTATTTCAGCAATTTAATCATTTCATGCTCTGCTTACAACTGGTCAGCTGCAGTACAAAGGTGGGAGAGACCTAAAAATGCCTCACAAGTTAGTAACATTTGGGATTGTTTGCAGGGTTTTAGTTTTACGTTAAAGAACAGTTAGTTGTTCCTTTCAAAACCTTTTCCTTAACCCTGGATATTTGATACAACAATGTACCTGTGACACCAACGTCTGTCTGGCATGCAGGATGCTTTCCAAAGACAAACCTGTAGAACATAGCCCTGCCAATATTCATTAAAAGAGGGACACGCTTTGTGCACTTATTCCTGTGACTGGCACTCAGTTGCTGTTGTCCAGCAGAACAGAACATTCCCCTACACAGGTGGGTATTTCTGGGGATGATTAGCTAATTATCTCTATAACTTTCAGAGCTTCAGAGACCCTTAATGCTAGAGCAATAGCCTTCCTTTAATCCGGACTGTAGAAGAAGTTGGAAGTGGTGATATCTCACTGCAAGCTGTCCCAGTGGCTGAATTACCTTTGCAGAATTCACCGTGTGACTGTGATAGAGTTTAGTGTTTTAAGCCAAATCATTCCAACCTCCTGAGTTTACATTTTCGCTGTCGATATTTAATGCAAGTTCCATAGCAGAAAGGCTTGAAAAACCCGTCTTTGGCCCAGATCAGCTTCTGAAATGAAAACATAAAACCCCAAACCAGCCCCAGGCCAAAGAGCCCTCTTTATGGAACGGCTGAGATGCCAAAGGCGCAGCTGCTAAGCAGCGTGCCATCTGCACGGCTCTCTGTGCGGCTGGTACGGCTGAGTTAGCTTGCCAGAACAAACCCACCCCCACAGCTCAGACAGCACCACAGTGCACAGCAAGGCTGCGGTAACAGGACCCCTGCAAAGGCCTAGGCAGTTGCTTTCCCTTTTCCATGTCTTTCTACACCCTGGGTTTTGCTGACCCCCGTGCTGCTGCTTGTCACTTCTTATGCTATAACTCAGGCCTGACCCATGCCATTTCAGAGATCCCAGCACAGTCAGCCAAGACAAATGTGAAAGAATAAATGACACAGCCTCAGAACCAGAGCTGCATGTCGAAATGAGGCAGCAGAGGCAAGAGTCAAGGTGGCTACAAGAGAAACGCAGCAGAGGCCAGGCTAGATTGGAAACAAGCCTATAAAAGACTCAAAGACTTTGGGCTGCAGAGGTTTCTCAAAACCAAGCTTCTCTGGGGGGAGGCAGGATGGAGGCTTGCTCCCACTGACTCTCAGCGGGCACTGGACATCTGACTGCTCCAGGCCTAGGAAAGTCTCCCCAAAACAACCAGCAGAACTGAATGCTGGATTGAGCATTGCAATCACTCAAGTCATTTTCCAAATCAAGGGCCAGGGAAACCTGGGGAGCAGCCAGGGAGAAGTGGGATATGTTCACCACTGTGCTTTGCATGGTGCCCCTTGGCTTGGTGAACACACGCCAGTGGAATGAAACACTTCAACTATCCTGGGAGCAACAACCCAGCCTAACTGAACAGGCCAAAGCGTCACATGAACGTGTAAAGAGAAACCTGCCCAGATCACCCCACTGCAGCAGGGAGGCGAGGTCAACAGAGGCAGCACTGTGCACTCGCGTTACCGGAGCGCTTGGAGCAGTTCTAGAAGCATTTGGATGTCGCACTGTGACAAGGACAGACCAGCTGGAAGCATTTCAGAGCACGGTAACTGCATTTAACAGTTCACCTTGCTGCAGAAAACCTGTCTCAACGCTGAGGGAGCTGGAGGAGACAAGGGGACCAAGCAGAGTGCATGTGACGCTCTTGGAGCCATTTGAAGGAAAGCTAACGAGAGCAGGTGATCTCGTTCCTTGCTCCCAGCCCCACTGGGTGACACCACGGAGAGATCTCACATGAGACACTGGCAGGGCAGGGTGAGACAGCGCCTTTCATCTTCAGGTCCCAGGAAGTTGCTCCAGCGGCTGGTGGCCTGGATCTCAGTTCTGCTCACAGAGAGCACAGCAGGCTCCCAGGCTGGCAGGCCCAGCCGAAAGGCCATAGAGAAAATGTTCCTGCTCTTCCCCCACATCGCATGGCACTTCTAGAACTGAGCTAAGGACATGGGGAGAGTTTGCACTGCCCAGCCTGTTCTGAGAATAAGGGTTTCCAGCTTCATTTTATTACCGTCTGCTAGCTCCCACCCAAGGATGTGTGCATACACTGTACCCAGAGCTGCCCACGCAGGCCCTGGAGAAAATCTGGTTCCAGAGATGTCAGGTGGCCTCCTGTTATCTAAGACTCAGCACAGCCAGCAGACACTGTGTTAAACACAAGAGCCCTGTCCATACTGAGCCCTAGGCTACACTTGCCGCACTTTTCGGCGGTCAACGGGAGATACGCAAGGTATGTAAAATACCTTGCGTATCTCCCACCGACTTACTAAGAGCTTGCTACATACTAGGGTAAGCCGACCAGAAATGCCTTCCACTTGGCTGACCACTACTCCAGTTCCCAGGCTGGAGTTGCTATGGTGATTTCTGGATCGGTTGAGCGCGTCTACAGAGATCGCTCAATCGAACCTGGAAGATCGTGCTGATGACGGCGATTTTGCCGCTGTCAGTACAGACTTACCCTGAGTTCTGAACTGCAGCTAACGGCGGGCTAGTTAGCATGGGTTCTGTCTGGATGCCACTTCCCGGCGCAGACAGGCTGGATCTGCACTTAACGGTGACATCAGAACAGCTCCAGTGATTGGCGTGTGAGGAACAACCCGATTGCTGGAGCTGTGCTGACAGCAATCCAGCATGAAGGTCGCTCTGTCGATGGAAGAGGGTGTCTGTTGATGTAGCTAGTGGCATTTCTACAATGACAGAAAAACTCCTTCTGTCGGCGCAGGGTGCGTCGGCTCTGCCATTGTTCCCAAGCCAGCAGAGGCTCCAGAGCATAGCCCTGCCTCAGAGTAAATGCTGCCCTTGAATTAGAACTCAGCTCTTAAGATACTAGTTAGTACAAGGGCTTGTGGACAAGCGCACCGCCCACAGAGCTCTCCAGCTTCCACCCAGTGCCCTGGCTTCCCCGTATCAAACCCATCTCTTCAGGAGCCTGCCCCATTGAGCAGGGCTGGCCAAGACACTCAGGGAACCCACAACCAGCAGAGCACCTACTGCAAAGGGAGTGGGTGTTGGCATCGGACCGGGGGGCTCCAGCACAGACCAGAATACACTCCTACAGGCACCAAGAGCAGACACTCTCCAAAAGGCTTTTAACATGAAAGAGAAAACTTTCTTCCCTTTCCTCATTTCCTCAGTGTTTATTATGTAAATCGCAGCAGAGAATGTTCCCCCCTTAGGCTCTGACATCTCCACAGTGAACACTTCAAAAGAACAAGGAGTCCTTTTTATCTGCTCCTCCCATTGGCACAGCTCTTCCACACCATGCTCACCAGCTCGCTCGAGGCCATGCCTGGCCCAGCCGCTCCAGCAGATAAAGGGTACACGATGCTGGCTATTCCCCACGCTTCACCTCCCGCAGATCTCTGGGGACCATGAGCACACGATAAATTGTGTTTGGCTGAGGTTTCTTCCAAAGCAGAGTTTTCAGTAAGAATCGTGTCAGCATTGAGCTATTTAAACCTTCCAGAGATCAGCTCCAAGAGTCACAGGCTCTCTGAGCTCTGGGTCATCTGTAGCACCTCCCAAACAAAGCCCACTCTGCCAGCGCTCGCTCAAAACTCTCCCCACACTCCTCTCTTGCACTCTGTTTAAATCTCCCTTCCCAAGTTCTCTGTCCACCCCTTTCCTCCTCTTTCCTGGGGACAAGATCGTGTTTATTGAAGGATCAGTCCAAAGGGCAGGGACAGGCTGCAGCTTTTATCTTTGGAGATGGTTAGTCCAAACGGTATCTCCTCCAAAGAGAAACTGCAGCTATCCAGGCATGAGTCATTGACTCGGGGGTCACAAAGGCCAGCTCTCCTCAGCCATCAGTGGCTATATTTAGGAGGAGCTGGTGCAGGGAGGTCCTGGGAAATGGAACCATGGGAATTCTGGATTTCCAGCTTGGGAAACAGCAGGCAGCTTTGCAGGGGCATTTCACTGCTACGCAGCGCTGCTCCCACATTAACCACACAGGCGGGATGGTGCTCGCCCACCCCGTCTCCTGCTGCTGCATCTGGACAGGCAGAAGTGGCAGCAAGAGGATGACCAAGAGAGCAAAGGGGGATGATCCCGACGGGGACGTAACATAAAAAGATGCCAGACACCAGTGTGCCCTTGTTGCGAAAAAGGCCAATGGCATATTAGGCTGCATCAGTAGGAGTATTGCCAGCAGATTGAGGGATGTGATAACTCCTCTATTCGACACTGGTCAGGCCGCATCTGGAATACTGTGTCCAGTTTCGGGCTCCCCACTACAGAAAGGATGTGGACAAATTAGAAAGAGTCCAGCGGAGGGCAACAAAAATGATTAGGGGGCTGGGGCACATGACTTATGAGGAGAGACTGAAGGAACTAGGCTTATTTAGTCTACAGAAGAGAAGACTGAGGGGAGATTTGATAGCAACCTTCAACTACTTGAAGGGATGCTCCAAAGAAGAGGAAGCTAGGCTGTTCTCAGTAGTAACAGAGAACAGAACAAGGAGCAATGGTTTCAAATTACAGCTGGGGAGGTCAAGGTTGGATAGTAGGAAAAACTTTCTCACTAGCAGGGTGGTGAAACATTGGAATGGGCTACCTAGGGAGGTGGTAGAATCTCCATCTTTGGAGATTTTTAAGGTTTGGTTAGACAGAACCCTGGCTGGGGTGATTTAGTGGAAGTGGTCCTGCTTTTTAGCAGGGGGTTGGAGTAGATGACCTCGTGAGGTCCCTTCCAACCCTACGAATCAGGTTAGATATAAAGCAGGAACAATAAACTTGCTGGCTTCAAATTAGGCATCTAATGAAGCTCGAAATATAATTCCAGGCTGCTGAATTAGCGCCTGGCAGTGCAGAAAAACACTGGATCGGCCTGGCTGCCTGCAAACAAGCCTACTCTGGTTAGCAACCTGCTCCTGCCCTGTCTACCTATGATCCCCGTGCCAGTTCCAGCTCCCTGGTTATTTGAACTACTCAGTACATTACTGACAGGATGGCAGCAGAGCAGCTCCAGTCACACCAGTGCCACTGGGAGCTGAATGTGGCTCTTGTAGGGATGGGCAGGGAAGGTGAGTGCCAGAGAAATAGGCAGAAGGGCATTCCCAGGGTGCTCGAACAGCTAGCATGCCTCTCCCCGGCCCCTCCCCCCCCAACACACAGAGACGCTAGAAGAATGTCTGCAAATGAGAAATCCCCACTGGTCAGCAGGTTTCTTCCAAGTCTCCGACCCCAGAGGCAGTATTCCAGTGCCCACTGTCAGTAACCCCATAGCTGTTCAAGAGGCACAGGCAGTCTCTCGCCACGCAGCCTGCCGCAGCTCCCCAGACAGATTAAGGGATTTGCCTAAGGATGCAGATTCAGTCAGTGGCAGAACGAGGATTAAGGACTCAGATACTATGGTGGCAGGAGCCAGTGAAGGTGGGAGAGGTGGAGATCAGCTGTTCTTGGCTCCTAGGCCCCCCTTAGCCCACTCCTACCACCCCTATCTGGCTTCTTTCTCCATGACCCCAACACAGGGGGTGCCACAATGCAGGAGGGCTGTTGGCCAGAAAAGACAAACGGCCCTCCATAGGAGCCTGCCTGGCTTTGCTCAAGCTGCTGGCAGTGCGATGAGCTTTATGATAGCAATAGAGAGATGTCACACTCCACACATGCATCTCTCCACTATATTTAGAGCCAGATTTAGTTATTGGTTTGTTAATAATTCTCAAGGTCAGCAAGCCAGAACTCCCAGGAGCAATGGCAGGTGGTCTGCAGGCTCTATGGTGCTGCAGCACATGGGTGAACCGTGTCCAGATGGCCACCTGGTGCCCCACCTCCAGGGTGAAATGCAATCACACACCTCCACAGGGGCTAGCACGTACTGACTCTGGCTGCCGCGAGCAGATCTCATCTGCTGGCAAGATGTGGATGAGCTGGCAGTCCAGTGTACGACATCTCAGCCAGGCGACACGCCTCCATCATGTTCTGCCTGCATAATACCTGGCCTTTTTGACCAGCCTTAGCAAAGGGCCTTTCTCTTTGCCTGGACTGTGCCAAAGGCCAGCCTTCCCCCTGCACTGACTCTCCATCCTTTACAACATATATACATAGTCCCTCCTTACCAGGGTCCTGGCAGAGCTCCTCTCTTCTCCCAGCTTCCCCAGACCCGGAGCAGCCACACCCAGAGAAGCCAAAGATACCACAGAGAGGAGGAGCCTGCTCAGACAAGCTGCTCCAGTTACCAAAAGAACCAGGTGCATGAACGTTACAGCTGAAGCAGGGAGATCTGCACCACTGGCTTCTGCTGGAAATTTCACAGGCTGCTTTCTAGGCAGCAAATACAGACACTTACACCCCCAGCTCCCTGGGGTCATCGCTGGGCCTCCCCCGTGTTCAGCATACTCTTACTAGCCACAGGATTCCCAACCCCAGCCAGACGTGGCAGCTACACAGTAAAGGTCCATGTGCACTTACCCAGGCAGGTCTCAGCTCCATGCCCCCAGATGTGAAGCCCTGTATGTCTCCAGTCCTGTGCTCACAACCCCATCCTTGGACAGAGAGTGGGGTGCAGGCGCCCACCATGGGCATGAGACCACTCACACACATTCTCCATCACAAGCCAAAGGTGGGGAAGTGGCAGGGCCAACCTGAGGCTTCACATTGATTCTGTTCCCTCCCTTCCGGTGCCTTGCATTCCTTGCCCTAATGCTGGTGGAATTCACCTGCACTCCTCCCTGCTGACATACTTCCATGGCCCCCCATCACCATGGTATGTGGGTGCTAATTGTTGTCCCTCCCTCCCCCCCGCCCACAAAGCTGGGCAGAGCTGCAGCCCATGTTGCCGATGGGAATGACAGCAGAGAGGGACTTGCCCAGGTTCACTCAGAGAGGCAAGTGGCAGAGTTGGGAACTGAACCCAATGGCCTGGGGCCCAGCCCAGTGCCTTAACCACAGGTCCGTTCCTCCCAAGCCCACCACAAGGCCCTCAAACTACCCTACCAAGCGGACGGGCTGCACAGACACTTGGCTGCTGCCTGGGTTACTGTGCTGAACAGATTTCACGATACTCAGGCTGCAGGAGGCAGTCGCGCCACACTCCCAGCTCTTCTCTTCATTAAAGTTTATCTTTTCTTCCTGGCTCTTCATCAGTCACTCCCACCATGCACCGCCTTTTCTCTGCCCCATCGCTTCGTGGTGCAGGCAGGGTGTATGATGAAGGCACTTCAAAGGTGTCATTATTCTGCATTTAACGAGAGTTCAACTCTCTTTGCCATTTACTGGCCTTTAATTTAATGAAATATCTGGCTCCATTCCTCCTGACTGCACACCCAGCCTGCTGAGTTCTGGGCACGCACACCAGCCCTGCCAATTCTGCAGCAGCCCTCGACTGTCCCTGACAGCGTGGGACGTCATTCGCTCCAGGCCCAGCACTCCCTCAGTCCCACACAGCCCTGCAGAGACACCCTGTAATTTATGAGCAGTGGAAACTCTGAATCACAGAGCTCCAGAAAAGTGCCAAAGTTCAAGAAACAAATCCCACAGCCTCCCCCTTCCCACCGCTGCTGTGTGAAGCTGCTTCCTTCCCTTTGCTTCTCTCACATAGATTTCAGGGGCCGGTTTCGCACATCTGGGTCTTAGCAGGCTGAGAGCTATGCTGTGTTTGCAGAGAGCAGGAGTGAAATCTGTGCTCAGGAAAGAGCTGTAGGAGCTGTGCACCCCATCGATGATGCATGAACTAGCACTAAGCAGGGACTCGGGGCAGCCCCAGACTGTCTGAACTCTCATCACTGGAAATATACATCAGGCCTTATAATGGAATTCCCCCATGTGGAAAAACCTGCACGGGAGGCAGGACATTCAGCCAGGTTCCCCTCAAGCAGCTTCTCCCAAATCCCTCAATGGAGGGCGTGGAGTTTGCCACAGACCCACATCTCTCAGGGGATCTGCTAGAGGCCAAGGCTTAATAGGCCTGGGGGTGTAGGCAGGGGTTTCCACAGCACAGAGGGGCCAGGAGCCATTACGGCTTTAGACCAGGGGATGTGGGGTATGATCCCCCAGACCAAGGGTCGGCAACTCCCGGCACGCGTGCCACAGCTGGCACGCGGGCTGAGCCTGAGCGGCGCTCCCCTGCTGGCCCCGCAAACCGCGCGGCCAGCAGCTGCGGCACACGGCTGAGGGTCCCTGCTGGCCCCACTCCCTGCTGTACGGCAGGAGGGGAGGGGAGGGAAGGGGAGTGGGTCGCATCGCCCCGGCCCACCCAGAGCCGCGCCGCTGCCAGCACGGCAGAGCCGGCCCCGACCATGGCCGGCAAGAGGGCGGGTTGGCTCAGCCCACCCGGAGCTGCCGCTGCCGGCAGGCGACCTCTGGTTCCTGGCCCCGGCTCCCCCCAGCAGCAGCAGCTCTGGGTGGGCCGAGCTGACCCACGCTCTTGCCGGCCATGGCCGGGGCCGGCTCTGCCCTGTGGGCTGGAGCAACGCGACCCACTCTGCTCCCCTCCCCTCCTGCCGTCCAGTAGGGGGCGGGGCCAACCGGGGCTATCAGCCCCGCGCCACCCCTGAGGATGGGAGCCAGCCCTGGGGCGCGGAACCGGAGGCAGCTGACGCCTGGTCCCACCCCCTTTTGGCCCCGCCCCCGGCACCTGCTGGGGGTGAGGTGGGCGGGGCTGAACAGGGGCCGGCAAAGGTTGCCGGCCCCTGCCCCAGACATAGCGGACCTCCCCTTCCACACAGGCTGGGAGAGCGCCTCAACTCAGTTTGTCCCAAGAGCACAGCCGTGAGCTCTGGCCTCGGCATTTCTGGGAACAGCAGCAGACATAGCAAACATCGCTCTCTGAAGAGGGGCAGTGGGGAAGAGCCCTTTACTCATTTCCTCCCCTGTCTGGTTTGCTCCAGGACTCAGCCATTTCGGAGGCACCGGCAGAAAATCCCAGTTCCCTGGATTATCATTTCTTTGCCAACAAATGATCCTCCACTCCCGGGTCCCGAGCCCCAAAAACAGCAACAACTGCCCAGCATCATGGCCAGCAGACACCACACCTGGGAAGCACAAATCCCACACCCTGTTTTTCAGGGCACCTCCAGCCAGGCCCCAAACGACCATCCTCCCTTTCCAGAGAGGTCACCGTCAGGTGCCCCAATCATAATACCCAGCCTGACCCACTGCCTGAAATGCCACCTCTGGATGACAGAAACCTCAGTTCCAGGCTGCATCAGGCGCTTTGCACACAATTAACTCACCCAACCTTTCCAGGGATCACTCACCAGTATGGGAAAGCCCATCAGGAAATCATAAATGAACACGATCCCAGTGACCAGGTAGGTGATTTGCAGAGAGGTCTTGATGGGCTCAGAGCCGTCAATGGACGAGCGCCGTTTGCCCTGCGCGTCCTCCACCACAATAGCAGGCACATTGAACTTGTTCTTATCTACGCTGTGCCCCATTTGAATGGAAAAGGTCTGGAAGAGGGCGATGCTCGTGCAGACGACACCCATGGCCACGCTGCCACTGATGAGGAGAAGGAAGCAGACGCCGAAGCCCAGGCCGATCTCAGTGACGATGAAGCGACAGTCCCTGGCGTAGAAGCGTTCGGTGGTGTCATGCCATCCTACCGCTGGCAATGTGGAGAGAATGAAGGATACCATCCAAATGCCCATCACTGTGTGAACAGCTTGTTTCTTGGTGTTACTTAACCTAGAACGGGGAAAGAGAGACAGCGTTCCTTTGACACATCTCAGACCTGCAAAGCTGGACAAGGCACAGGGAGCCAACCGCCCTGACGACATCACTACAGCACAGGGTCTTGGGATACAAAGTTAAAATGGAAAACATCCTGGTGAGCCACAACAGTGCTCAGCCTAGCAGGCAGCAGAGAACTGACCTGACGGGAGGCTGCCCCAACCCCTGCTTCGGAGGATCAGGTGACAGAGAGGAAGAGGACATGAATTATTTTTGCTTGTGTCAAACTGGCAGAGCTGAGCTTGAGGAGGGATTGAGATGAGCACCAAGCAGATACACTGCCTCTCTGTTCAAACCTCAGGACCCTTCCTGACCACCCTCTTACCTGCCTCACAAGTATAACTGGTTTGTTACCCACCCAGCCCCATGCAGAATTTACCTCCTCCTCTCTAGCTGCGACCTCTGCCAGGCTTGTCTGTTCTACCTTCCCCCCCCTCCCCCCCCGGTTCCAGCTGCCAGCAGAGCCAGCTCCTGCTTTCAGCTCTGGCAGAATGCAGCAGCATGCAAGGGGCGAGTACTCTCCAGGCTGGCCACAAATGCAGCAAGGTGCTGAGCAACTTCTGCTCCCACCAGCTCCACCCCCTCAAAGGGCTGGGCCAGCACTTCACAGACACACAAGCCTGCAAAAGCCAGAGCTCCTCCAGACCACACAGCCTGCTGCCCTTACCCCCGCGCAAAGCCCAGGGTGGTGAGGATGCACTTGCAGGAGTGGGGCCTGAGTTGTGCCCACCTCTCCCGAAAGTGCCGTGGTACCTCTCAGGCCTGGCAGTTTGGATGGGGTTTCTCTGTGTTGCTAGATCCTTACTCTGCCTGAGTGCCATGGCGAGGGGGAATTAGCATCACGATGATTTCTATTTCACTTCCACGGCGCTATTCCCGATTATTTCTGGTCTCTGGAAAAAATACAGCTGCTCCAGGGAGGGTCTCTCTGGCCAGTTCCACTCCAGCACCATTTCAAGCCTTTTGCTTCTGGTAAAGCAGTTCACAAAGCTAGAGAGCTCTGTCCTGCAATTGGAGGAGCTGATTGGGGAGGGCCTCTGCTGGGTCCCCCCCAAGCTGGGGGACAGAGAAGTTCTGATTGAATGTCACTCCAGGAACGTCTACACAGTAACTGGCAGGTGTGGCGCCTAGCTCAGCCAGACAGACCTGCATTCATGTTACTTGACCCAGCACGCTGTGATTGTGGTGGCCTGGGCTAGCTGCTCCCACCTGGCCCCTAGACACATACTCAGGCACTGGCCTGAGCCCCAGAGGCCACTCCTATTTTTAGACGCTAACTTAAATCAAGCTACATCTCCCCAACACACCCCAAGAGAGCAGTATTATTATTTCTCCCCAGTTCCACACTGGGGCAATTCTGTGCAATCTTGAAAAAACCCAATGTATCATCTGTCCTGCTTTAAACAGAATTACTCCAGTGTGAGCAGTTGCTTGACTGTTGCATATAACGTCAAATGACACGTAGAAAATACATTAGTCTCAGCAAGGGACTATACCAAGAGCCACAGACTGATTTCCTATAGGCTGCTAAAAGCCAACTTACAATAGAGACTGCTGATCTTGACTGACTTATTCCATTTGGAGAACTAAGGGTAAAATCCAGCCAGCGTCTCCCCTAGCTGAGTGCTGCTAGAAAGGGCTGCAGTTTCAGGCTCAAGCTGGCATGAATAACAGGGTCCCAAATTGAGAAGTTTTCTATAGAGCTTCTCCAAGATTGAAGCTCTGCTTCTAAATCCCAAGATAAGAGTAATTTTTGTTTTGCTTTATGCTTTTTTGATGGCATCTGTCAGATAATTTGTAGTCTATTTATAAGTAACTACTCCTGCAGCACCTGAATAAAATAAAAGTTTAAGGAGAAAGAGCTAATGGAAAACCGTTGGTTAAAGGGAGATAAAAGGAAATATTCTGAGAGCAGTTCCAGGTGCATGTACAAGAAATAAGAAGGAGACAGATACGATGTTGCTTTTATGTAAACATCTCTCCAGTTTTAAGGTGATATCAGAAGAAAAGGATTCTGGGGAATTGCAGAAGCCGTTCCACACACTGAATCATACATAAAGTTTTGGACAAAGTTTTCGCAATTCCCCAAAAGCCCCGGGAAGTGCACACAGTGCAACCAGCTTCTCAGTGGATGGGTTGGAACCCATGCCAGCAGGAAAAAACTCTGCAATGCAGATAAATATTAGACAAACTACATTAAAATTACAGAGGAAGTGATAAAAGAGGATTAGACCCAAAGACATCAGAGACAGCAGGAACCTGTACTGAGTGTTTGTGATTATGCTGCATTTCAGAAGCTTAAAGAATAAACTCTTAAGGATAATTCTTTGATCAATATTCTTCTCCAAAACACCAGGTCTAAGGCTGTTCTGTAGGCAGAATGCAGATGGGACATTTGCTGTTTTAAGGAGGAGTTGAAAGAACTTTGGACCTTCATCTTGGCAGGTAAGTGCAGAACAAGCCAGTTTTTCAAATACATCATAATCCCAGGATGAGGCAATGGATGTGCTAGAAGCCAGGATTTTAACTGAAACCATGCTGCTCAGAGCTGGTCCCCAGCTTGAGTCAGCATTTCTATAGTTGAGGGGTTCCCCATCTCTAGACTTACACTGTGCCAACTTGGAATGAAGGTCATTACACATTTCAGCATGTTTTAAAAATAAAAATGTGACTGAGGTAGAAAAGGAAGCCCGCCCTTCCCAGGAAGAGCCAGATTTACCTGTAATTGACGGGCCAGCGGACCATCCACATGCGGTGGTAGGACAGGGAGGTGACTGAGAAGCAGGTGACCAAGGTTAAGGTATAGAAGGTGGAGACAAAGACCTTGCAGAGGCCTTCACTCCATTCGTAGTCTGAATGTTGCTGTCGGAGCTGGATCACAGAGTACATAGTGATGGGGACAGCTACGTTAAGGATGTGAGTCCCAGCCAGCATGCACATAAGGAATTCCAGGGGCTTCCATTTCTTCTGCTTGGCACTTACACTCAGAATCCCCCAGGTATTGGCTAGAACCGAGACCCCCGAACAGGCCAGCCAGGCTACCGCATTGCTGTGTAGTCTCTGATCATCATTCATGGTGGAGGGCGGAGGCACCGTCGGATGAGGCGAGTTGCGGATGATGACGTCGCAAGGAGGAGGAGGGATGAAAATACATCCTACAGCACAGTGCAATCCATCCACAGAGCCTTTGGGAAAGCCAGCTCGTTACAGTGGAGCACCCAACACCAAACGACTCGGGAACCTGGAGGAACACAGATGGCCTTGCAGTTAAAAACGCCTCACTCCTATGTTCTGCCCCTCACACCCACTGCTGTGTGCACAATGTGTGTGCGGGATTACGCTGCCATCCCCAGCATGGGACGGAGTGGAAGCAAACAGCAGGGAAGGACTGGCTGACCCTGTGGTCCCCACATGGGTAGCTCTGAGGGCACCCGGGTGATCAATCCCGCTCCCTTCCCCAGTACTAACGTCACACAGCCAAAGGCTTGTTCCTGGCCAGCACCAGATGCTGGGAGCCCATGTATACCCCAGGAATAGATATTAGGCTGTAGGCTGCCCTGGAAGGCCACTGGCTCCACAGCTGTCAGGTGCAGCTCCCGACTTTCGGCTTTGCTCTCACCGCCTCCCCCTGGAAATGCAGGTAAGTCCAAGCCTTCATTCTGCTACAGACCCATCCCACCATGTGTGTGACTGGGCGAGTCTGGCAGTGCCGGGCGCACGATCTCAGTGTTTAAATACGTGTGAGCACAGATGCTCCTTTGTTCTTTGAACTGGCACCAGCTTCTCTCTCCTTGTCTCAGGCTCGAGCAGGCAGCCCCTCAAGAGGACTGGCCCCATAGTTCCTGCTCTTGGTCACCAGGCAGGAAGCTCGGGGGCTACGTCCAGGGGACCATGGCCAGAGATCAGAAGGAGCAGCCATTAGGCAGGCGCTCTCAGATGCTGCACAGCAGCAGGCAATTCCTCAGTAAGACGAGGCAGGGGAGGGAATATCTTTCACTGGACCAACTTCTGCTGACAAGAGAGACGAGCCTCGAATGGCATAGATCTGCTCTTCGAGTCCTTATTCCCAGAGCTCTGCGTCACTGGAAAGCTGGTCTCCCTCCTCACCAGAAGCCGTTCCAATAAGGATATGATCTCACCCACCTTGTCTCACTAATGCCACCGAGCGGCCTTAGTAACACCATGCCAATAGTGTCTCAATTCACAGGGCGATCGCTTCTTGTAGTGGCTCAGCCAGGAGGGTCTTAAATCACAAGTGGGAGCCCCCCCCGAGATGGTGCCATCCAGGCCAGCGCAGCGTGGCAGATGCTCCCTGTAGCAGGGATGTTTGGTGGAGCAGAGGGAAGGGACCTGGCACACATCGACCGGCAGAGGCATAAGAAAGGAGTCCAAGTGGTGAGTGGGTGAGGACGGACAGGGGATACATGGTGATGGTAGGCAAAGGCCAGGAGGGCGAAGCAGCAGGGGGAGTCATGGGAAGCGCTGAATGGGAGGCTTGAGCTGCAGGTGAAAGAAGGGAAGAGGCCTGCACAGAGATTCGAGAGGAGAGGGCAGGTGGGGTATGGGTGTAAGCAATAGGAAAACCCCTTAGCCCTCTGGGTTTGAGCGATTTAACCAGCTGGGTTGTGGCATACATACATGGCTAGAATGGGGATATTTTGTGGTTGTGACTTATTGGCACAGACACTCTGGCAGGCCAGATGCCAGTTCATGCCAGGATCCCCAGGTCTCAAGTGCACACTATCTGATACCGAGCTGGAATCAGCGGGCTCACTGGTAGGTTAATATTGATAGCACAGTTGTTAGAATGAAAGGAAAGTGTGCAGTGTCTGGAGCCTGTCAAATGCTTGTGACAAGCTGCCTGTATTAATCTCACTTATACCAACTGGGTTCTATACTGTAATGTTGAATAGCTGTACTATGAGCATCTGGGTCTTACAACTGGAAACTCCCTACAGCCGGACTGAGAAACCATCACTGAAAGGACTAAAGACTCCTACTGTTCTGCTCTCCTCTCCCAGCAAAAGAGGAATCATGCAAACGGACTCTTTCCATCAGCTGAGTTTGTAGCTCAGACCACATGGCAGGAGCGGGATAAAACCTCCAGGCTAAAGGAACTAATGCTACTTGGACTTTTGGGGGTAACGTAGAGGGGCAAGGTGTTTCTAGGCCCCAGCAGGAGATCCCCAGCTGTTTAGCCTGAGTTAGCCCTCAAAGACAAAGAAAACTTGCGGGTTATAGAAGCCTGTATTGCCTTCTCAAACCTAAGACTGAACTCATTTGTGTTTCTATGTTTGCTTGCTTTAACCTTGTAAATAACTAATTTCTTTTTCCTGTTTAATAAATTTTCATTTAGTTTATTATAGGATTGGCTACACCCATTGTCTCTAGTGTAAGCCATAAAGCGCAACTCACCTGGGGTAGCAGACTGGTCCTTTTGACTCAGGAGTAACCTGAGTACTGCTGATAAGTTCCAAAGGGGGAGCCGCGTTAGTCTAGTTCAGCAAAACAAACAAGGAGTGGCACTTTTAAGGACTAACAAATTTATTTATCACATGAGCTTTCTTGGAAGAAAATACCACTTTGGATTTTCTACCACGAAAGCTCATGTGATAAATAAATTTGTTAGTCCTTAAAAGTGCCACAGGACTCCCTGAATATTGTTGTGGTTCTTGGCATAAGGGACCACTGTCACATAGACAGGATCCCGTGCATGGTGAGACTTTATGTTAAGGCTGTTAAAGAGCCCACGCATCTCCACGTGCTGCGGCTGGTTGGTGAAATGTAAGTTTAGAACTCACTACCAGCCAGGGGTTGGGGCCCTGGTTTCTAACAGTCTGCCCTGAGGCTGGTACTCAGGGTCTTCCATCATGCCCCATGAGAGAATATCTTGCATCCCCAAGATGGCATGGGACCGTGTGGGGAATGTGTACAGCATGGCTGCTCTGTGCATGGACCATCCCAGATGCGTGCATAACAAAAGCACTGGAGTTCTTATTCTTCCACCCATTATGAGACAGACCCTGAGAGTCAGAGACTATCCTGGGCTGGGTCCCTGCTGTGCAGCTGCCTGCAGCATGGCAGGGCCTGGAAGTGTTGGCCAATCATGGCACTTTTTAACAGAGAATGGGGTGAGGGGCCTAGGGATGCTCTGGAGGTCAGGTGACTTTTGGGCGCTGTCGTAATCCTGAAAACCCTATGTATCCCAGTGCTTCACTGTCAGGGGGCTCGGGAACTCAGTCAGAGACAGATAAGAGCAGTTTAGCTACAAGGAGCTGTGCTTGTGGTTCAGCGCCTGCACCCCTGGGAAAGGAAGGCATTGATTTTATCGAAGGGGAGAGCCTTTGTGTGCATCGCTCTTTGGTTAACTGGCCGCATTTGCTGCCACTGGCAGAAGGAAATTGCTACATATTCTGTCACAAGTCGATTTCTGGTTTGCTTTTCAATGTTTCCTTATCAAGGCTGGTTGCCGAAGTTTGGGGGAAATCAGGAAAATGCACAATTTCAACTGCCGTCTCTCCAAAACCAGCAACTTGATATTTGGTTAATTAAAAAAATCACCCTCGGCCGTGCACCAGAAGTTAATTTTGTGCTGTGTTCTCTGGGGACTCTGCTTACTGAGTGGGACTTGACTGAGTGTATTTCACATGAGCAGCCACCATGTAATTTGCTGTTTAACAGGAAAGGCTCTGTGCCGCAGTGAGTCTTCAAAACAAAAAAAAGGTTTTGTCATTAAAATGCTCACAGTCTCCCCAATCCAGGCCAGGAAAGTGAACTCCTCAGCACCACGTGCTGGTTCCTCAGTGCGTCAGACAGGACCAAACCCCAGCACTGGCCCTGTCGTGTAGCTAATGGCTGCCCTGGAGTGGTGGCCCTATTGCACTCCGGAGCCTAGGAGCTGCAGCAGGAACACTCGCTCAGACACGTCTCAACACAAACATGCCCCGCACGCTCCATTTGTAGCGCATAACCCCAGTAAACAGCCCCACTTCATGCAATTCAAAAAAGGCTTTGGCAAACAGACAGATCCGGAAAATGTCTCAAAGGCCCAGCCCCATTGTGTGTTTCTTCAGGACAGCCGTATCTTCTGTGACTCACTGCTGTGAGTGCCAGCAGGAATCAGGACCCTCCATTCCTTCTCTTTGCATACTCCTCCCACCCAACTCGTGTTCAGGGCCTCTTACAGGCTTTATCTGGGGCATGGAAATAGTGCAGAAGAGAAGGAGGGATGAGAGGACATAGCGGTACACAAAAAAGGAAGAACAAGAGCGCCAGGGTGCAGGGAACAGAGGGTGGACTGACGCGAGGATCCCCTCCTGACAAGAAAGGGGTCAAGTGACCCATCCCTATCATCTAGGCCCACCTCCTGGCAGCTGCTGTAGCGGGCAGAGTCACTGCAGGCGCTGCCCTGGCTGAGAACAGGGAGGCAGCCAAGTTGTGTGCCAGCATCCTGAGCATTAGTTTCTGGAAGCAGATGGTAGCAGCCCCATCATAGGGGCGGAGGAGGGGTGGAGGCAGAGTCCCTGAGCACACAGGCGTGTCCTCCTCCCCATGATAACTGCGGCGGGTGCACACAGACACACTCAGGACTGCTCTCCTAACCCCACAGACCTAGCTCTTCCAGCAGCCTTGTTTCTTCCCCATGGTCTGGGCTAGCTGCTGCCGGCCCTCATGCAGCTGTATGAAGGGAGATTCCTGCTCAGCAGCCCACATGCTGCAAATGCCTGGTTGCAGCAGCCGCCCTTGCAATTCCCCTCTCTCTGGGATCACTTAAAAAGACAAAACAGCCCTTTCTCTTTAAGGAGCACCAGTGGGTTCCATAAATCTGACAGCCGAGCTAGTCTGGAGCTGCTCTTCCCTGGGACTTTAAACTCTTAACCCCGTGTGACAGAACTCCCCCGGAATCGCGCCTGGGTCCCCTCCAGTCCCCGCTGATCAGGACTCTGCTGCGGTAGAGTCAGCCCCAGTCCAGCCCAGGTCGCCATGCTACCCTGCAGCCAGCTCCCAAATCCAGCTTCAGAGGGTCTGACCCCTACCCTGCCTGGAACTCCCCTTTCGGAGTCCCCCTCCCCAGGAAGGTCCCAGGGATTTCCTCTAGGGGCCAAAGGCCCCGCCCCCCTCCATCCAGTCAGAAGCGACTCTCAGCCGGTATAGAAGTCTGAAGGGTTTATTAGCATTCAGGTTCACAGCATAGTTAGAAGGCTGGCTAGCCAATTAACTAGAGGTTACCACAGCTAACTCCCAGGAGGAGTGGGCACGATCTGGAGATTCCTTCCCTTAGATCCCCACCATAGCACTGCCCTTCTCTCCCGTTCACCTCTGACGACCCCCCTAGTCCTTTGTCTTTTTCCCAGGCTATAGGAACACCGCCCCTTGGTCTTAACCAATAGGGAGGGGAAGGGAGTCCAGGTAAGGGCTGCCTAAGAGCCCATTTGCCCTCCAGTGGTCCTTGCAATAACCACACACGTGGGTCCCATCACCAGAATACATTAACAGAGAGCAAGGGAAACTGAGGTACAGCCCATGGCACCGCGAGACAATTCCAGGAGTCTCCCCACGCCAACGCATCAAGATGAGGAGGAGCCCATTTATTAATAAATATGGGCAACGAGAATGAGCCCGGGTGAGCTAAAGTATAAGTGGAATTTGTCTTGACCCTGGATTTCCACCGTTCTGCTCAGTTCTTGTAGTGCACCCATCACCATGGCATCCAGATGCTGTCTGTCTGCAGCCATCCCTCCAGTGTATGGGTTTGGATTAGACTACTGCTGCCCTGGCTGACAATCCAGCCCCCTTAGAAGAATGGTCCGGTCCGTCCCGTCAGGTCTGTCTCTGTTTATTCACTCATGTCTGGCCCATTGCCCTGGACTGTTCACTCGCATTGATGCATCTGGCACCAGCCATCATCAGAGAGGGCACATCAGTCAGATCCAGTATGGCCACTCTTATCCAGCACTCTAAAGTGATTCAGTGACAGCCTCACAGGTCCCCAGAACACTGTCCAGGAGGCACACTCACAATGCTGCCTTTGGTGGTCCCCTCTCCGGTCTCCCCAAAGACCCTCCACAGTGCTCAGTGGCCTGGCAATTGCTGGAGTCCGGGATAACACACATGGAGACTCTGGGGCAACAGGATGGTCTGTGAGGATGAATGCGCCTGGCCATGCGAGTGCCCTACCTGTCCAAAGGACTCCCTGATTCTCCCCTCTTACTTGTGCACCCAGGGTAGGACTAAGGCAAGAGGAGCCTAAACACACAGTGACAAACACCATTTCCCCCCCCCCACGCCCCCCAAAGCCACGGGGGCATCGCACAGGGTCTTGGCATTAATACGCCACTGAGAATAAAATGCACGGTGCAGCTTCCATCTCTCAGAGCTCTCATTCCAGGCTGTCTGCAGATTCAGGCAGGGTCCGCTGAATCAATTACACTTGGTTTCCATTTCCAAGCTTTCCCTCACAGCCACAAAAGCTAACATCTTTCATTTAACAGGAAAAGCAAGCCAACAGTCTGAACCCATCATGTGACTCCAGGAGCTGTGTGCTGAGCCCAGAGACCTATAGCCTCCTACCCTAATCTTGCCCAGCCTATAACCAGTGCGGTTGAGTCTCCCAGCCCCATGATTTCAAAGAGGAGTCTGCAGAGAGATACTGTTCTAGAGGGGACCTGAACTCTGGGAATTACTTCTCCCCTGGGTTTGTCAGACTCACCTGTTTCTACAGGCTTTCATGTGGGCTGGGATTGGCTGGGGTGGGAGGATGTTTTAATGGGGGTCTCCTGGGGTTGGGGAAGTTTTGCCTTTCCAAGGGGGCTGGGTCTCCTTTGCAGTTCCTATTTTCAGTTGTTGTAACCTGCAGAGAGTGTTTGATGGGTGCCTTGGGAAATCTAAATATATAAACAAGCACTAAAAATAGAAAACCAAGTCAGAACTGCTTGGGGTCTCTGTGCCTCAGCCCCAGGCTCAGACAGAAAGTCAGTGGTAAGGCAGGAATTATTTTAGATACCTGGTGAAATCCAGCCACATTCGCTACATATATACTTAAAATATTGAAAATACGTGAATATTTCTGCTGCAGATACACTATCTCCCTCTTTTTTTGACTGCCATGGCAACCTAACCAACCATCACCAAGGGTATAAATATATATTCAGACAAATGCCTCTTCCAGCAGTTCACACACGCACAACCAGCACAAGTCTGAACTCTCAAATATTTATCAGACAGTCCTTATTGGGATTCTCACTCTTTTGCACAAGCCAAACATCAATTTAATCCCTTCCAGAGAGGGAAGATCATTGCAGTTTAAAAGGATGCAAGACAAGGTGCTATAATTAGACTCCTTGTGAACAAACCCAAGCCAGGAGTATGAATCACATACAGAACACTAACCCCCTCGAAGTTTCACTTCCACATTTCTCATGTACGTCACCTTGATCTCAGGCTACCTGGAGTTCTTTGGCAGCCTAGCCCCTGGTTCTGCAGCACACAACAGTGCAAACAGATGGATTCCCTTTCAACCAACTCCGCACAATTGCAAATCTGTACAGACACATGGCAAAGTATCAGGTGCTCTGGCTTTGTCAAAGCATGGAAAACTCATCATTTGCATGATATAAACCTGGGCAGGGCAGAGCAGCGAAGAACACACCGAAAGGAAAGATTCAATACATGCAGAAGGAGGAACCAGACTGGACTGTATACAACTTTTCCACCGCTGGCTTTGGGTTATTATGGAAGAGGAAAGTGAGGTACTTCAAACTTGTGCTCTACAATTTCACTAACACTCTCACTTAGAACTATTATGGACAATTAAACACTTATACACCAGAATGCAGGATATTTAGGGTTTCTGAGTTTTATCAATAAAGGCAGATGAGACCATGTCAAAGAGCCACCAGAGAAAAGGAAGTTGTGATGAAGATGCTGAAGTGGGGCTCAAGAAATCTATATGCAACTCCTGCCACTGCAAACGACCCCATGTGACTTTGAACAAGTCATAGTCTGTCTGTGAATCAGATTGGAAGAACAGGGACTATGCTGCTCTCTGCTACCTACTGCTCTGGTGTCTCAAGTATTTAAGCTGTAAACTCTTTGGGGAAGGAGCTATCTGATGATGCACAGTTGGTACAGTATGACGCCTCAATGCTGCGGGGTCTCCGAGTACTCCTGGAAGATCAGTATGTATCATTTTCCAGTTTGGTTTCAAATTGGCTGGGAGAATACCAATTTTACCTATTTAAAATTAAGTTTTTGTTTTTCGGCTTTCCCATTAGATTATGTCCCCAAACATGCTGTTGAGAGGTTAAATACATTCAGCAACAGAGAAAGCAGGAAAAGGAAGTTTGCAACTTTTTTCCTTTCTGTATGTTAAAGAAAGGAGCATTTTCCAAGTTGAAAATTGTAACAGGGAGTGAAATTTAGACTAAGATACCTTAAATGCTTCCTCCCTCCAAACTGAATTGAAATACAGCTTGTAGGGGAGTCAAAGTTTGCTTAAAATAAACACAATTTCAGAAAAGAAAAGAAAAAATATCAACCAGAATGCAGCTGTATATAACTCCATTTCCACTGCTTGCTTTCCTGGCTGAACAGACTAGGTCACCCAGGACTCCTAGCGTTGGAACCCTGGGCCTTCATGAGGAAGATCTACAGCTAATATAGATGTTGATGGTGCATCCCGCCCACCTTCCTGCTAGAATCCGACCGGCATGTTGGGGTGATCCCAAAAGGTAGCAATGAAAGACAGTCAATAGAATCTGCAGCCCAGCTGCGCTGGGCTCTTCCAGACAGATGATGTCTAAGATTTCCAAAGGAGTCCATGTAGCCAGTCAAAATTTTTTAGGGATCTGCCAATGAAAAAAGGTTGAAAAGCCACTGTTCGATGTGCTACAATACAGCTTATCCCAAGTTCTTTCCCCAGTCTTTTCACCCAGTTTGGCCGAGATCCTTTTTCATAAGATTGAGCCCACCAGTGGCTTGTCCTCACAGATGGAAGGAATCCTTAGGGTCGTCTGTACCCCCAATACAGTTTCAAAAGTTCATTGCCTTACCCCCAAGCAGGATAACTCCTCTTGTTTTGCATTTTAGAGGGACAAAGTTCAAGGCCAGAAGGGAACAGAGATCACCTATTCTGTCCTCCTGTAACCCCAAGACACCACCACCACCCACCCCAGACCCACACACTAAGTCCAACAACAGCAATGAGTCTGTTGTATTACAGCAAGTATCACAGTTCCAGGAGATGAGCCTATTCTGTGCCACAAAGAAAGAACAGAGGGATGACTTGGCCCTATACTCTACTGCAGTGGTTCTTTTGCAGGTCGCAACACACTTGGCGGCATAACGCGACTGCATAGGACACACCAGCCCCCTCCTGCCTCCCCGATCCCCAGGCCAAATCCAGCCATCTCCCCAGCTCTCCACGACACACTTACCACTGTGTGGTGACACAGTAATGTGTCCCGACACAGTGATTAAGAACCACTGCTCTACTGATTAGCATTTTGCTCAGACTCTTAATAGGCATCCACTGTGGCCTGTAACTTACTCAGTTTATACATGGCCAACCAGAGTGAGAAGTGTCTCCTCCCCTGCCTGCCAGGCGTACATGGGTCACCTTATAATGACCCGCCTTCACTCTCAGCCCTACTAAGATCATTTTCAGCATGTATAGGTAACTCCTCCCATATTGTCCACACACAGCTCTCACAGTGACCATGATGATCTGTGTGACACAAACGTTCATTAGAGACCGTAGTGACATCCCTTTGGTGAACCTATGGGATTCCTGATCGTGGGTACTCATGCCCCTCTGCTAGCTGGCATCAAGTGATCCTTGACTCACAGGAAGTTTCAGGCTATAAGCAAGGTATGCTAGGAAGGGGGTCAGCCTGCATAGAAATGGCTCTTTTCCCTCCCAAGAGTGAGATGTGGAAGAAGCAGGTGCTCTTGGTCCTTTACTAGGAGGAATGGGAAACAGGGATAGGAAAGGGGCTCATCTCATGTCCTGGGCATCTGCCTGTTATCAAGGGGCCCAGAGCTGGAGCTTCAGAGAGGAAGGAGATAGGTCCCTGTCTGTTCCCCATCATGCTCTGGGAGACATCTGTGACAGAGGCTAGGACCAAAGAAGACATGGGCTTGGTCTGGGCCTTCTAAGTGGACTCATTGTTCCAGAAGAGATGAAGTTTTGATTTTGCTTTGAGAGACTGAAGAGGTAAACTGAGGCAGCAACTGCATTACTGCAAGGCCAGGCCCTCTTGCTCTCTCCAACTGATCCCACCAGTTCAGCAGCAGGCCAGCGATTTTCACTCTGGTAACATGCTACACACAGGAGCCACCCTTCCAGTCTGACTGCCCCCCACCCAGCTGCATCCCGAGTCACATCAGTTATAGACAGAGTAGATGCTCTGCCTAAGGAAGCAGGGACTAGGATGAAATGGGACACGATGCTGCCACTCAAGAGAGGCGCATCCCAGCCGCATGAGCGTACCATGTCACAGAGAGGGGTGTTACTGTACCACGCAGCGGTGGCATGAATGAGGAGTCAGAGCATTTGTGGGCCATCCAAGCGGCGCAGCAGCATTACGCTGCCTTTGCCAGCGGGCTGCTTGGACCTGGGCCAGAGATTTATCATGACAACTAATCACGTGCAGCTTTCCAGCCCAGCAACACAGGCGCATGGAGTGCGCAGCGTTCGTGCTAGGCTTGTCTTTTCCACTTTGCTGCTACTGCACACAAATGCCGCTATCACCCGTCTGGCTGAGCCACACTCTCAGAACCCACCGGACAAGACAGGCCTGTCCCAGCTTAGTGCATGGAGCAGGCAGGACTGGGTGGTGGTCAAACAGAAACTGAAGCAGGGCGTTAAAGGAACAGAGCTGGACGTCTCACCTCCTGCACAGAGATGAGTGGTGCACTCAGTTTGACCCGTTGATTTCCCAGCTTTCAGTCACACTCAGCACTCCCCGCCACACTCATGCCCCTCTCCTCACACCCACACACTTTTCTAGCTGGTTTTGATGCCTTGAACTGGACAGCAATTTTCTACTGCAGCCAACCATGCTCCTTCCTGGCTCAGGCCCGCCTTTGTCTCAAGTACTCCAGGGCTTCTCACAGAGGACATGTGTAATGAGCTGCAGGGGCCAGTCCTGAGTCCAGTACTAGTCAACATTTGCATTAATGACTGGGATAATGGGTAGAAAACATGCTTATAAACCTGCAGGTGGCACCAAACTGGGAGAGGCTACAAGCACCTAGGAGGGCCAGATTAGGGTTCTGAATAACCATGACAAACTGGAGAATTGCTCTGAATCCAGCTAGATGAAATTCAATAAAGACAAGGAAAAAATCAAATCCACAACTACAATATGGAGCATAACTGTTAGGTAATAGCACTGCTGGAAGGGATCACAGGGTTACACTGGATGACAAATTGAATGAGAGTCCACCATGTGAAGCAGCTGCAAAAAGGCTAGTATCATTCTGGGGTGTATTAAGAGGAGTGTTGTATGTAAGACACAGGGAGTAATTGTCCTGCTGCCCTCAGCTCTGAGAAGACCCCAGCTGGAGTACCATGTCCAGCTCTGGGCACTGCACTTCAGGAAGATTGTGGAGGAATTGGAGAGTCCAGAGGAGAGAAACAGAAACAATAAAAGGTTTCGAGACCCTTGACCTCTGAGGAAAGGCATGTTTGTCCTGAGAAAAGAAGATCAAGGGGGGAAGGGATGATAACAGTCTTCAAATATGTCAAGGCTGTTATAAAGAGGCCACTGATCAACTGTTCTTCAGATTCACTGAAGACAGGACAAACAGCAGTGGGCTTAATCTGCAGCAAGGGAGCTTCAGGTTCAGAATTAGGAAAAGCTTTCTAATGCTCAGGTAATTGAGCTCTGGAGCAGGCCTCCACAAGAGGCTGTGGGATGTCCGTCATCAGAGGTTTTGAGAAACAGGTTGGAAACACCAGTCAGGGATGGTCCAGATTTATTTGGCCCTGCCATAGCACAAGGGGCTGGGCTGGACTTGATGACCTCTCAAAGTCCCTTCCAGCCCTGCTTTCTATTTCACCAGAGCTGGGAGACAGAGCACAGCAGCTGTGTGCCAAAGAGAATCCTTTCCTGGCTTCTCTTCAGAGCCATTCTTGAAGATGCAAGGGCTGTAACCTCCAGCAGGCCATGCCGAACGCTGCACACAGGCTGGAACCTATCTTCCATCAAAGAGAACCTCTGCCTGTCTCAAAATCCAAATGCTCCCCAGACCTCTCACACCTTTGTACACCATGCGATGGACGCATGGGAACCCCTAGGAGCAGAGAGGCCCAGCGCAGCCAGGCCCTGAGGCCAGCACCCGGGAGCATGCTCTCACCCTACCTCCTGAGTATGCCCACTGCCTGAAAGAGTCTGGGCGAATCCACAACAAACTATCTGAGAATAATTATCCTAAAAGAGTAAGCTTCTCAGAAATGCTGGCTGACCACACACTCCAGCCATGAGGCAATGCCTGGCACCCCTGGGGCAGGGAGGGGTTTCCCAATTTCCCAATGAACTGCTCAAGTTGGTTGCAGATTCCCTTGGAATCAAGTCATGGCAGGTCAGCGGCAATCTGGACTTTACTAATCCACAGGATGAAAGCCGATAGCGTTCCTGTGATTGCCACGGGATAAATGAAATTGTGAGTCAGAATCTCAGCCAAGCTGCTGGGAGCTATTCTTGGTTTTCCATCACAAGAAGCTGTATTTTCTTTTTGAAAAAGAAACTTTGGAAGAATAAGCAAACCGTACAGGCTGCTGCACTGCTTGGAGCACCACACCAACACCGCACTCCAGAAATTGTAAGCAGCCAGCGGTGAATTACATTCTCCATTAAACGACACAAAAATGAGCGGAGGGGCTAAGCCACAGCTACAGAATCAAGGAAATTCAGAGGTCAGCATTCACCCTGTTAGGCTCAGGCTGTATCACATAATGTGCTTTAGAGAGAGCTCTGGACATACCTAGTACAATAAGAGAGAAACAGAATTTCAGCCATCCTCCAGAAGTTGCCCCTTTCTGCGGCACTTGTAATTTGTACAACAGTTGGTGATTTAATTTTCCTTTGGGGTTCTTTTGATCCTTGAGAAAGCCAGAAGGTAAAGCAATTCCCACATAGGGAATTATTAGTTAAATTACAAAAGATTGGGATTAATACGAATATAGTAAGGTGGATAAGAAACTGGTTAAGGGGAGGTTACAGTGGGTCATACTGAAGGGTGAACTGTCAAGCTGGAGGGAGGTTACTAGTGGAGTTCCTCAGGGATTGGTCTTGGGACCGATCTTATTTAACATTTTTGTTACCTTGGCACAAAAAGTGGGAATGTGCTAATTAAGTTTGCGAATGACACCAAGTTGGGAGGTGTTGCCAATACAGAGAAGGATCAGGATATCATACAGAAAGATCTGAACGACCTTGTAAACTGGAGTATTAGGAATAGGATGAAATTTATTAATGGGAAGTGCAAGGTCATGCATGTAGGGACAAATAATAAGAACTTTTCCTATAAGCTGGGGACGTATCAGTTGGAAGTGACGGAGGAGAAGGAGGATCTGGGAGTACTGGTTGATCACAGGATCACCATGAGCTGCTAATGCGAAGTGGCCATGAAAAAAGCTAATGCAGTTCGAGGATGCATCAGAAGAGGTATAT